>OY998160.1:3053331-3448488 GCA_963921925.1 Sphagnum tenellum | reverse complement strand
CCCCCCCCCCCCCCCCCCCCCCCCCCCCCCCACACACCCCTTGTCTCAAAATAACTCAATGACCTTGACTAGGGTTAAAAGATGTTTCTTTTCAGACATAGTTTGTATGAGAAGAAAAAACACTAAGTGAGATGGTAAAAAAGGGTACCCCAGGAGAGCCCAGGTATGTTGATTATTTTCTTGCTGTACCAAACCGACCACAAGATATTCAATTGGCTTAGGTGACATACCACACTGTCTCGACTTTGGACATGGGAACTTCCACAATGCAAGACGTGCGTGTTGTGATACAATAGTCCCTCTACCATTATAAAAACAATTGTAGATCAAAAAGATCCCCACCCGTACTGCGTGTGGGGTGTTCTTCTCAAGGGAGGATTTTGTGAGGATTTTTTTTGTGTTTTTGGACATTATTATTCATTTCAACAACCTTACAAATCCCATGGTGAAAAACTTTGGGGTGCTTGCACATTTCCCAACTGTTCAGTTCATACTTTGTCTGTTTGTAGACCAAAGTCATTGTACAGATTTTTATTATTATTATTATTATTATTATTTTGTTTTATTTCTATTTAAAACCCTGGCCAAAAACTTCATAAAAAGAAAGCACCTAAGAAAGGGAGATTAGTTTCCTGGAAAGTTCAGATTCGGAGCCAGATATTAATGGAAAACGTTAAATCGGGCCGAAGATTGTAAGTACAAAAACATTTAAATACATCTTCCCATATTACTTACCTTTGCTATCTCTGTGCTACCGTGATTCTTGGAAAAAGTCCCGGGATTGTGAGTAAGAATATTATACCATTTTGCATTGTGTTGGTATCTTTGATCAAAACGTGGCTAATATTGTGAGAGCAAGTAACCGCGTTTTGTATGGATATATTGTCACATGTGATCTGTGTTTTGCGTGTTGTCGCCCTGGGGTTACAGGACAAATGAACTATAGTGGTGATGGATGGATGGATGAATTTGGAGGCTGAGCATGTTGGATGTTTGCTTTGCTGGTGTGCTTCATGCTCTTCACATCTGTTCATCATGAACTGTCTTAATTATGAGTCCTTATTGTGGGCTAAGTCAAGAGTGTTATCTGTTATGTACTATTATTATTGTTGCTAGTAATTTCTTCTAACTTTCAGGTTTTGGGTTTTCTTGGGAAAATGTTTGTTTACAATATGTTTTTGGTAAATTTTCATTTAAAAAAAATGAAACTGAATCCTTGCCTTCAAGGCCAGATTGACTTCTTCTCTTCTTCTTGGTAGACTAGGTATGCAGCTATTCTGAAATTTGTCAAAAAAACATCCATAGCCCCTTTAATGGAAAATGTAGGGGTTTCCTTCTTTTTGTTTTCTTTCTTCTACCGTAACTAGTCTAGGGTCAGTTTCCACATTGACAATATATATATTCAAAAAATGAATTCTTTTAATTTTTTTGAAATTATATATATTTTCCATCATCTATTATAATATTGTCGTATGAGTAGTGAATTTATTCAGAGTGTAGCCAACTATAGTTATGATGATTTTCAACATGTGAACTTCACATTTTCACAAATTTTCATTTCACTATTTTGAGGATTATTTAATGACGAAACTGACCTTAGGGTAAGATTATCTTGTGCTATTGTGCCACAGAATATGTGAATGCCATTGGACAATCTTGGCTACATAGTCATTCTTGATGTACTCTTTGTCTTACGCTAAAAAGTTGGTTGCACTTCCTCAGGTGATCACTTTTTCATCCTCCTTTCATGTGTGATCTTTGATCCTTTTCTCTCTCCCTATACATACACTTTCATTGTCCCTTCCTAAAAACCTAGTCATCAATGTGAGACCCTCAGAAGTATGGGAATGATGTGACAATGTCTTGGAGTTGCAGGTATTCTGCAATGTTAGAACTTAAACTGTAGGAAGGTGATTGATGTGTTGAGGTCTTCCCTACACGACTATAAATTTGAAACTTCAATTGGATGTGTTTTTGAGAACATCAAGGAAAACCATTTCCAACAATAGATGAAATTTTCAAAAATTGTTTGGGAACATCAATAGGGACAAGGTTGTGACGTTGGGAACTCTATAAGAATATGGGAGAAACTTTGAGAAGTTCCTTTTGAAAGCACAACATAGGTAGTTAGAAATTTTGAAATTGAAAATGAACTTCTTAACACCATTTAGAGCCTTTTTACTTATAATTTGTGGTTTGCCAATTAGGAGTCTATAACTTGCAAGCTTTTCATCAATGGGATCCACACTTTTTTTATTAAAGTTAATAAAAGACAAATGAATAATTTTTCATGTAATATATTGCTCACCAGCCCTTTTCCATTTAACATTCACACAACATATCAATTTTCCAAAAAGGAAAGCATAAACCCTCTTATGGAATACGTTTTGCTTGACTACTTCATCAAGCATGGATAAAGTTAATACTATGACCTTAGTCTTGGAGTCATAAATGCAAGGCTTGAGTCAAATACAACCTCTTAAGGCCAAACATGGGAGTGGGTAGAAAGGAAAAATGAAGGATTATGAAGAAAACGAAAGGAAAACCTTTGATCAAATTATGGGGAAATTGCACTAAATGTGAAAGTTGAAAGAAAAAGACATCACACTAAATAAGATTACATTCTCCCTGAATGAGTTGTAGATACACATTCATTAAAAGTTCCATAAGTGAAAAATTATGTTCAATAAACAAGCAAGCCATTGGATTGTTACATAAATACATATGCAAAGAAATTATGTTTTTTACAGTAATGTAATTTGCAATGAATATATATAAGGAATTTTAACTTTAAGTTAGGTAAATAACAGTCAATATTTTTCACCATTTATTTTATTTGAGTGAGGGAATTGATTTTTATTAACAAAATGGTACGCCATAAGTGTATTAAGCATGTTCATGTTATTTCAACTTGGTCACAAGGAGTTAAGGTGCACCTTATGTTTATGAAGCTCTAATCACATTTAGATATAAAGATTTTTTTCAAGAAAATATTAATCTTAATTCAATGATGATGTTACCAATGAACTAGAGATACATCTCTTTCCTTCCACCTTTTTTAATTATTTTTTATCATATTTTTTCTTCCTTTGTTTCCCACTTTTTCTTATTAAATATTAATGACATGCCCCAAATTCCTCAGGGGATTCGAAACTAGGTCGTAGAATGAAACAATAGGAGAACAAACAAATTAGGGCACATTCCCTAATTCATAGTACTTTGGGGGTTTTGGGTGTGTTGAAGTTTTGAAATGGGACTAGGATGAATTCACAAGTGAGAATTGAAAATAATATCAACTTGCACAACCAAAAAAAAAAGTGGTTAATGCGAATTGAATGGAAGTGGTGCGGCAAATTTAATAGGGACAACCTTAAGCACAAGCTTCACACAACTTGTAACTTTTGGGAAAAGACACCACTCTTCTCCCTATAGTATACTTTGTGCTTTTTTGCAAGGACTACATCCTAATGTCACTTTTATTTGGGACTCCCAAGTGAAGGTCCCAAAACTCTTGTCATTCCAAAATTTTGGATGTTTATATCTTTTTCAAATCAAGTCTATTTTGAAAGTTTGAAAACAATATTTTAGAACCTTTGAAAATATCTTTCCAATGGTGTTAAACACGCTCTAATCAAACCTCATTTGACCTCTAATTTCAAGGGATTTGTGATTGGGAATCAAATTCTCAATTTGATTCTTGCCTTTTCTTTTGATCATAATTCATGCAAATTAGGTTTAAATGAATAATGTGAGGGCATTTTAAGCATTACATTTCAAGACCTTTCTAATGGTATCATAGGGGCCCAATTTGGTGTTTGTTTGCATTTCCAACCAAGGTTCTAAACATTCACAACTTTCACACAAGTGTAATTCCCAAAATGGGAATGCACTTGGGAGTCATTGGGCTTCATTCTTTGCATTCTTCCCCATTTGTGAAAATGTGTTCCACATTTCAACAAACTTTCAACCTCATGGGCCTTTGCACTTCACACTTTGTCATGAACCCAATGTTAAAGGTTGCAATAATTAATACAACATAAATATTATCCCTTCTTGCATAAGATAATGAACACGGGGTAGGACTTGAAAAATGAACCTATTCCCTATGAATGCTTCATTATGTTTTTACATGGATGATTATAGTGTGGGAGAATTGTGACAATTTGTTTGTAGGAGTCAAGGCCCAATATATTACATCGTGATTAATGCCTTACATGTAGTGATGAATCATTGTGAAATTGTCATATATGACCCATTTGTCTTTGCATGAGGTGAACTTCCATCTCACATGATAACTTTGTGATCTTGTTTTAATTTATTGTTGATGTTTTAAAGTACATTTGACAATCCATCAAATCGAAACTAACAATAAATTCGTCATGTTTTGCTTTGATCAATGGAATGACCTTAGTGGGCTTTCAATTGAGTTGTATAGTTATCTTATATTGCATTATAGATCATTTTGAATTTGTTTGGTTGTTCTTATCAAATATGTGTTTCCTTTCTCCTTTATCCTTAGATCCTTGACCTTGCCCTCTTGATGCTACATACAATACCAGTGATTTTGTATTTGTGATGGAATTTTCAAGAAATCAATAATGTATGTAATATTTTGGATTCAAAGTGTAGTTGGTACATACTCATTCCATCTTGATATTGTTGCTGAAGCATGGCATCCATTTCTGCATTCATCTTGAGTGTAGGTGAACAAATTAAAGAGTAAAAATCATAAATTGCAAAGTTTTGAACAATTGAAATGACAAAGTGTAATTTGCAATCTCTTAACTTTGAGTAATCATTTACATAACTCAAGGTGTGACCAAAGCTTGAGGTATGAATGTATTGAGAATCTTGGGTACAGGTTTTTCCAAGATGCCACCACATAGGAAATCTCATTCCCATTGAAAAATAATGGAACTCTTAACAAATTGGGAACATTGAAATTCAGTTTGAAGAAGCAAATTACCTCTAATTGGGATTTTATAAGTGGATTTGAAGATATCATGTTGCAAACATCAATTCAAAGGAGTTATAGCCCAAAATAAGACAAGTAATTCAAGGAGGAATGATCATCTCAAGGTCTATGTCAACCCTCACCATAAACAAGTCTTGGGAATTTGTCCATTCCCTCGGACGACCCATAAAAATCATAGAAATACACATTTTAGTATGACAATGTATTCCACTCTTCAACTTCAAAAATCACAAAACTTTTTGGGGAGCAGGGGGGGACACTGACCCCTATCTATTTTTGTTTCTTTTATCAGTGAAGCTTATCCTTGCTGCTTTAATATTCAAATTGGAATCCCTAACTGAATCATCTTCCCAATTCCCATTCACTACCTTGAAAGCTTTCTTCCTCCAAAACACATCACCTTTGGTTGTCAAGAAAAGTATTCATCACAAAGGTGAATTGTTGAAATAGAATTGCATTTGGAAGCTTTGCTCATCAACAAAGGCGACTTGTTGAAATGGATTGACATATATCTTTGCAAATTTTGAAAACTTTAATAGGCTTTAGGGTTGCCAATGCTTAATTGTTCTGAACTTGGTTTGGTGACAAAAGTTTAGGTGTGAAAACGACCTACTTTGGCGCCATACACCCTAAACCCTATGCTTGGATACTTGGATGTCAATGCTTACAGTTGCCTCTCCTTTCAATACCCACATTTATTCTGACATCAGATCAAGCACCATTATCAGATCGCTTCTTCATTTAGTGTACAGAAAAAGGAGAATTCTCAATCTGCAAAGTCCCAATTACATACACAGACTTCTGCAATTTATGAATTCACCACTCGTGCAATTAAGCCCATTTAGAGACTAACCCAGCTCCTGAGGATATTGTCAGAAGCTACATGATTCAAGAGCTGGCTTTCCAAAGACCATTGCAGAAGTTAAGCTGCATTCCAAACACAAGATTCCAGTGCTCACTTGTTTAGCTTGAAGCCAGTACAACCAATTTCACAATGAGGTAGATTTCTTTGCAGCATGTGGGGGTACACCACAACTCCACCTCAAAATCCATAAACATCAATTCTTAGCTGCTCACAATGCCTCCTGTTGGAAATTTCAGCTGGGGCACACAAATACTTGTGACCCTATATATATCTAATAGCACTATAAAACAAGCAAAATGAACTGTGGTCAACATCATTCATAGAACTGCTAAAATGCACTGCAAGATTCTCACTAAAAGACTACAAAAATTAGAAATGTGGATGCAATACATGGCACCCAAGCAGACAAGAGACCCTATCAAAGCCCACAATTGTGCATTGAAATTGACACTACTACCAACAGGAAGAGAAGAAATCTCACAAGTTCCTATGCCAGCATGCTAAAAAAGTTGTTTGCATACTGCATTGGTCTCACATTGGGATGCCACTGTCACAACCAAGCAAGCAAGAAAAATAAAACTCCAATCTCATGTAGGATACTGCCACATTCTTGACATACTCGTACAAAGCAAGTACAATCATTGCTAACTGTGAAGCACATGCAGCTAACAGTCAAACAGCACAGCTAAGTTGCTATCAGATAACTAAAACTTGATTGGTGCCATTGTAGAGGAATACTTTAACCATTGCAATCACACTCACAGCACAAACACAAATCCATCTCTCTACAAAAAGCTCACATTTTGTCCAGAAACAGAGTGCAGCAAGCTTACCACTGCATTGAATTTGGTGAACTCAGGCTTGAGCCCAGGAGCTGTAAAGCGTATGAAGGCTCCTTTGTTCCCCATCTGTACAAGGTGACATGAGGGTCACAAGACATGTTTCACCAGCACAGACAACAAAAGCAGAATCTACAAAACAGCATGCTGCAAAGTACTTGGCCATACCTGGTCACAGTAGTTTGGGGCAGAGAACACTGTGATGAGCTTGCCATCATGATCTTCCTCATAGCCTTCATCCTTAACCTCATGAGACCGCACTACTAATTCTGTTACACCCAAATGCGAATAAGCTAAATCCATCATCTGTGACACCTCTACATGCTCAAAACAAAGGCTCAGAATCAGGGTTTTTCTTCAAGCTCATTCTGGACCAGGCAAACCAGTATACATAATTAATGAAGCACATGGATGCAACACTAAAAAAAATGACAACATCACCAAAATTAAAAAACATTTATCTGATGAGAAAAGAGTCTCAGGCAAAGGCTCCACCTAGATTATTCTCTTGCAGGAAGCGATGGGTAACATCTGACCCAAATGCAACCCCTACACCACGCTTGCTTGGGGCACGGCCCGTGCCTGAATGTGGATCACTCCATAGCAGCTCACACATTAAACCTGATAACCACCACCATCTTCTCATAGGGTCAAAAATGTGAAGCTCCCTAAAAAGATGAAGGACCACTGCAAATTCAGAAAGCAATTCAGTTGAGAACAAGTCAAGTCTCCAAGGACAATGACTATTCTGTAGAGAATTCACCTAAACGTAAGATGCCAGTGTGCACCACTGCTGGTTACAACATGGTGCAGACAGGACATCCAGCAGACTTACACTATATCCATGCACATCCAACTGCAGATCTTTCAAATCTCATGCAGCAGCTGGGATACCAAGCTGCTGCAGATCCACTCTCCCTGTGGATTGCTGGAGAACTCTGTAAGTCATTTTGAAGGACTGAGTTGCACATAGAAATTCTAATGAGGCAGAAGGATCAGTGGTGAATAACCTGGTTTGGGAAAAAAAATTGTTCAGATTGGTTGAAATTGTTCACTGAAAGGGACCCGGATACCCCAATCAAAGACACACGATGACAAACCATACCTTCATCAGGGGGTTCTCGGAAGCGGTCAATGGCCCTGATATCTGATAGCTTGACATCATCACTGCTGAATAAACCTCCATGGACTACAAATATCTTTTCGTTCAAAACATTGGCAAGAGGTAGGCAACAAAAGACCTCCGCAAAAAGATCTGCCATAGTCTCATTGAACTTTGCCTTGACTTCACCATCAAAGCCATATATCTTATTCATGCTTTTGCTTTCATGATTCCCCCTGGAAAGGTAGAGTCCTGTTCAACACAAGGGACATCAGAAACTTTCACGTGCTTTGAGCCAACATCAGTGTAATCACTTTGTGGTGTATAAAATTTGTGAGATAATCACCTACCCTGACGATGAGTTTGAATACAGTCAGAAAGGAGCTAGATGGGTCAACCTAGGCCACATAAACCACTCTCCCTTCTTTCAACAGACCCATAAATGTCCCCTTTGTCAAAACTCAGCAGTGCCAAAATACAGTTTTCTAGATCTTGGATCTGAAAGGACTTATAGTTAAGGAAACTGGAAACCAGTTGCATAGTTGTAAAAGATGGAAAAGCTACTGCTGCTTCCACCAGTCAGATAAGAAATAATCATGAACAAACTATCTTCTACAGTTAACATGACTAGAAAGTCATAGTTAGAGGCCTTATAGCCTCATCCACTACAGAAAAAGTACAAGTAAAGCATATAATGTCATACAACTATAACTCCTACTTATAACCAGATGCCAATCCCTTGCAACAGATCAACTGCAGACCCCAAACTGTCACTTGTTTGCATGGATCAAGCATAGTTGTGAAATGCCCCTTATGATTGATACAACAATGAGCTTAAAGAGTAAAAGCCTGATGCACAAGCATGAATATAGGACTAAGAAATGGAGAATGTGTTGTGCCTCACCAGTAGGGTAGAGGCACTTGAAGGCAAAAAGGGTCATGATGACTTCAACAGAGAAGGAGCCACGGTCAACAAAGTCGCCATTGAACAGATAGGGATTATCATCGGATGGGAGACCATTCAACTCGAAGATATTTAGCAAGTCAAAGTACTGCAACATCAAATCAAACCACGTTACCACATAATTTGCTACACCCTTACAAAAACATCTCTGCCAGACAACATTGCCAGCGAGTCTGCAGAATATACCTGGCCATGGATGTCCCCACATACAGTGAAGTGCCCATGGTCTGGAATTGTAATGTCCACAAGTGTGGGTGACGACAATAGCAGCTCCCGAGTTTGCAGGAGTATTTGAAATGCATATCTGACATCAAAACTCTTCTGCCTTAAATTACTCACAACAATAATTTGACAGCCTCAAGCACTAGATGCATTAAATTTACAAAAAACAACTGAAGTTCAAATCACTTATGCAGAGAATATGCTGTATCAATGTGCAATCAGAAATTCAAGCTGTGAAAGATTCTACCTTTTGTGTACACTGCGCTGGTTTTTGAAATCATCCATCATTTTCTTCACAAACTCCAATGTGATGTTATCACCCTCTAGTCTAGCCCCTTGGTATGAATCTTCAACCTCTGTCCAGACTCCCAACATAAGTTAATGTCTTCATAAGTAACAACTCAAGTCAACCTGAATAGATGACAGGATAATAAGGTTACTGTATTTTCAGATCTGGTAATATATCATTGACATGAAAAAGACCAACCCAACCCTAAGAATCAAGAAAACCAAGATATATGATAACAAGGAGCATGTCAAAAGAAAGAATTGGGGAACTAGTAGTCCAGGAGATGCTGTTAGGATTTGGTAAGGGGAACAGAAAGATTGCACTTGGAGGCAAAAACTAAGAAACTGTGTTGCTCCTTTCCAGATTGAGATGCCAGAGATTAACCAAGTACTTGCACGGAGACATTTCAGTGACAGATCCATTGAAATAACTGAGACCAGTAAGATGGAAGAGCATAATAGGCAATAATAACTCACATGAGCATTGAGAAATCTCCATACTCACCATTAAAGGTAACCAGAATGAGGTGCGTAGAGGTTAAAGACCTCCGGATAATGACTAAGAAGAGGGAAGAAGAATACACAGAAGGGGAGAACTACTTCAAAATGAGCTATAAAACTAGCAGTATGAACAGCAAAACAATAACAATCAAAAGTAACAGGTATGAGTATGACTTTTTTATCACAACTTCATCAGCTCCCTACAGTGGGTAAAGAAGTGCAAACCCAGAAAAACATAGCCAACAAAAGTTACCTATAGAATGGAAGTCAAGTGACTCAGCAACTGAGTGTCGATCATGCTCCTCCATAGCAATTGCTTCTTCAAACCTGATTTTTGCAACTGCCTTCTCACACTCTCTGAGTTTCTTCAATGCATCTGGGTCCTTAGGCACAATCCTCTGGACCTGAACCCGCCAAATTAAATATACACATGAGAAACAAGCAGTTTCAAGGTTTATGGTGGGCAAGACCTGTGGATTATACTGAATGCCAGATCCAGCTATCCCAAAAGCAATCCAAATGTAATGGATCCAAACTAGGTATGCTGGTTAGGATATAATGTTTTTAGTACCTGCCGGAAGTCTTTCAGAGCATCCTTGAACTTGCCCATTGCTAAGTATGCAGCACCTCGTCTGTAGTATCCCTGTGCAGGTAGTATGCCATTGTAACTAAGTTCCATGCAAATGATACAGTGATAACAATGTAGTTCAAACACCATCTACTCTCTACCTACCTTGGCAGGCATTCAACCAGCATAACAAAGATGACCACAACAAGTTCCATTATGGAGCATTTTCCATGTGAACTACCTTGACATAGGTGGGGGAGACTGTAATTGCCTTTGTGGCATCCTCAACTGCACTTCCATATTCTTCCATTTTGGTATGTGCAAATGCCCGATTAGCCCAATAGACTGCATTGTTGCTATTGAGGTCTATAGCTTGGCTGTATAGTTCTATTGCTGCAGCAAATCTGTTGGCTGCATAAAAAATACTGAGATCTTAGCAGCTATAAACTCTGAAGGTTATACTTCACTTGCTGAGGCAGAACATAACAAAACTTACGATGATCGTTATATAGATGAGTAGACTGATTGGATGAAACACTCTCCATCAATATAACCAAGAGTTTGACAACTGAAAATCACTCTCAAACTTGATCACAGATCAAACATTTCATTAAGATCTCAGAAAGTAGCAGGGTGTTTTTGAGCATACCTTGGAAGGCGGCATTGGCTGCAGCCTTCAGCTCTTCAGCTTTCTCAGTGTCAGGTGTTGATGATTGATTCATGGCTACAGTAGCCATGACCTGTATGACTAATTAGTGGTGTGCAGCTTCCTTTACTCCTACAGCTTTATATTTCAGGTTCCTGAAGGCAGCCCTGTGGCAATGAGCTCAATCTATCACACAGGGCCAGTGACTTGCAGATAATGGATGCACACCTCAATGCCCATCAGAAAGTTTGGCTTCAGTTCTGCACATAAAGGCACTTTTACTGAGGTGTCTTGGTGAGCCTGAAAAAGACCACACCATAGTTTGGTGAGCCTTAGCCCTTGAGGAGTCTGATCTCGCCAGACCCAACTGGAAGCTTTTTTAAGTGCCTGATGCTAAAGAACGAGATTCTTGTAGATTATCTGTTCCAAAGCCAAAGTCATTCCAGGCATGAGTGGTAAGTTAAAACATTTGGCTGATGAAATTGGTATGAACTGGAACAATTATCAGCTGTCAGTCAAACAAATAATCAATAGGAAACCATATCTTTCATAAGAATAGAGAAATCTCCATTCTCACAGTGAAGGAAAAACAGCAAGGTTAACACTTCCTCAGGAAGCCATAGAAAGAACCAACTAGGAAAGACAGAACAAACAAAAAACAAGAAACACACACTGGTATGAACAAAAGTGCCAGTCTCATACCTGTTCAGGGACCATTACAATGTCTGGAAGGCCTGCAAAGAAACAATGACTCAGGACGTTAAATGGTGATATAATCTGACAGGATCTGCTGGATCTATGGCCCCTGGACATATCTATGAGATCATAAAGAAACTCCACAACACTTCAAAGGTAACATGACAATCAGTGCGGTCATAACCTTCTGAGTGCCACTCACAAAGTGTCAGACCAAAACTTCATGATGGATAATGGTGATGCAATACCATGGCTCCAATGATGGGTGTAGCTAGATGGATAATGAAGAATCTGGCCAAAATTTCAGGCCAACAGTTGTAAAAAGATCTGCATCCTGAGTTTCTGTTGCATTTGCAGAAGCAACTGAAGGACCAAATCATAATGCTGGCTAGGACTCAAGAGACATAGCTAATCAAGCTGCAACAAGCTTGTGAGGGTAAGCTTCAGTTCATTCTGGATTGTCACTGTAAAAGCAAGCATCGAAGTGTAAAGCATAGAGAGGCCTACATAGAAGCTCGTGTTGGGCCTAAGCACACTATTTCAGCCTACAGAACATTAATAAAACCACTTGAAAACATACCTAGGAGATTGCAGCCAAAACAGCAAAACTTTGAAGGTAACATGACATCACTGGCCCCAGGACACTAGGCAAAAACGTTATTGGCAGGACCAGCAGCAACCTATAACACTACATAGCATATGCTAAACTTAGATAGACCACCACATGATCTGACTGCATCTGTTGGCTAAGAGGTTGTGTTCTTAGAGGTGGAATTTTGAAACCTAAATTCCAGAAAAAGAAGTTCCAAATTATGAACCAAATGTTACAAACAGAAGAGTTGCATTCATGAATGGCAGAGAATCTACCTTAGCAGAAGCCCAGGAAATGATAGTGTAAGACCAGGCAGTTATCTTCTTCTATCAAAGCTAAAGAAACCAATTGGTGATCTGAGAGTAATTGCATGTGGGGAGTCCCTTTTACATTAACTGACATTGAACCAAGACTCCCAGAAGGTCCAGGTGAAAATCTGTTCAAACTACAAGATCTTGAGCTGCTAGGAAGTACAAGAGCAATTTAAGGAACAAACTACAGCTGCCAGGCACATCCACAACATCTCTGTAAGATTGCAAAGAACACTTCACAGTAACACCACTTTGATAGTAACCATCAAGTCAGTTCCGGCCAAACATGACAAGAATCAGTGCAGTCATAACCTTGTGAGTCCCACTCACAAAGTAGTTGACCACCTTCAGCAAGAATGGCAGTGACCAGCTGCCATACTTCCCACTGAGTTCATCAGCTCTTCAGATAGTGCGTGCAGATAAGTATTCAATAATCTGCTCAAAACTCCATTCAGAGAATTACATCAGAATCTTCATCATGAATTTCCGTTGCACTTCCATAGCCACCAGATAAACTCATTCATGCTGGTGGCTCACACTCAAGAGACATGGCTAATATAAAAAGCCAACAGTATGATGGTTCAAGCTGCAAAAAGCTTGTGAAGGTAAGCTTTATTGCAGTTTAGCATGCCTGTGAACAAGCAAGCATCTAAGCCTAAAGCATAGAGAGGCCTATATAAGGTTGGTTGGAACCTCCTGCCCACCGATCATATCCTCTAAGCACATTCACACTCCTACGACAACATGGAATGCCCCTGAACTGACAAGTAAAAGAAAAAGTATAATGCAGTCAATTGGCACATCAGGTGCACATTTGTGGACAAAATTCTCACAAAGAGACAGCACCCGAAGTAGATGCACACCTAACAAAAAGGAACACACCATAACACCATGGTCCCTTCTCAGAGGTAAGAGGTGGTGCATACACTCTTACCGGATGAAACCCTTTCGGATGTGGGCTGGACAAAGGGAACAACGAACAACAACTAAAAAAACCTTAAGCCATTGCAGCTGCTAAACAAACGAGGGAACAAAACTGAATCAGACAAGACCTATCCGTGTACGGCCAAACCTTCGCAACAACAAAAATGAAACAACCGCAACGAAGTTCTCCAACAGAAAAAGCATAGGCACGTTGCGTCACTTTATTACCAGGATTTTTCTCTAACAATGGAAGACCGTAAGAACCAACCGACAATACTCCTCAGCTTCTTCTTCCCGTCACTTTAACGACCACAACCAAACTGATGGCAGCGACAGGAATAATAGCTTGGAAGAGAGACACTGGCTTCCGGCAGTAGCTCGATGGAAACCCTAAAATCATGTGTACTCTTCCATTGCAAGAGAGAAAACAACCACCTCGAGGTCGGTCGGAGAGAACGCGAATCAAGCTCACGGTTCTAACGTTCTAATTGACCCTATCGGGGCCTATAGCGTTGCGGTGAACACAAAGTGACCATTACGACATCATACATGGAGAACGTTCATGAACGGAATGTGGACGTGCGGTTTTTGCGACTAATAAATATACAAAACAAGGTTCAGAGTGCTTCCCCCATGAACATAAACTTTTTTTGTTAATCTGAACACGGATTTGAATGTGCCAATTTCTAAGTAATCGAACATTTCTACCATGGAACGAACCGATTATAGGCCATCGTGCCCCATAGGGTGCCTGTGAGGAATTGGGGCTGGTTAAAATTCTACAAACGGGCAAAATGGCCTTCACCCACCTAGCGCATTCCATGTCATAATGGCTTCCATAATTTGCACAATGGCTATCTGGATTCACAGAATGGACATGTGGATTTTGAACAATGGTTCAGGTGGGGGTAGACTCAAGAAGACTCGTCCATTGTGCCTTGTAAGGGGACAAAAAATAGGCAGAATAGGTCATCAAGAAGATCTGTCCCATTCTGCCATCTGGGTTTCTAAAAGGTTTTAGGGTTTGGAGGGCGTGCGGGCCAGAACAAGTTTCTCTCTTCGAAGATAATGTTCCGTTGGTTCCCAGCAGTTTGGTTTCTGGTCATCAAAGTGACCGGCCGGAAGAAGTTGAGGAGTACTCCTAGATTTTGGGGTTTCGAGGGTGTTGGGTCCGGACCCAGGCATTTTCTGTCGCTGCCAGCATTTTGGTTTCCGGTCGTTAAAGTTCCTGGAGGAAGCTTGAGGAGTACTCATAGACTTTTTGGGGTTTCGAGCGCGCTGGTTTCGGATTCAGGTACTTTCTGTTGCTGCTGCCAGCAGTTTGGTTTTTGGTCGTTAAGCTGACGGGAAGAAGAAGCTGACAAGTATTGGCAGTTGATTTTGGCCTTCCGTTCTAAGGTAGAGAGCTAGAAAAAAAAGGTGACACAGGTCTACGATTTCCTGTTTTGTGGAGGATTTTGCTGCGGTTAGTTCATTTTGTTGTAGCAAAGGTTTGGCCGTACCCGGATGTTTTTTCTCATTCAGTTATGTTCCTTTTTCTTCTGCGTCTGCAATGGCTTAAGTTTTCAGGTTTTGTTAGGCGTTTGTTCGTGGTCCCCTTGTCCACCCCACATCCGAAAGGGTTTCATCCGATAAGTGTATCACGCAGCTCTTACCTTTGAGAAAAGAGGCGCCGTATTATGTAGAGCTCCCCCTTGTGTTAGGTTTACCATCTACTTCGGCTGCTGTCTACTGCGTGAGACTTGTGTCAACAGATATCCATCTGACCTGCTAAGCATCTCGTCTAAGCAAATTCACACTCCCACTGGATTTAGGTTTCAAAATTCCACCTTAAAGACACAACCTCTTGGCCTCCAGGGGAATTCAGGTTGGGTTGTGGTTTATCTAAGTTTAATATCTGCAATGTGTGGTTTGATGGATTGCTGCTGGTCATGCCAGGAGTTGTTGTCTGGTTTCTTGGGGCCACTCACTGTCACATTACCTTCAAATTTTTGTCTTGGGGTTCTCTCTGCAATCTCATAGATATGTTTAGCAATGGTTTTAGTAAATGTTCTGCATCTAAGTAGGCAGAAGTGATGTGCTTATAGAATATGTTTAGTGTAATCAAGACCCATCACTATCTTCCATGAAGGCCTTGCTATGCCTTAGGCTTAGATGCTTGGTTTCAGAGGGACAACCTAAAATGAATTAAAGCTTACTGTCACAAGCTTGTTGGAGCTTGAATGAGGATGATTAGCAATGTCTCTTGAGTGCCAGCCAACATCATCATTGAATCTTTCAGGTCCTTCTGGAAGTTCAACAGAAACTCAGGATTTAGATCTTTGTACAACAGTTTGCCAGAAATTTTGGGCAGATTGTTGAATATTTATCTACATGCACGATTGGGAGCTGATGAATCAATGGGAGCCATGGCATCTCATCACTCCTTTTCATGATGAAGTTGATGGTCTGACACTTTCTGAGTGACACTCAGAAGGTTACGACTGCACTAATTGTCATGCTACCTTTCAAAGTGTTGTTGTGGAGTTTCTTCTGCAATCTCAGTGATTATGTCATGGGACCATGGAACTGGCAGATCCTGTGGGAGTATGTCACTATCTAACTTACTGAATTGTTGATTTTTTGCAGGCCTTCCAACATTGTAACGGTTTCTTACTGCTTATTTACCTGGCTGGCAGCCTACACAGTGTTTGAGTTCATACACATATTTTTAGTTGGAGTGGTTTTAACATATGATGCCCACCATTAATGGCTTCAGAACAGCTGATTTAGAAGAGCTTAATTCCAAGTATCTGGCACTAGAGAAAAACTCCCAGTTGGGTCTGGTGAGATCAGCTTCCTCAAGTGCTAAGGTTCAGAGGCATTTCCAGACTATTGTGTGATCTTTTTTGTCTGGCTCATGAAGATCGTTCAGTAGAAGTGCCTATATGAGCAGAACCAAAGCTAAACTTTCAGAATTGGCCATGGAGGTGTGCTATCTGCAAGCTACAGACCCTGTGTGACAATTCAAGCTGAGGGCTACAGAGTTGGTGTTATTTAGATGCCTTCAAGAACCTGAAATATTTGGCCTCAACCCAAGCTACAAGAGGAAAGGAAGCTGCACACCACTAATCAGACATACACATCATGGCTACTGTAGCCATGCATCAAACATCAACACCTGACACTGACAAAGCTGAAGAGTTGAAGGCTGCAGCCAATGCTGCCTTTCAAGGTCAGCTCAAAAATACTCTGCTTCTTCCTGAGTAACTTAACAAAGAAATGTTTGATTTGTGATAAAATTTGAGAGCCACATTCAGTAATCAAGGTCTTGTGCGTATTGATTGAGAGAGTCTCTTATCAAATCAGTCTACTCATGTAGATTATAGGCCTCATAGTTTTTGTTATTTTCTGCTTCAGCTATTAGGGTATAGGCTGAGTGTTGATGCATTTGTACCAGTTTAGAAGCTAATAAAATTTTGGTAGTTGTTTATGCAGCCCACAGATTTGCTGCAGCAATAGAACTCTACAGCCAAGCTATAATCCTCAATACTGACAATGCAGTCTATTGGGCTAATCGGGCATTTGCACATACTAAAATGGAAGAATATGGGAGTGCAGTTGAGGATGCCACAAAGGCAATTACAATCTCCCCCACCTATGTCAAGGTAGCTCACATGGAAAATGTTCCCTCGCGGAACTTGTTGTGGTCATCTTTATATTGTGGCAGAATGGCTGCCAAGGTGGTCAGAGAGGAGATGGTGTTTGAACTAGACATTGTTACCAGTGTATTGTTTGCATATAACTAAGTTATAATGGCATACAACTTGCACAGGGATACTATAGACGAGGGGCTGCATACTTAGCAATGGGCAAGTTCAAGGATGCTCTGAAAGACTTCCGGCAGGTACTAGTGCTATTATATTGTGTCCATTATACCTAGTTTGGGTCCATTACACTTCTGGAAAGAACAAAATATTATCTTCAAATGCAGCACTGGATTCAAAAGGCTTTTGGGATAACTGGACCTGGTACTCACCATATCCACAGGTCTTGCCTGCCATAAACCTTGAAGCAACTTGCTTCTCATGTGTATGATTGATTTGACTGGCAGGTCCAGAGGATTGTGCCTAAGGACCCAGATGCAGTGAAGAAACTTAGAGAGTGTGAGAAGGCAGTTACAAAAATCAGGTTTGAAGAAGCAATTGCTATGGAGGAGCATGACCGACACTCAGTTGCTGAGTCACTGGACTTCCATTCTATAGGTAAATTTTGTTGGCTGTAATTTTCTGGGAATACATCGAGAGGTATCAGTTATTTGTGGCTTCTCCAGTCAAAGATGATCAATGTTCAGATGGTTCTCAATTTCATTTCTTTATGGTTTAAGAATAAACAAGAGATAGTTCTGTTTTGTCTCAAAGTTTTGGAAGTGTTAGACTCAGTCATTTGGTTAGAGCTTTTGATGGATAATCTGTTCATTTCTTTTTGTCATTTTGCTTATAGACAAATTATTGGAATCCCTATGGGTACTAATTGTGCAGTCTTTTTAGCAAATTTCTCTCTTTTTCTATGGGTTTGACTTTTTGAAGCATTTTTGGCAGCCAGCACCAAGTGTGCTGTGCTTCTGAGATTAGCCCTACTTCATGGGCTTGGGGATGATCTTTTTGTCCCAGGCTTTCTGAACTTTGAGAGTTTTATGTACTGGGACAAAGACTGTTTTGGTGGTGGCATATACCCTAAAATGCCTTTTGAGTTGAATTATACTTCTAATATGTTCTATTGTAACTTCTTGGATTTGGCCATTAACTGAAGTTGTAGAGGTTTTTGATAAACAACCCAAGTATGTAGGACGTGATCCGTATGTGACACATTCCTTCCAATGTCTCTATTACTGCTGCTAAGTTTGATGTTATCAACAGTCAGTTCCACAGATTCTTGAGGCTTTGTAGTTCTGAATTTTTCTTCATTTCTCAAGTGGTCAGTGTCATTTTCCTTCTGAAGAATGAAGGCTACCATCTAAAGATTCTCTTAAAGAGGACCAGAGGCTTCATCAATAAAGATAGATTTCTTTTTGGAATTTTAGCACTTACAGTTTTCTAAATGATTTTGTGTAGAGTCTTGTAATTGGGCATTCTCTTAAAGCCCACTTGGTCTTCCTCTGTCTTCTTCCTTGTGTCACTAAATTGTAATCTTTCATCCTGATTTACCTCCCTCTTGTTTTTAGTTTTTCCCCTCTTTGTTTTCCTGTCTTTTGGGTACTTGCTAGAACCATGACTGAGTCTTCCCTCTGCTTCTGGACTTGTGACAGAAACTCAGTATCCAGCCTAGGGATTACATTCACCTATACCCACTGTAGAAAGCAGATGAAGTCAGTGGGTAAGTTGTGATAGAAAAGTCATGAAAATAGATGGTAATTTTAATTTTTACTGTCTTCTGTCCATATTGCTAGTTTAATGGTTCATCACAAAGTAGTTCTGCCCTGCAGTGTATTTCTTCGTGTCCTGTTCTTATCTGAAGTTCTTTCTAGGAAAGGCCTTTCACCTGGTTGGTTAACTTTAATTGTGAGTATGGAATTTCATCAATACTCATGGGAGTTATTATTTCCTTTTGTGCTTGTTCATCACTGAAATGCCTCTGTCCAAGTACTTGGTCAATCTCAGGCATCTCAACCTTGAAATCAGCAACACTTATTTCTGATTATGTGCTTGTGATTGCAATCTTTTTGTTGTCTTTAGCATATGTTAACAGCATCTCCTGGAATATTGCTGTAATTCTTTCATTTGACATGCTCCTTGTTAACATTTGTTTGAGTTTTCTCAGTTCTTGGGGTTGGGTTTGGTCTTTTATGTTGCTGGTATGTTGTCAGATGTGAAACTTTGATAACCTTATTATCCTGTTGTCTGTTCATTTTGACTTGAACAGTTACTTGTGGAGACATTAACAAATATTGGTTGTCTGGACAGAGGTTGAAAATTCATACCAAGGGGCCAGACTAGAGGGTGATAACATCACATTTGAGTTCGTGAAGAAAATGATGGATGACTTCAAAAACCAGCGCAGTGTACACAAAAGGTAGACCTTCCACAGCTTTGATTGGACATCCATACAGCATATTTTCTGTATTAGTGTTTAAATCTTCAGGTGTTTTTTCTAAGTATAATGCATCTAGTCTTTATGCTGGCAGAGGAATCTAAGCCAGAAAGGTTTTCATGTCAGGTATGCATTTCAAATACTCCTGCAAACTCGGGAGCTGTTATTGGCATCACCCACACTTGTTGACATAACAATTCCAGACCATTGCCACTTCACTGTATGTGGGGATATCCATGGCCAGGTATATCCTGTAGGCTCATGTTGGCAATGTTCTCTGGCAGTGCTGTTTTTGTTAAAATGTAGCAAATTATGTGGTAACATGGCTTGATTTGATGATGCAGTACTTTGACTTGCTAAATATTTTCGAGCTGAATGGTCTTCCATCCAATGATAATCCCTATCTGTTCAATGGCGACTTTGTTGACCGTGGCTCTTTCTCTGTTGAAGTCATCATGACTCTTTTTGCCTTCAAGTGCCTCTACCCTACTGGTAAGGTGCAACAAACTTTTCATTTCATTTGTTAGTCCTATATTGATGTCATCATCCATGCATGGGATCAAGCTTTTACTCTTTAGGCTGAATGTTTTATTGACCATAGATTTTGGCTGAATCCCTTTTAGGGAGCATGGTTGAGTTTTCCCTTTATTGTCTGTAATGGGACTGTTGGTTAATGCATGACACTGACCTTCACCTACTATCTGGAGCTGATGAAAGCAGTTGGGATGTTTTGGTAGCTGGTCAATACTGTGCATGTTGCTATTGAAGGTCTCTGATTGCTTGTGTGACTTACACTGTTGTACAAACTGTCACTCTGTTTTTCTGTTTGTTCTTGAAGATTGGGTCCCTCTCTTTCCTTTTCGCTGAGATTTTGTCAGATCTGAAATCTCTCTAGTCTCTCAGGTCATATCTCAATTGCCTTCAGTTACTTAATTGATATTCTGGAGAGGCACTTATGAGGATGTTTCAGTAGCCTCTATTGCAACATATGATGCATATGCTGAAAAGCCTTGTGAACTATAACTTACTAGTCATGTTAACTGCACAATGTAGCTTGTCCTTCATTATTTGTTATCTGAATGGTGGAAGCAGGAGTAGCTTTTCCTTCTGGGACCATAGTATGCAACTGGTTTACAGGTTCCTTACCATAAGTTCTTTTCAGAGGCAAGGTATAGAAAAATTTACTGTGGTGCTGCTGAGTTTGCACGAAGTGGACATTTGTGAGTCCATCCTAAGAAAGGCAGAGTTGTTGAAGTGGAGTACGTTGTAGGATACCAGTTTGACTATGGGCCCTCAAGCTCCCCTGCCCTGGTGAAGGAACATGTTTTGAACTCTTCATCAGAGTAGGTGATTATCTCAGAAATGATATGGCACAATGGAGTGAGACTGATGTTGGTCAAAGCATGTCAAGTTTCTGATGTCACCTTTGTGTTGCACAGGACTCTACCTTTCCAGGGGGAATCATGAGAGCAAAAGCATGAATAAAATCTATGGGTTTGATGGTGAAGTCAAAGCAAAATTCAATGAGACTATGGCAGACCTTTTTGCAGAGGTCTTTTGTTGCCTGCCTCTTGCCAATGTTCTGAATGAGAAAATATTTGTAGTCCATGGAGGTTTGTTCAGCAGTGATGATGTCAAGCTTTCAGATATCCGGGCCATTGACCGCTTCCAAGAGCCCCCAGATGAAGGTATGGTTTGTCGTATTTGGGTCTCCATTGGGGTATTTTCCACCTCCCTATCAATGAATTTTAATCAATGCATTGAACACATTTCTCTTTTTAAACCGTGCTTATTCACCTCTGATACTTGAGCCTCATATGAGAATTTAGGCGTGATTCAGTTCTTCAAAATGTCTTGCAGAGTTCTCCAGTAATCTACAGTGAGAGTGGATTTTGCAGCAGCTTGGCATCCCAGATGCCATGGGTGTGATTTGAAAGATCTTCAGTTGGATGTACATGGATATAGTGTCAGTCTGAGTCTGCAGTTCTGTCTGCACCACGTTGTAATCAACAGTGGCATACACTGGTCTTCAAGGATTAGAGGAAATTCTGTACAGAACAGTCATGGTCCTTAGGGACTGGACTTGTTCTCAATTGAATTGCTTTCTGAATTCACAGTGGTCCTTTATCTTTTTGAGAGAGCTTTGCTTTGACATTATGAGAATGTTGTGGTGGTTATCAGGTTTAATGTGTGAACTGTTATGGAGCGATCCTCATTCAGGCGTGGGCCGTGCCCCAAGCAAGCGTGGTGTAGGGGTTGCATTTGGGTCAGATGTTACCCATCGCTTCCTGCAAGAGAATAATCTAGGTGGAGCCTTTGCTTGAGACTCTTTTCTCTTCAGTTACATGTTTTTGTTTTTGGTAATGTCATCAAATATTTTCAGTGTTGCAGCCAAATGCTTCACTAATTGTATATATTGGTTTCCCTTGTCCAGAGTGAGCTTGAAACAAACCCTGAGTCTGAGCCTTTATTTTGAGCATGTAGAAGTGTCACAGATGATGGATTTAGCTTATTGGGATTTGGGTGTAACAGAACTAGTGGTGCGGTCTCATGAGGTTAAGGATGAAGGTTATGAAGAAGACCATGATGGCAAGCTCATTACAGTTTTCTCTGCCCCAAACTACTGTGACCAGGTATGGCTATGTACTTTGCATGGTGCTGTTATGTACATAGAAAGATTCTGCATTTTTCTCTTCTCTTCAATTGGGAACACTTCTTTAAACTTCATGCTCCCTTGTACAGATGGGGAACAAAGGGGCCTTCATACGCTTTAAAGCTCCTGGGCTCAGGCCGGAGTTCACAAAATTCAATGCAGTGGTAAGCTTGCTGCAGTCTGTTTCTGGATATAAATTGAGCCTTTTGTAGAGAGATCAATTTACTTTTCTGCTGTGAGTGTAATTGCAATGGGTTAAAGCATTCCTCTACTGTGGCACCAAGAAAATTTTAGATTGATGATAGCATGTTAGCAGTGCTGTTTGTGTTTTCTAACTAGTTTTCTGCATGTGCTTCACATTTGACAATGATGCCACTTGCCTTGTATGGGTACATTGAGCATGGGGCAGTATTACACATGAGATTGGAGTCTTATTTTCCTTGCTTGCTTGGTGGTTGCAGTGGCATCCAAATGTGAGACCAATGCAGTATGCAAACAACTTTTTTAGCATGCTGGCATAGGAACTTGTGAGATTTCTCCTCTTCCTGTTGGTAGTAGTGTCAATTTCAATGCTGGGGAAGCACACAACTGTGGGCTTTGATAGTCTCTCTTGTCTGCTTGGATGCCATGTAATGCATCTGCATTTCTATTTTTGTGGTCTTTGATTGAGAATATTGCAGTTTGTTTTAGCAGTTGTGTGATGTTGGCCAGAGTTCATTTTGCTTATTTCATAATCTTATTAGATACATAGGCTTGCAGGTAATTGTGTGCACCAGCTGAAATTTCCAACAGCAGGCATTGTGAGCAGCTGAGAAATGATGTTTTTGGATTTTGAGGATGTAGATTGCAGTAGATCAATCTTTCAAGCCAGACTTAATTGAAACAAGCTTAATCTGTACCGACATGCCACAAAGAAATCCACCTCATAGAGAAGTTGGTTGCACTGTTGGGAAGCTGAACAGTTCAGCCAAAGTAGGCTCTGGATGTCTGAAGAATCAACATAGCTGGAAGCACATTTTATGGGGAGCCTACAGTGGATTGGTTTTGTACTCCATGACACTAAATGACTGGAACTGAAACCACACAGTGGCAAGTGATCGACTGGATGAAGGATGAAGGATTGAGCTGAGAATGAGATGAAACCATGCAATGTTGTTTCATCGGTGTAGGATAATGATTGGATATTGTTTTATGTACACATTCAGCAATTGCAACCACAAAATCCACTGGGTTGACATGATTCCTCACAGTAAGAAATTGTATAGAAGTGAAAAAATGATTCCAGATCTTTAGACATCAGGGACTTGGCAACAAATGACCATCCACCTGATTTGGAAAGATTTTAAAACCATTATTTTTGTCCTTTCATGGTCCATTTTGTGGTACAGAGGACAGAGATTGTATATTACCTGAATGGTGATCCAGTGCTTTCATTGTTAGTTTTATGGCATAAAGGATGCTGTATACAAAACAGATATGATTTCAACTTCTGCATGCAATGATGATGGATGTGGCTTGGCAAACAAATAAGTTCCAAAAAAGTAAGTTCTGAAGTCTTTATAGAACCAAGTACGACAGGCAAAAGCGAAATGCCTAAGCTCATGGAAACCTGTTGTTATATCAGCCATTCTCTCTTCCGAAACTGACAACAGGTTCACTAAAACACAGCATGAAAGAAGCTGATTCAGTTTCATGTTCAGTTCAAGTTCTTGCTTTGATGTCCTTTACAATTCCTAGTCAAAGGATTAACAGCCAGATCTGGTAGCATAAATTTGATCAAAACTGCTGTATGTAGCTCTACTCAAATGGTGCAAAATCACAACCTAGTGGTGAAAGAAAACACTGCCATCTGATCCAAACTGGCTGGGAGTTACATAAAACACCAATACAACCCATGTGGAACCATGAACTACACAGCCTTCCTTGACCAATTAATTAAGCCTATCCATTTTATGTTTGGAAGCCACCCACCAGCACCACCATCTGCAGCCTAATCTGTAATTGTCTTGGTACAGACAGAAGCTACTGTCAAATGGCAAACATAGTTCGGGTGATCACTATTAAATGCACTGGCCACAACAGCCATGGCAGCTGCTGTCTCTCCCCCATTAGCCGAGCCACCCTTCCACAACACCCATGGGACCCTTTTTATGGGAGGTCAAACACAGGGTGATGAAATGAAGGGTAGGAAAACGGCAGTGGTTTTCACTGCCATGGATGGGTCTGAGGGGAAAAACAAATCAATTCAAAAGAAAAAAGGTCCCATGGGTGTTGTGGAAGGGTGCCCTGGCTATCGGTGCAGGACAGCAGCTATGATGGCTATTGTGGCGAGTGCATTTAATAGAGCTCACCCAAACTATGTTCTCCCAATCAGACCATTCAAAGTGCAACTCAGGTTCTCATCCCGCTGCAGATTCAGGTTTGCAAGGCCAATTATCAAAGCCGAGAACCCTTTTCTGGACATGAAAGAATAGGATGACATTTGGGTCATTCTCCTTCATAGGAAGAAGGAGATGAAGACACCCTTGGTGAATAGAGGCATCTTACTGTTAGACCTATATGTTGATGTGATAAAAGAAAAATTTCTCTACAATCTTCTCTTCATGATTTTCCATTTTTATCATCCTCATCTCTCCTCACCCCCTCACTTGTCCTATCTGTTTTCTTTTGCTTTGGTTGCTACACATCTATGTCAATGAGGAGGTCATGGTTCATTGAACACATGTTCATCACTTAAGTGGCTTTGCAATTTGTATGGAAGCCGGACTCATGTCAATTTACAAGAACCAAATCTGTGTAGAGTTTTGCCAATGTCAAGGCATGATGGAGTGATACACTCATCAGGCAAGTATCATTGGGGCACAGTACCCTCTATTGAGGTCATGTTCTAGAGAACAGATCTTAAATTTCAAACTAGATTTGCTGTTGATTAGTTGAAATTGGTCAGAGATGAAGCTTCTCAGACCATCATGTCAATTTTTTGCACACACTTTGCAATGAGTTAATTTTGGGATAGGGTTCAATATTCTTGGGCTGGCAGGTGTCAAGTGTGAACCCAGAGAGATGTCCAGATTGTTTTGAGCTCTTTTTACTGGAGGATTTTGCTTTAGCACAACTAGTGTTGCTTGGGCCAGTTGCACTTGCTTAAAAAATTGGGCATTTTCCATTGCTAGCTAAGGCCATTGTACCAGTGGCAATTCTTGAAGGTCTTTCTCTCCACAAGAAACATTTCCTCTTCCAATTCATTTTCCTCTTTCTGAAGTACCTCTGCTTTCTTTTAAAGCATCAGTCTAGTGGATTGGGGCCTTCTTCATCACAATTCACAAAACCCATGGATTACACACCAGCTCCTCCTTGACCACAAATTCACCTACTTCACACACATAGTATACAGCATGTTGCTTTGCCTTTTTCAAAGATGCAAAAAAAAGCAGCACCCTCTATGTTACTAATCACAACAGTCATTGTGAAAGCTGATTGTACTTTGAGATCACTTCATTCTCTTGATTTGGGGATTGGCTGTCGCACAAATCTGCATCAGCAGTGAGCTTACTCTGCAGCTTTGCATGAGTGCTTTCATTAACAGCACTGACAAGTCTCACAGTTTAATATTGTTCCTAAGCTTTGAATATCATTCTTTAGCAGCCTGCATCTCCAAGGCTTTCCAGGCACTAATTTATGAAGGTGCCAGGGCTCCAGCCAAAGAGGGAGCCTGGAGGAATTTGAGTTTCCACAAGCTCACTTATTACACTCAGCTCCATGGTAGAAACATATTATTAGCAATGACCTTGCTAATGCCAGCACTAGTTGCCAACAGCGGGGCATGAAATTGTAGCCCCAAACAAAGTGAAGAGAGTTTTAGCCTAGTTTCTGGATCACAGAATCAACTATATCCTGAGTGGTACTGGTGCCACCGAGGTCTTTTGTGCGGAAAGTGCCCTCTGCTAACACACTCAGCACTGCTTGCTCCAGTCGATCTGCGAATGATGGAAAGTGAAGGTGTCGCAACATCATAGCTGAAGACAACAGCAATGCAGTGGGGTTTGCAGTACGTCCTTGTACAAGTTTCTCATTTCCAACATTCCCTGCTGAAGCCCCCTGCTCAAAGACTGCATGCTGAGCACCCACATTCCCTGCACATACACAAATTAGCTGCTCAATCAAAGTGGGATCTCTTTTGACATCACCTAGTGAAAGAACACAATAACATAGTCCATGTAACATAACTTGTGAGCTCTGTGTCCGTTGTGCACCTGCCTGCTTACTGCATACTCTCTGCTTGGCAGATTGAGCACATAACCTATTCCAATAAAAAATCTCTGCTGAGCATCCAAGTATCATCCCATGCTTCCAAAAGACCCCTCTCTGTGCTAGAAAGTTTGGAATTAGGACAGAAAAAGCCCTCTATACCTCCTGGCATGACACCAGTACCACCAGCAATACCAGCTGCAGTGTTGGCCACTAAAGTCCCATAGAGATTAGGTGTCACCTGCAATCACCAACCAATACCCTAGTTATCAAGCATTGACAGGATGGGTGATGGGTGCAGCACCACGCAGATGAGAAACATGAGAGCACTTACAGTAAGTGACAAATTGAGGGCATGAGAGAAAGGCATGACCATTACCATCACATCAAATTGCTGTGGCTTTGACACCAGCTGCATACAACAATTGTCGACAATGACTTCATTGTACTTTATAACTGGGTACTTCTTAGCCACCTCCCGACAAGACTCCAGGAAAAGGCCATCAGCCAGTTTCATGATGTTGGCCTTGTGCACAGCAGTCACTGTCTTGCGGTTATTGAGATAGGCACACTCAAATGCATACTTTGCAATGCGTTCAGAGCAAAACTTGGTGATCACCTACCCCAAATTCCCCCGGTGTCAGAGACGTGCTGATCTTGTTACACATAACCATTGATCACACAACAAACCATAGGACCCTGGTGCTGTACCACTTGCAGAAGTGGTCAAGATTTGCAGTGGTCTGCAGAAGATTTTAGCTCAAGGCAGAGTACTGACAAGGCTGCCATCGTCACACTCACATAACATGGATGCTAAAACCTTCATCTGAAAGTGTGCCTCCAACAAGGAAGGAAGCTTGCCCAATGCAATTTCTTGGTGAAGTTAGGGTTTCATGTTACAAGCATGGGAAGTGGACAACTCTCTGCAATCTGCAGCTGCAACCAAATGAATGTTGAGAAAACTTAGGGCTTCTTGCGAATCAATGCATGGATAGAGAAGACAGCTCGAATTAATTTTGAGCTGAAATTCTTCACCACTTCTGATTAGGAGAGTAAAAGAGCAGTTTGTAAGAAATGGAGTGTGCAGTAGTACCTTAAGGCTCTCCACAACGCCTGGCACCACTTCATGCTCGAGGCCAGAGTACTCGCCCTCCGTATTCTCACGGATCACCACAATGTTAACGTTATCATGCCGTGATTTCAACCCAGGCAAGTTGAAACAATGGACCAACGAGGCATACAAATCCAACTCCTTCCGCAATTGCACGTTGAGCGAGCTGACACCGCCACCCACAGGCGTGGCCAATCCTCCCTTGAGACACACCTCATTGTGCCTGATGGAATCCATCACCTCTACAGGCACCTTGTCCATCTTCCCGGAAACCTCGTACTCCTCGAAATACAAAGGCGCGTGCATTGCCTTCATCACCTGCACCACCGCTCCTGTCACCAACGGCCCAATCCCATCTCCGGGTATCAAAGTCACAGCTCGAGGATTCCCATCTCCAGGTCGCGGCATGTAAGTAATCCCTCTGTACTGTTGCCATTGCCTCACCAACTGAGTTAAAAGCATACGCCTCCCTCTCTCGCAAGCCGTCTCCTTGGGCCCCCCAATTGACACAAACCTTCCAATCCCAAGGAATCACTAACACAAGTAACCCATTGCAACTCTTCTATTTTTTATGCAACCCAAAGAATCGACAGCAGCTGCGAGATCGGGCACTAAACGCACTGCCATAGAGCGAGAAAACGCCACAGGAATTGAGCCAAAGCAGGGGGAAGAGGATGTTGCTGCAAAGTCTTGGTCTCGTATATATTGCGTAATATACGGTATACGGTATACATTAAATGATACCATGGTACAAGCACGTTTGTATTAGGGTTTTCTTTTTCATTCAATTTTTTGATGTAGCCAAACTGGTGATCAGCCACAAGAAGATTTAGCCAAATTTTATCTATTTTATAAGTTTTCCATAGACTGTATATGAAAGTAGTGAAGTTTAAGAATGCTTGTATATTTTGGCTCCCTGCTGGAACCTGTTGTAGGAAATCTGGCGACTTTAATTTTCTTTTAAATTACAAGAAAATAATCAAGCTCATACAAGGTTGTGACTTGAGACCAGTATTGGGTAAATGATGAACGTCTCTCATTAACTCATCCAAATTTGAAGAGGAAAGGCTGGTGGTGGTGATTTCACAAGCAATCCCACAAGCGGTCCAGGAGTTGCAATTGGTGATTCATGGGCTGCCATGGTGTTGGGAGGCGCAGGGTCACAGGTGCTTAACCCTCCAAAGCCAGCAAAATCAGGAGAGTGTCAAGCCTTGCATTTTCACTATGGAGGGGGGAGCCTGCATTCTCAAAGGACCGACTAGGGTTTAGTACTCAAAACCTCTAGCCAGGGGTGGCCTCTGAAGGAGATCCAGAATTCCGCTGAGGCAATTGGAAACACAGAAGGCAGTAAAGTTGTAAACTTCAGGTGCATAGCTTTATATTTTCCCAGGTTGGTGCTGCAGGGGCCCCAATTTGTGTAGAAGGCAGATTTCTCAGTTCACTTAGTCAAGTCTGCAGCCAGAAGCAAATCCAGTAGAAGAACTAGACGTCAAAGAGAACGACTTCCTGCCAAGTGGGAGGGAAAATGTGGAAAGCCAGGAGGAGTAGGATCAGAGGTAAATGACATGTCCTTCGAGGTGAGATCAAAAGTGAACTCGCCCAGTTAGTGCCCATGTTGCGCGACCACCATGAGACAGCCTCTCACACTCAGATTTGCCTTGGTGCCATTCCCTGTCACCTTTGTTCTGTTCACATGCCTCTCTAAACACCTACGCTACATGCACATGGAAAACCATGTATTTGGTGAAGCTATAACATTCAGGCTTGTCTCATAACCCAAGGCTTCCTGACCTCTAAATGTGTGAGACTAAACTTGTTGCGAATTTCCCAAGTGATACAAAGCCTTGTCACCCAGGATTATCATCTCCTATTTTCTACCCTAACTATAGACTTGTTTAGTTTGAGGACTTAGTGCATCGAGGACATCATCTCAAGTCCCCTTCGTCAAACCCTCACTCACCAGCACGTATGTGGCTCATGAGTTTGTCAAATTGGGAGTCAAACCCAACCCAACATTTAGACTTGTAACCCAAGCCATTGTGGGGTCGCCCCAAGGTGGTTTGAACTTGGGCCCCAACTAGGCGCATCCCCACACTTGAAGGTCCATTTAGAAGAGCATGTCACTCTCCCCCACTTTAGAAATGTCAACATCCTCGTTGACGTTATTCTAGGGTGACCACCCTTGACACTTCTGTCAACTTCTCTCTCGACCCAATAGTGAAATTAGCTACTTCCTAATCAAAAGAGCCCATTCACACTATGTCTTTGTGTTCTCAGTGCAAGAGGTATTATTGGGTGTGTCTTCCATTTTTACCTAGTGTGTTCACTTGGTGTCTTCTTCTAATCCCCCCTATTTGACCATTTCTTCTTTGAGTGAATTTGGATATTTTTACCATGGTGAAACTAGTCAAACCCATAGTGAATAGGGACTAGTTGTTACAAACAGTGATTGATCCACTAGTACTTAATGAAATACAATTTACTAAGCCATTTCACTTGCTAGTTAATTAATTAGGCAACATGAAAATCAATTAAATTTAAAATATTTCATAATTAATATTATTGATAATTTCATAATTTTTAGCCTATGAATTATTAGCATGTGTCATTACCTATGCTAGATTAAAAACCTAGCCCAAATACATAGACCATGTATTCAACCTAAGTAGGCACCTACTCTAAATAACTACATAGGAAATTATTTAGTCAACTTAACATTGTTGGTCACAAACATAACATTTGTGAGGTGTTGATCCGTTGACTTTTAAAATGGAGGCAAACACCCTACCATCAAGTCACACACTTGTTATGATAATATGTTACATTGTATTTTATTTATCAAATACTGCATTTTAAACATTACAAAAACATAAACTTTGAAAATTCATATCATATTATGATTTTGTTCAAATGAAATGATTTAAATTTAATTAATTTTTTTTTGAATAATGTACATAATTACATTTATTTCCTTTGAAAATGTAAAATCATCCAAACAAATTTTTTTTGATATCATTATGTCATAACATTTCAATGACCATTTTGTTGGAAAAAAATGTTTAATAAATGGATTATTTTTTTGTTAATATAATAATACTACCTATGATAGGCTACTTTCAGCTATTTTAAGTTATTTCACCTTACATTATTTATAATTATTTATGGTTATTCTTAGTTTTCTTTTTTGGGTTATTTCACCCTATGTTATTTTTTGTTATTTCACTTTAGGTTATTTGCGGCTATTATAAAAACTTTTTGGTTTTTTCAAGCTTCTTCATTTTAAATTATTGAAGGTTATTTCACCTTATGTTATTATTGGTTATTTTAGATTATATTACCATAAGCTATTAATGGCTATTCTATTAGTGGCTAGTTGATGCACCCTTAAATTCCTAGATAGATTCAACTGCGAGCCTAAAGGTGAGAACAACAGAAGGATAAGTAGTTGGGGCACATTCCTTGGCTTCCAACACTTCAAAAGGTAAAAAGGTGTGCTGAAGCTCTAAGATGGGGACTAGGATGAATGACAAGCGGGTCAATTATTCACATGGACTTGCAAAAACTCAAGAATAAGTTGGTCAATGCGTAGCTAGAGCACTTTTGGTGCATGGACGAACCATGAACAAATACAAATTCACAAGACTCACCACAACCTGAACTTGGGGGAAATCACCACTTTCCCCCTTATAGTATTCTCTATGTCTAGCCATGGGGCCAGCACCCAAATGTCATTTTGTCCCAAGACTTCCAAATTGGAGTCCCAAAAGTCCTTAAATTGGGACTTTTGTAACTTTGGGGGCCCATAACTTTGTGTTTAGACCTCCGATTGAAGTGCGGTCTAAAGAAAAGTTGTAGCCCTTGTCAAAAGCTTTCCAAGATATGTAGTACGCCACTTGAACACAAGTAAATCAGGGCGATTCTTGACTTTTAATGGTCAAGAGTCAAATTGGCAATTTGACTCTCAGCCCTTCTTTTGGCCACAACTTATGTTTTATGTACCCAAATGGGTCATGCAAGCCCATTCTAAACATTTGCGTTCTAGGATCTTTTCAATGATATAAGGGTCCTTTCAATCCAATGAGTTTTGGCCCCTACAATTTCCTTCTGAAGGTTCAGGAGTTCATTGAGTCTTCAACTCCCAGAATGAGAGCTCATTTGGAAATGTGGGGTTCATTCCTTCACACTCTCCTAGACTCCCAAGAACATGAAATGTGACTCCTAGGCTTCACTTTTGGCTCGCAAGCTTTGTAAGTCCCTTCTTTGGTTGCGAGCCCAAAGTTAAGGTTAAAACATCAAGAATCCATTGAAACTCCAACTCCCAAAGTGGGAACTCACTTGGGAATGTGAGGGTTCATTCCTTCACACTTTCCTAGACTCCCAAGAACATGAAATGTGACTTCCGACTTTAGTTTTTATTGCACTGTACTTGTTCCTATGGATGTGATTTTGAATGATTAAAGAACATATCAAGTTCAAATTAGATGTTTCAATGTTGAACATATACTTATAAAAAATGAGTTGAATGTGACAAGTTGACCGTAAAGTTCCTTGCTTTGTTATATTGGCATGATGGATTGTTGTTGATTTACTACATACATCTTTTTTTTTTAGGGTTTATTTTCATGGAAAATGAATTAGCTATTGGTGTTTGCAATCCCACATACATCATTGTATTTCTTTTAAGATGTTTCTAAGTCATTATAGTTTGCAAATTTACACAAATTACACAAAAATATTAAATAATGTTTGTGTTCATGACTTAAAAGCTACCTAATGCAACACCTATTGTTTTTCAAGCCTATTGAAGTTACATTTGGTAAATCACTAACACAACTAGCCTATTTGATTTTGAAGACTCATTGTCTTGTGTAATAATGTGGTTTAGTTATACTATGTGTTTTCTTGGCATGTTTTCACCAACTATGACTAGTGAATTAACTACATGCAATGTGAGGTGTTTCATAGGCATTGTTTGCAACGTTTGGAAGGGCTTGAATTTAGATTCAATGGTTGTTTCTTTTATTAAACATACATCATTTTTTTGTTGAGTCTTTGTCAAAGGGTGAATGCATGGTAAGGTGGCTCACTTATGGAGTCGTATTCATATTTCTACAAGGTATCTTTTGTTTAAATGGATGTGGTGATAAATGTATGTTTCAATTTGTTAATTGATAATTGATTCTAAATTAATAACTTGATTATGAGATTAAAAGTATAAAGTTTGAATGTTTCAAACATGCAAAAAAAATTTGATTTGTGTGAAACTTTGTGATTAATGAAAAATATTCCAAAAATAATTATGACAATCCAAATTACTATGATTCCCTTGTGATTTGTCAAATATACAAAAATGCAATTTCAAGGAATGTTCATTCACTTGGGTGGCTCCTCGGATTATGATTTTACCCTTATGTGGGTATTGTGAAATAACTAATCCATTTTAGATTTAATGGACCTTCATGTGGGTTTTTGTGACCCCAACGTACTTATTGTGAATGAAATGTTAAATGGACAATGTTGAATAAACATAAAAAATGCAAATATTATAACTTTTGTATTGGTGATTTTCTATGTTTTGTGGAATCATTCTTTACATATGTATATTTTTAGTTACTAGATTAAGGTATCAAATCACAAAACATGGTTATAAAACATATTTTGAATAGGACATGTGAAACATTGTATTGACAAATGCCTAAAACTTTCTTAATCAATTATTGCATACGTTTCTACCTTATAATGCATTATCCTTTATGTACACAACAACAATTGAATGAATTTTTTTTTAATCCATATAAATGTGTCCAAAATTGTTTAAAAAGGTACAAAAATGCAAATAAAGTCTAATTTGTTTCTAACTCACGCATTGTCATCAATAAAGCCATGGGCTTGGCAATAAACCTTTGCTACCTCCATTGCTTCAACTATTTTTGTCACATGATGGTGTGTATACAATTAGTAGTGTTCAATGGTGAAACAAATTATGTCCATCACAAATTAATTTCTCATGGTCCCGCACAACTTGAATTGCAATTACAAGGGTATCTAACAAGATTTTCATGTTATTCCTAAATTTTAAACACAAACTACACTAATCAAAAGGTTTGAAGGTGTATCACCCATGGACCATCTCCGATGCATGGTAATTGAAGACAATTTGCAAGTTGAATGCCTTCAAGTCAAGTGGTTTTGCTAGAATATCTTTCCCATAAAATGGCATCCTAACAAAACCCTTAAGAACTACAAATGCAAAAAACAAAAATGCTTCAATGTCTCAACTATGCAAGTATTGCATTCATGAGAGGAATCATCTCATAAGCCTAAGTCATTAAAGGTATTGCAAAGGAAAAAAACCAAGAAAACCCCTACTTTTTTTTCCCTTACACATGTGACACACATATGTGAAGGAAGGAGGGTGGAGTTGATCATCTTTTGAGACATAAAATATATAATCCAACATCAAATACTATTGTATTCCAAACATGGGTCAAAACCCTATACCCAATTTGAGGTGAAATTTTGATGTACAAGAACAAATCCTAACTAAACATGAATACCATGTCTTATGTGCATGCTCCAATGCTCACATGAAGTGATATTGGAACTATCACAAACTTTTGCATCTACAAGAGTTTGCAAAGCATCTCCTAATACTTCATGTTCTTTGTTTAGCTTGTCATTGATCACATCTTCATCTCTAAGAGTTTCCAATTCTTTAATTGGCATTGTGTTAACTTGTTGGTTTGGTGTTGCAACATCATCCTCTACTATGACAACCTCTTAATAATTGCCCACAAGGATGAAAGGTTTCTGATGCTTGTATTGTTCTTTTGTGTGTATGCACCATGATTTAGTGTTCATAGACAAAGATATAACTATAGTATGAAAAAATAAAAAGAATAATAAGGCCTTTTATGAACAAATAAAAAAAACCAAAAACAAACAAATTGAAAGAAATAAAAGGAAAAAACAAGCAACATACAAAAAATACACTCACATAGGAAAAGTAAACATTGAAAATTTAATAAAACACACACAAAAAAGGAGACAAAGAAAAATGTTGGAAAACTTCACCTAAGAATAAACTCACTTCACCCTAAACCCACCTCCTCTTTGCTATTTCTTGTTGCTCCTTCCTTACCTCGACAACTCTGTTGCAACACTGGAGAAGGCTGTTACATTGGCTTTGATGGCTACTACTGTGATGCTTGTTGATGCCCTCCTTGACGATTGCTGCTCCTCCCCCTGCTCTGGAGTTCTAAGGAAGAAAAAAAGAAGAGGAAAACTAGCTTTGATGGTGCTCGATGGTAGGAGAGGGTAGGTAGGTGTCTAGTTTTTCAAATTCAAATTGAGAGGGCTGGGTGCGGTAGGGAAAGGGAAAAAAAGAGAACAACTTGGCACTTGGTCTAGGTTCATCTCAAAAAGGAGCCTAATGACCTCGTCCCCCAACTGGTGCACTGCTGGTTGCTAGGACACAGCAGCCTGCTTGAAGGGGAGTTCCCCAAGAATTTGAAGCAAGCACTCCGGTGCTACATCATTTAAAATACCAGGAATTGGCTCATTAGCGAGATCGTGCAGCAGTTTGATCAACCTGGATCACCAGCACTGGACTTTGTAACTGGAGTGAAAAAATCTCAAAGCTAAAAGATGAAGGAAACTGATTTATAAGTCTTCCAATCTTTAATATATTCTGAAAACATGTTTCAACGAATTTATTAAATCAAACCAAGTAGGTAGGGTGTTCTTTGCAAAGGGTATTAGCCCAGGCAAAAAATGGTGACAAACTCATTTCAGGCACTTCCCAACAAAAGCACCTCATCGGAGCCCCAGTAGCAAAACGGAAACAAACTTGCTCCACTACTGCCCACCTCTTCATTTTATACTAGTGTGTGCCCCGTGCCTAAGGCACAGGTGTGTGTGTGTGTCAAGGAGGAGAAGCAAATTTTCTTTTGATTTTCCCACCTTCCTTCCTTTCCTTCTTCCTTTATGTTTTTCTTGTCCACCTTCATTTGTATGTTTTATGTTCCCTAATGTTCCCAAATAACTCCCAATAGCACCATTTTTTGACAAAAATATCGCAAATGATTTTCTAAAATGTTTTACCTTGTCAAGTAAGTATTTCAAGGGAGAGGATATATCAATGCCCACTACCACTTTTTACAACCGTCGGATATATGACACTGACATGGGAGAGTAATCCTCTTAGGAAAAATTAGAATACACCAAGATAAGTGAGATTTCCCGGGTCCTGGTGGCCTGATTTGGTATGGCCTCCTCTGCCGTTGGATTTACCGCCTAGATCTAACGTCTTTGCTGACACGTCTACATGAATAGGTACGTAGTAGCAAGCTAGCTAGCTTAGCTTTAACGTCCTCCTCGTCTTTCCTATAATCATCATTTCCCCTTTCTTCACCGGCTTCACAGATTCGTGCCACACCTCCCTAATTGGCATGCTTTTAGTTTTAGATAGACAGATGACGGGATGGATGAAATGTCCGTCCGGCTGGATGACGGGATGGATGGACGAATTCAAGGGAAGCCGACCAAATGGACGGATTTAAGCCCCGTGCATAATGCACAGGTGTGTGTATTTGACGGTACATATTACAAAATTATAACTACAAACTACAGGTCCAAAACGTCTTTATATACGACATTTCGCATGTATCTATCGGGACCCTGGCCGTTGAAAATCTTGATGTTTGCACTACTTGTGACTCGTGAAATAGCAACATACAGCTGACCATGGGAATAGACTGGAGACGGCAAATATACCCCAACGTTGTTGAATGTCTGACCTTGACTCTTGTTGATTGTGATCGCAAACGCCACTCGAATTGGAAATTGACGACGACGCAAGACAAATGGCCAATCAGTCCCGGAGGGGGACATGATGATGCGGGGTATGAACACACGTTTGCCAACATTGTTCCCTGTGATGATCTCCGCTTCAATGACACGCTGACCCAATCTCTTGATAATCAACCTGGTACCATTGCACATTCCTATTGATTGATTGAGATTGCACAACAACAGAATTGGCATGCCCACTCTGAGTTGCAACTCATGATTTGCAATACCGCTGAATCACAAAGTGTTTAAAAATTCCACCGGATACAATGAATCCATTGAAACTCCTGCAGCAACACTTGCACCTTCTTCTATTGGAGTCAAAGAATTTGCGCTCAGGTACATGTGCGATTCTTCAAATAATGATTCTAAAATTGCATTGTTGACTTCATCAACGTCAGTATTTTTGGGGGCTAGAATGCTGCGTTGCATAAGATACATGGCATCTCCAGAGTGGCACCGGTGATCCAGATAGACGGTTCGAATTAGTCCTCTTAAGTTGTAATCTTCTGCTTGCAACCTCATATGGGATGGAATCTCGATCCAATTTGGATCGACACCTTTTTCTTCTACAATGGTAGGAAGATTACCATCTCCAACATTCAACACCCATTTGGCAAACTCTCGCTGCTCTTCAGAATAGGTTGCCATGACTCGCATGTTGATATGAAAATGAAGAATTATAACATGCTGCCAAAGATGCGACTGAAGCAAGGAAGCACTGACAATGTCTTCTTGTCCCCCCTTGGGAATTACAGGCAAGATTTGTTGAAAATCCCCACCAAGGACCACGGTTTCCCCACCAAAGATTTTCTCGTTGGCCTGTGTGTCATCCAATTGCATCAAATCATGCAAGGTGCGATCAACAGCTTCGAAAGCTCGACGATGCATCATCGGCGCCTCATCCCAAATGATCATGTCAGCTTTACGCACCAACTCGGCCACTTTCATCTGTTGTGTGATGTTGCAAGTTGACTCATCGTGCAGATCAATCGGAATCTTGAATCTTGAATGGGCGGTTCTGCCGCTCGGAAGTAACAGAGATGCGATTCCTGATGAGGCAACTGCAAGCACGATTTTGCCTTGCCTTCGTAGACAGGACAGAAGTGTTGTCCAAACAAATGTTTTGCCGGTTCCACCACTGCCATACACGAAGAACAATTTGCCCTCTTTGTTTGTGACGGCATCCAAAATAGTTTCGTATGCGTTGCGTTGATCATCATTGAACCTATCTTTTGCATCGTCCGCATCTATGGTCAATGAATGCCGATCATAAGCCAGTTCTTCTTGGACCAATCGCTTTCCTCCATGAACAGAAGGGATGTAATTAGACTTGGGAAGGGTTGGAAAATCTTCCAGGCGGTGTCCATTGCGCATGAGAACCTGATCGATCTCATACAATGCACAATCCTTCGACGCATCCTTAGAAAGGGTAACAGTTGGATCAGCACGCTCGCAGTGTGTCATTGCTTCAATGTCATCGCTCAAATACTCCCAATGTGCATCCCATAGCTGTCTGGGATTCGTGACCTCGCAAAACATCAACATGGAGGCAAACATGTCACGCAGCTATCGTCCCGAGGCCCAAAGGCCAACTTCTTCCAAGGCTTGATGCCATTCATTGTCGTCTGCAAGCAAACTCATCGTAATTCATGCATTTTTGAATGTGTCGTGCACTGTGCCATCCACTGTTCGCAAATGCTCGTAGGATGTGGCACCTTTGACGCAGTTCAATAGCATTCGCAAATAGTAACGTTCACCTGATGTCGGGTGTGCATAATACATGTGACCAATGGCAAAGCCTTGCTTGCGCATTGTCCATCGCTTCAACTTCCGATTCCACACCCATTGTTGAGGGAATTGATTGAACGTAAGGATTCGTGCAACTTCCGATTCTTGATTTGTTTTGAACCATTCTGTGAGCATCGTTCTGGAAATGGCTGACCGTGTTGCCACTTCGTGCACATCATCGTCACTGCGAAACAACACCATTTGCTGATTGGGCAAATGGTATTGCAGATGCTCAACGGTAGGAAATCGTTCATGCATATCAAACTTGAAGATGCGCCACGTTGCTTCCAATGCAGATACATAGTGACAGTCGAGATTTTTTAGATTTCATCGGTTTCGATCACATTCCCTTCGGTGGCATTCTCGCTTTGGCGCGAGATCTCAATAGTCGCACGATCATGTCCTTTATATACGTACTTGAATAGATACTTGACTGCAAGAATATTGTTGCAGACCTCAACGTTGATGTGCGCATCATATTTGGTCGATAAATAGACATTGTGCGGTACCACCCAATGATTGTCAATTCAATGCCATGAACCACAACTATGTGCCCCGTATCTCTACACCGATAAATAGGGTAACCGTTTACATCCATCACCATCTCGGATTGGAACTTGCGTGGATATTTTTTTTGCATTTGCCTTCTTCCATGCAAAGGGCATTTGGAAACGCAACTCCACATGGACCATGCATCGTGCATCTGGCAACCGTCTCGTGGGCCAACATGTTTGTTTCTGGATTCGGAAGTTCAGCACTGATCATGCGGTTTACATCCTCGACCATGTGTGGCTTGCACTTTTCGGCAAAGAAGATGAGAATGTGTGCATGCGGTAGCCCACGCTTTTGAAACTCAACGACATAGATTCCCGCAATCGTGCGTCCTAGAATATGGTTCTTGTGAATGTCATTGATTAACTCCTTTAGCTTAATTTTGAACACTCGGGTTACCAAATCCGGTCGATCCTCAAGTTGCTGTCTGAGCAGCAAGGCTCTTCTGATTTCAAGCCACTGGAGATTGCAAGTGAATGTAACAAACGCATCCAGACAGCCGGCCCATCTGCAGTTTGCCATGGCATCTTGATAATTCTGAACCATGTGACGTGGACCTACTATGAAAGAAGATGGCAGAATGATCCTCTGTCCAATGGCAACAGCGCCAGTGTCACCTGCAGCGATGGCATCTTGAAGGCCTTGATAAAGATCCGCACGAATTTTTTTTTGATTCAGGCGTAAATACTTCAAGCGATTTTGTTCGATAGCCGCATAAGCATCCACAATGTATTGTTGCCGCAATTACCCACCCCGAAGCAATGCAATGCCATCGGTGTCTCGATGTTGAAGTTGATAACCGTAAAATTCCGCCATTGTCACATTGCAATGTTTTCTTTGAAGCCCAAATTCTTCCACATGGTCTTCATCCAAATCCACATCAGTAATAACACCATTGAGCGGAATATTCCGATGCCATCCATCTTCACCGCAAGGAAATAGCAACGGATAATGTAAAGCCATGTATCCGACATGTAGTTCAGAAATGCGCTGAAACGGGTCAGCTTGTTGAGCAAGGACGACGTCACATCTGTCCACAGCCTCAGAACCATCTCCTAGCATCAATGGAGTGACTTCATCGGTCGTCGGCACATTATATCGGTGGGCATCCTTTGTTCGAGAGGCAATGAGACGCAATTTCAGATCCATGGGAGCACCTTCTATTGCCATCATATCCCTTGCCATTTTGAACACTTCAACATAGGGATTGATATTATAAATCATGGTCAACAACCGATCCAACGTCGTTGGATCAAGCGAGGGCATAACAGCATGCCGGTTTTGATGTTCGCGTTTCGTATCATGAATGTACAGTTGTGTAAATTGTGGCCGTTGTCCTTCGGCAGGACATAGGGATCCGATTTTTGTGATAAAGTTCACCTTGAATGCGAAAGGAGTACGGTCCACGCCCTCATGTTACCGACTCATCAACTTCGGCACCGAGCGAAGTGAATGTCAACACCGAATTGTACATGCGAATCTGATCTCGAAATTTGACGGCACTGCTCTCTTTGTTGGTTAAAAGAACTTCCAGCTCTTGCGATGTTGCAAGAAGATTCGACAATAGAATTTTGCCATTCTCGCAACACAGAAAAAATTGTGGGTGGTTATTCGACTTTGCTGATTGTTCTTTGATCCACATTTTTGCATTGCAGAATCCACATATTGTGTCCATTTCTCCACAATCCCATCGTCCCGAGGCTGACGCATCTTCGTCTCCAAACAATTGTAACACGTCATTGCGAAGAGAAGGGTGTTCATGTTGCTTAACACGGCTTTCTCTCCGTAGGCGATTGCGACGTTCATGTGCAGATTCTGACGTGCCTTCAGCTGACGCATCTCCGTCTCCAAACAATTGTAAGGCATCATGACGAAGAGAAGGGTGTTCACGTTGCTTAGCACGCCGTATTCTCGGTAGGTGATTGCGACATTCATGTGCAGATTCTGACGTGCGTTGAGTTGACTCATCTCCATCTCCAAACAATTCGAACATCTTGGGGCGGGGGGTTTCTCCTGCACATTTGATTGTTCATTTTGTTTTCTTGTCAAAATTAATTGGAACGAAACTTGATAATTTGAACAGAACAGAACATAATATACATATAAGAAAAATAAACAATGAAAAGACTAAACTCATTCAATCAAGTTTAATGAATGCAAAACCATGCTTGAAACACAAAAAAAAACAACTGAAATAAAATTAAACATTTAAAATTTTATTACAAATGTTTACTTCACGTTTTAATTTTTTCTATTCTTATTTTGTCTATGTTCATTTTTATTTTATTTTATGCGTTTATTTATTTATTTAGTTTCTATTTTATTTTTCTTTTAAATGTAGTTTTTCTAATATCCATAATATGTACCCGGGTTCCAACATATTTACTCGGTACAACACTATTTGCTATACATCAAATTTATTTTTCTTCATTGGAGTTTTGGGCAGGAGGAAAATATGGGCAGGAAGGTAGAGAAGAGGCGGTGGGCAGCAGGAAGCCGAAATATCATCCTTCTTTCAAAAATCCTCATATAAAAATAGACCTATTACCTAGGGGCCAAAATCCCTTAAGCTACTATACCATATAATGAATCCAACACAGCAGATTTTCAAATCTTTAATAAGCCCCCAAATTATGCGACCCTAAAGCCCCAAATTATCTGTCCCTGCCATTAGCCTAGGTTTAAAAATGGTGACAAAAGAAATGTAGGAATCTCTTTTGCTTTGCCCAAAGTTGTCCTCTTTTCACCTACGAAGGTGGGCCAAAAGGGAGGCACTCTACCTCTATCTTTGGAGTGTAAACTTTTATTTTTGGGGAGACTCTAACGTTTCAGTATTGTTTTATTGATGGACCAATAAAAATGGCTCATTGCCATATACACCCAAGGAAAAAAAAAACCATAGATCTTGGGAGGCAGCCCCCATCTACATAATTCAAAGATGAATAAGTACCCTAGAAAGGCTTTCCAAATACACACCCATGAATACGTTAGATTTCCATCCATTAGCCTAGGTTGAAAATGGCGACAGAAAATCTTAGTTTTGACATGCACTCAAGACTGCCCAATCATTTTTCTTCTGGGTCTTTTTGGGGCTGGGGAGGGATTCTTTTGGTTTTTTTCTGTTCCTAGCAGGTTCCCATCAGGTTCCCAATGTATTGTTTGCAGATCTCTGATATATTCTCTCTGGTGTGATGCTTCTACATTGAGGTGACCTGGAGCTGCTGGAGCTCCTCAAGACTTTGTACATGGGTGAATGAGCAAGTTTTGTTTTTTTTTTCTCTCTCCTCACCATCATCTATGTCACCCTGTTCAAAGTCTTGCGGGCAAGAAGATTCTCATACCCATCTTTCATTAACTTATATCAAAGTTCTTTGTCTCACGGCATTCAGCACGGAGCTTTGAGCTGATCATCAGCCTATAGATACAGGCACACACACAACCACCAACAGAACACAGAACTCAGAACATATGACAACTCAGAATATTGTCACAATTTTGCATTGAAGTTAGTACAATGTGTAAAATCCCAACGATCCTTTGAGCAACATTATTGTTGTTGTCATTTCCTTGTAAGATTTCCTTCCCACCATCCTTTCCAAAGACCAACTTGCTCACAAACGCGAAGTGATTGCAGGAGGTTGAGTGCTGAAGTTTATTTTCTTTTATTTTCTGATGATATACCCCATGGCTACCTGTTGAATATTATGAGAAAAAGATGAAAAAGTTGATGGGCGTTTCTGAAAATGTGCAAAGTAAGCATTCTGTTTTTCATAAAGACCTGCTCCCACTATTTCAATCACTGTGTAATGGATTTTACAGGCCAGTAGCAGTAAGTTTAGCATCAGCAGCGAACCTGCTGGATTTACTCAATTGATCAATTGCTGATGCTAAACTTACTCCCACCCGCCTGTACAATCCTCGTTGTTGCCCACTCTCCCGTAGCAGCCTCTTCTGGCTCCTCCCATGTCTCTTGCGTTCCTCTGTCTCTCTCTTCTATCTATCTCTTCAACTCCCCTCCTCCTTGCTGTAGAAGAATCACCGCAACACCAACTCCATCCCTTCTTCTGGAGAGTTTGATTTCGCAACACCACCTACCCCAGCAGCAGAAACCTCGGTGTGCATGGTGGTGTCCAACCAACAGCTCCATGAAGATGTTGAGGTTGTTGATAGACATAGGGAATACAACAATGCTAGCAACAGCAGCAATAGAAGGAGCAACGGCTTCACGATGTCCCCGCTATATTTAGCTATATTTAACTTGCTTGCAGAGACAGCAAGTTCACTCCAGGTTCTGGACATGCCGCTTGTTGAAATTGATGATGAGGACATGAGGGTTTTGTTCAACCTGGCTACGTGCTGCCGCACACTTCCCATCTGCGAGTCCATGAAAATAGACCAAACCTTGCCCTTGCGACTGTCCGTAGCCACTGTCCGTCCGAATTAAAGGGAAGCTTCATTCGTCACCAAGAGCGATGGATCCAAGCCGAAACCATCTGAGGAGGATGTCAAGTCACACCCTCGCTATATTTAGCAGGGGAGGACCCTGTCCGTCCGCGGCTTCAGGGGCGGCTTCATTGTCGGTACCATTGTCGATACTAGCCTTCCTTTACTATATGTAATACATGAGATTTAAACTTTGGGTAAACCATATGGGAAATTTGGGAACCCCATGGGAACATGATGGGAACACATTGGGAAGAAGGGTCAAAAAACAAAAAATCCCTCCCCGGCCCCCAAAAGAAAAAATCTTGACACCTGATGAGTGCATGCTGAGCCTTCTCATAGGCTGAATGAAACTTTTATTTCCAAAACTGTTTGTCACCATTTGTGGCCCGGGCATAGTAATCATCACATAGTAATACTCTGGGACTCTAGAGATCTCGCCCTTGCAGTTTAACGGTGGTACACACACAAGTGCTCACACAGTGATGACCGTGAGTTTTGAGCGATCACTGAGTGTCGAAATCGAGACAGTCACTACAGAAAAGTTGCACTCCTGTGCATGCGACCGCATGTTGCAGAAGGTGCATGCGCGCAGAATGGGTATCAGGTCCCGACCTGCTTGCGTGTTGCTGAACCTTTTTCCCTGAATTAAAAAATCGCGAACTAAATTAACACTTTCCACCCACTAACTAAAACCCGCCATCAGCACGGGACTTCGCGTCAAGGTTCTTCTTTGCAGCGCAATTGGATATTCTTGATCGAGTCATGGATCAGATTCACGATCGTGAATGGAGTACGGAGGAACTGCCATACTGGTTGAAGCCCCGAATATGGCTGGCGAAAACTTTAGAGTTGGTGATAGCCGTCGTGCTCTTCTTGTGGCTGCCTGCTGCAATTGTGGTGTCAAGAGTTTACAAGTGGGTGCGTTCACTACTGCCGTGGAAGCGTCGTCGTATCGTCAAGGATACTGTGGTCGTCATAACCGGAGCTTCTTCTGGTATTGGTGAAGTAAGAAATTCTGTCCTGCAGTTTCATCAAACCGCTCAGGTTCAATTTTGGAACAATTCCGATCGTGTGGTACGAAAAACTGTTTAACTACCGTCCCATGAGGGCAATCTGCATTGACAGGCAATTTAGTCAGAGTTACACAGAGGTTAGGAACAGTGCAAGCCACCTGCCTGATTCAGAATCACTCGACCCAAGGCGGGGAAAGTGTCCAGAAGATGCACATACACACTGTGAGATTGTCTACGTTGGTCTTCGTATAAGCATCAACTCTACACTAGCCCAGTGCAGAGTCTAGGGCTCAAGAGTGGGCCCCTTGCAAGCTCTGCTTGTGGGTCCAATTTCAAACTGCCAGTAGCTGATGCATGCTAGAAATGGTACTAGTAATGCTGCAGGATAGGATCAATCATCCTACGTATGACAACATTTGAGAGACCTTTAAATCCTTGAGAAAAGATTTTAGAAACCCTATTCCAGTGTGTCCGCCCCGAACAGAGACTGTAGCTGTAGTAAGGCTGGGGGACTCTTATTCTGAAATCTTGATGGTTTCAGTCAAACACTTGAGTTATTCTTCTTGTCAGAGGACAGTGTGGTGGTCTTCTCATTCAAGGTGTCCATATCGGTGTAGTGGGCTGTAAATCGATGGAGGGTTGAGATCACCATCTGTACGCTGTGATTGTGCCTGCAGTGCTTGGCACTGGAGTATGCAGACAGGGGTGCAAAAGTGGTGTTGGCCGCTAGGCGTGAGAACAGGCTGAGGGAGGTGGCGGAGAAGTGCATGCAACGCGGTGCTCGAGATGCTGTTTTTCTAAAAACTGACGTTTCCAAATTGGAAGACTGTGAAAAACTAATCAATTTTGCGGTTGACACCTTTGGTCGCAGTTATTACACTTACTCTGTACACCTGTGTAATGTTTTTGATCGAAAGTTTTGCTATGTACAATTTCCTGGTCTCCTTTTTTTGAAAAGTCTTTCGAGTATGTTGGAGGATTCTGATTTTGTGGATGTAGTGTCTAAAAGAGCAGCAAAAGGGTTTATCGTGGCGCCCAAGTCTGAGCTGCTTACTAGAGGATGAATTGAGAAAGACCTGATCCGTTGGCACTCCATACAAGCAAAAGTCATGCTAGTACGCTTGATCCAGATGAAAGCACAAAAATTATGAATCTAACAAACAATCACGACCTTCTTGTTTAGAAGTTTGGAAGCATGGGTTGAATATGTAAGCTGGGAAGATTCTGTCTTAGCATTCTAGGAGGCCGCAATAGTGGCTGTGCTCCATATTCCTCATCAATGGTTGTCTTATTCTTGCCCAACTCTAGAAAGGAGATGCTGCAGTTGAATTGGACTTGCTAATGCAAGTTGGATGTGGGTGGACCAGTTGATATTTTGGTGAACAATGCAGGCACTGCAGCAGTTGCTGCATTCGACGATTATCCAAATGTCCCTGAATTTCAAAAGATTTTGGTGCGCATTGCTTTCTTTGCGCAAGTTTCAGTCCACCAATTTTCCACATACTAGTCCCTTTTCATTTGTGATCTTTCCTATTTGAGTTCTTTATTTTCTGTCTATTTGTGGGTGCAGGATGTCGACTTCTGGGGCAACATTTGGCCGACAAAGTTTGCACTTGAGCATCTGAGGCGCACAAGAGGGCAAATTGTGGTGACCTGTTCAGTTGCTGCCTTTGTGCCTTATCCCAAGCAATCTTTCTACAATGTAAACTGCTGCACCTCCTAAATTTCTTGGGTTGTTATGTCAGAAATCCTTTGTTGCATCTGAGATTGAGTTTCTGGGCTAGCCAGCATCGAATCCATTCCACTTTCAGCATATATTTGGACCAAACTCTTTACCTGTGAGTTGATTGAAGCCATTGCAACCTTGATCATGACGGTAAGTTTGAATTGGCTTACTGATCATGGTCATGTGAAGCCGTTTGCATCTGACTCGACGCTGATTGTCATACTTGCACAACAGGCAGCTAAAGCAGCCCTTCTAAACTTTTATGATACTCTCCGGATTGAGCCAATTGGGGAGCGAGTTTCCATCACGATTGCGCTCCCTGGATTTGTGGTCTCTGAGTTGACCACTAAAGGACCCCCTGTACGAGTCTACTAATCCTTTTCCTCTCCCTTTTTATCTTTTTGGTTTCTCTTTCTGTGTTAGACATGAACAGGTGCCTGCATTGCTCACTGTTTCTTTGTGCTTTTTCTTAGGGGCACATTCCAAAGTGGTGGCCTATGATGGAAACGGATGAAGCTGCACAGAGGATAGTGCAAGCTGCAGTGGAAGAAAAGCACTACATTATAGTTCCTTACTGGTACATCTTCAACTTGTTTTATCGAACGTTTGCTCCAGAGTTGCTGGACTGGCCTCCTCGTGTCTTTCTTCTAGGAAAGCCTCCAAACAAAGAGATTAAGATGATGTGTGAGATGCTCCTTGGGGAGGAAAACACACAGAAGCTTTTTCAAAAGTTCACAGCTTTCACTTAGTTCAGGTTACTTCGCTACCTTGAAGAGTCTGAACATTTTCACAAGGAGCTTAAAAGTTGTGAGACGCCTGAGCCTATTCTGAAGAACTGGATTGCAAAGGCCCTGGTGTGTGAGGGTGCCCAAGGCCTAGGTCTTTGATTGACAGAAGGTTGGTCAACATTCGTGTATAGGGTCAGCGGGCCCATAACCGAACAGAAGCAGACAAATGTTAGCTGTATAGTGCAGGCAGCCCTTATGATAGATTGCTTCGTTGCTGGTAACCATGCATTAAATCGTTTATTATTGAACGTTTGGTAGATGAGTATTGTGTTTGGAATTTTTGAAGTACTTGAATGCACGAATTTTTAGAAAATGGGTAAGTAGTGCAAATTTATTAAGAGAAATCTGATCAGTGATCCCGAAGTTGTGTTTGGTAATGGGTATTTTGGTCACTTAAACTAGAGGAAAATTGATTGGTAATTGAAAAGTTGGTACACCATGTAACTAAAAAAATGTTTAAAAATAAGAAAAAAAAGCTCATATAAAACAAAAAGCAAGATATTGGAATTGGGGATCTTGGTACATCATAAAGGAAATGCCTGATAAGCCACTGGAAAAAGGCTTACCAGATTAGAAAAGAAAAGGTGTTTGGTGTTTGGTGTTGGGGACCTTGGTCCAATATATTCCCAGTGAATGATTGGTCATAAGAGAGGGGACTCCCCCAAAGGATGTAGACAAGTATGTGATGATGGGAAGCAGTGCAGACCATATATAAAGAAATAGCATTGTGAATGAGGGGAAACAAGAAAGAATTGTATCTTTGGGGCATTCCACAAAGCAAGCAAAAGATTACTTGACATTTGTAGTTCATGAAGATGAATATTGGGCATGACCACAAATTGATGCTAATTTTTGTAAAGTTTCCACTAGGCACCAATGCCAATATATGTGGGGTTTTAAGGTAGTGTGATGAAGACACATGTGCACACATGATCTTGAGTTCAACTCCAATTGCTGAAACACTTAGGGTGTGCAATCTGCATGTGTATGTGAGTTACACTCTCAAGAGGTCCTCTCTCTCTTTCTCTCTGTCTGTCTGGGTGTTATAGAAAAATAATAATGCAAGTTCTGTATTGACCATCTTTGGGGATCTTTATTGCTCAAGGGCCATGATAGGGCACACCAATTGAGGGCCAATTAACTGTCATTTATCTGCATTGCTGCCCGAGCTTCTTTTTACACATGTATGTTCATATTTGTAGCAATAATTACAGCATTGCATTGGGTGTGACTATTGGTCCATATGTATAATTGCGGTATTATACTCGTGGCATTATATGGTGGTATTATACCACCATCAGAAACAACTATACACTGTATAATTATTGTATAATAGGCAAGTGCGCCCACGGATTGCGCAAACGGTTCAATTCTTGCCCCACCCACGGATTGCACAAATGGTTTGATTCTTGCCCCACCCACAGATTGCGCAAACAGTTCAACTCAAGCAGTCTAGTGTTCATTTGTGTTCATGGGGAAAACTAAGTGTTGAGATGTCAAGCTCAACTAGAGCTGACACTCATGATGTGCCTTTGTGACCGTTCTACATTTTGGCGCGCTCAGTGACTATTCTACATTTTGGCACGCTTAGTGACCGTTCTTCGTTCACATCGATTGACACGCGCGTGACGGATCTTCACTACTGTTTTTGGTGGACTTGTGGTTGTCAAGGAGGTTCTGTCACAAGCTCTGTTGGTGTACTTGCTGCTATTGGAGATGTCCTGACCCAATAGCAGCATCATCAAAACAGAAGCTAGTGCTATAGCTGCAAATGATGCAGCAGCAGCCAGAGTGTGTTTGCAAGAGCTCAAGCTCTCTCCCTCCCCTATCTTTTCATGGTAACAGAGCCTGGTACAAGCTAAGGGCTGAACAGCAAGCACAAGAAGCAAAGGAGGGGTACGACAACAAGAGGTCATCATCTCTTCCCCCTTCGTGTTCGCCACTACACGCGTGTCGAAGCTCTTCGGGAGGCACTAGCAAACGACATCGGATCGAGGAGCTATCTTCGCCAAGACGAAGCTATAGGGATTGTACGAAATTTTGGGGCTGAAACTGCGAATCTGCATCATCTCGACCTCTGTTTTCAGTCAGCAGGCGTTCGTGTGCTATTCGGACAAGATGTCAGATGGCATCAATCAAATTGTTGGTGAGAAGCTTGACAAGAACAACTTCCATGCTTGGAAGTTCATGATGACCAATTTCCTTATGGGAAAAGGATTTTGGGACTATGTGGAAGGTGAGAATGAAGACCCTCCAGAGTTGCCTGAGGAAAATGCCACTGCAGTAGAGATAAAGGCATTCAAGGATTGGAACCAAGGTGCACGCAAGGTCATGCATTGGTTGTCTGTCAGTGTTACAGACACTATGATTGGGCACATACAGGATGTTCACACTCCAATAGAAGCATGGCAAAACTTGGTGCAAATGTTCCAGACAAATACAAAGGCAAGGAAGCTGCAGCTAAAGCAAGAGCTGCACACTGTGGAGAAGAAGAACATGTCTATCAATGAGTATTCATTGAAGATCAAAGGTATTGTTGAATCCCTTGCATCTATTAATGTATCTGTGGATGATGATGATTTGGTCAGCGTCTGTCTAAATGGACTTGGAAAGGAATACAAACCTTTCAAGACATCCATAATTGTTAAGGAGAATGTTCCCAACTTTCGAGATCTTGTTTCAATGCTGATTGTAGAAGAGAAAACTTTAAATGAAGATTGTTCTACACAAAACAAGAACAATGTAGAGCAGCAGGCCTTCTACTCAAATACAAGTACAGGTAGAGGAAGAGGTCGTGGTCAAGGCCAAGGTGGTGATCGTTTTGGAAATCAGAGTTTTGGACAGCAACAGCCAAATGACTCACAGCAACAACAGTCATACAGAGGAGGTGGAAGAGGTCAGTCTCAAGGCAGGGGGGGCCAAAGAGGACGTGGCAATTGGAACAGACAATAATCTGGATCAGATTCTAGAGACTGTCATTATTGTGGCAAACCAGGCCATTGGGCCAGAGAATGTAGAAAGAAGGAAAGTGACATGAGGAATGGAAGACTACAGCAGAATAATTATGCATCCTCAAGCAAGCAGGCTAAAGATAGGTATGAGCATCTATTTGTTGTGCAGCACATGCTAAATACACTGGCTACAAATGCATCCACAAATGTTGATAATGTATGGTATGTGGATTCGGGAGCCTCTAACCATATGACTTATCATGGTGAGTGGTTTAGGGATGTCAAAAATCTGGAAAAACCAGGTTATGTAGAGACGAGAGATGACACATCCCATCCCATTGTTCATATCGAGAATGTGCCATTAGCTATGCAAGATGGCAAGATAAAGTACTTGTCTGATGTACTTCATGTGCCCAATATCACAAAGAACTTGGTTTCTGTTGGGCAAATGATTGAGCAAGGTTTGCAAGTTCGGTTCAACCCTGATGGCTGTTATGTCGAAGACTTCAAGGACAAACGTCGTTTAGTTGCTAAGGGCAAAAGAGTGGGCAGAATGTTTACTTTGGATGTAAGCATGCTTGAGGTGGAAACTGCTATGTTTGCACAAGGTGCAGGAGTTGTGGCTGATATGGACATATGGCATAAGCGTATTGGTCATGTAAATGAGCAGTGATTGAAGTCTATGCAGAGTTCAGAAATTGTCACAGGTTTGCCAAAGTTTAAGGTGGATGGAATGCATAAGATATGTGAAGCATGTCAACTTGGGAAACAAACAAAGAATGTGTTTCCGCATGACAAGAATGTAAGTAAGAAAGCACTTGATGTAGTGCATTCAGATGTATGGGGGCCAACCAAGACAGCGTCAATGGGAGGATGTCGCTACTATGTGTCATTCATTGATGACCACACAAGGAGAGTATGGGTGTACTTCATGAAGGAAAAAAGTGAAATGTTCACTCACTTTCAGAATTTCAGAATGTTGGCTGAAAAGCAAAGAGGGTTGCAAGTTAAGTGCCTAAGGTCAGATGGAGGGGGAGAATATTTCTCCAATGAGTTTACTACATATCTGAAAATGCATGGAATTCAGAGGCAATTCACATGCAGGTATACTCCGCAGCAAAATGGAGTTGCTGAGAGAAAGAATAGGCACATTGCAGAGGTTGCTCGTGCATTAATGGCTGACAAGAGCATGCCACATCATTATTTGGCTGAAGCAGTTGCGATTGCAATCTACATCATGAACAGGACCCCCACAGCAGCAGTGCGTGGTATGACTCCAGAGGAGAAATATAGTGGCAGAAAACCAGATTTGTCACACTTGAAGGTGTTTGGGTGCATTGCATATTACATCTACCAAATGAGCTACGGACTAAGCTAAATCCAAAGGCTGAAAAATGTGTTTTCATTGGGTACTCACTTGAGCAAAAAGGGTACAGATGTTATAACCCTGTCACACGTAAAATGAGGGTGAGCAGGGATGTTGTGTTTGATGAAATGAGCAGCTGGTATGATGATGTGAAAGACACTATTGGGGTTGATCCAAATGAGCATGTGGTTGTAAAGAATGCAGGTCAGCAATCACAAACATTGAGTGGACCACGAGAGTCCCCTTTTAATGGGTCTACTAATAGACCATGGAGCGGTAGGCTGCGTCATAATTGCAGTCCTACAAATACAGGTGATGCATCATATAAAGGAAAAGAGAAGGTTGGTGAGGCCCTTGGTATGCCTGACATTTCTGCAGGATATTCACATGTAGATGGAGAGTCTAGTGGCTCTGAGCAGAGTCTTGATGAGGAGTTTGGGATTCCAACTATTAAGACACCTGGTGTGAAAAGAGCTAATGTAGCAAATAGGACACCACAAATAGATCCAGGTCCCCGCAGGTCTACCAGGGAAGGACGACCAGTCCAGAGATTGATATATGATGGTTATGTAGCTCGCCATTATGCATATATGGCAAAGGTTGTGCAGGATGTTGAACCCATTTGTTTTGAGGATGCCATTGGGCATGCACTTTGGGATAAAGCCATGGATGAGGAGATGGCTGCATTGGATGCAAACAGGACATGGGAGTTTGTGCTTTTGCCTGAAGGAAAAAAGGCTATTGGATGTAAGTGGGTGTACAAAGTGAAGCACAACTCGGATGGAAGCATAAGCAGGTATAAGGCTAGATTAGTAACCAAAGGATATGCCCAGACACATGGCATTGATTATGAGGAGACATTTGCTCTTGTTACAAAGATGGCAACAGTGAGAGCTGTGATTGCAGTGGCTGCATCAAGAGGTTGGCTATTACATCAAATGGATGTAAAGAATGCCTTCTTGCATGGCGAATTGCAAGAAGAAGTGTATTTGGACCAGCCACCTGGATATGAGGATATGAGTCACCCAAATTATGTGTGCAGGCTGCGTAAAGCCTTGTATGGACTGAAACAGGCACCGAGACCATGGCATGACAAAATTGCAAAGTCTCTTGTCACCATTGGCTTTCGTATGTCAGATGCAGATCATTCACTCTATGTGCGTAAAAGTGATGAGGGTATTGTGGTCATCATTATCTATGTGGATGATTTGATTGTTGGGGGTGACAATGAGAAGGAAGTTGAGCATGTAAAATGTCTCTTTAAGCAGAAGTTTGACATGAAGGATTTGGGTGAGCTTAAATTCTTCCTAGGCATTGAGGTCATCAGGACGCTTGAGGGTATATGGTTGTCACAACGAACCAGTATGCATTGGACATGCTGTCCAAATATGGTATGGATGGTTGTAAGCCCATTTCTGTACCACTGAATCAAAATGGCAAACTGAGTGCAAATGCAGGTGAGGTTTTAGAGGATGCCACTATGTACAGGAAGATAGTGGGCAGTCTTATCTAGATGACAATCACCAGACCGGACTTAAACTACACAGTTGGGTTGGAGAGCCAGTTTATGCAGGTTCCTCGGAAGCCACATTTGGATGGTGTGAGGCACACACTACGCTATGTGAGTGCCACAACAGATTATGGTCTTTTTTATGAAGCTAGCACACAGTTGCAGGTGCATGGATACGTAGATGCTGATTGGGCTGGTAGCATCTCAGACAGGAGATCTACTAGCGGTTTTATGTTCTCTTTTGGTAGTGTTGTTGTTACTTGGAGTAGCAAGAAGCAGCCGACAGTTGCCTTGTTGAGCACAAAGGCAAAGTACAGGGGTGCTGCAATGGCAGCATGTGAGGTAGCTTGGCTTTGCAAACTACTTGGAGACTTGGGGCTGCATGTGGACAGACAGGTTGTCATATATTGTGATAACCTTAGCAGTATTCAACTGGCTAGGAACCTAGTGTTTCATGCGCAGACAAAACACATTGAGGTTCATTATCATTTCATCAGGGAGAAGGTCTTGGCAGGTGAGATTGATCTTATTTATGTCAGCGCAGAGGATCAGGTTGCTGACATCTTCACCAAGGTCTTGGGGGCTGAAAAGCATCGCCGATTCCGCACCATGCTTGGAATGATGGAGTTGGAGTTGAGCTTGAGGGGGAGTGTTGAGATGTCAAGCTCAACTAGAGCTGACACTCATGATGTGCCTTAGTGACCGTTTTACATTTTGGCGCGCTTAGTGATCGTTCTATGTTCACATCGACTGACGCGCGCGTGACGGATCTTCACTACTGTTTTTGGTGGACTTGTGGTTGTCAAGGAGGTTCTGTCACAAGCTCTGTTGGTGTACTTGCTGCTGCTGGAGATGTCCTGACCCAGTAACAGCAGCATCAAAACAGAAGTTAATGTTGCAGTTGCAAATGATGCAGCAGCATCTAGAGTGTGTTTACAAGAGCTCAAGCTCTCTCCCTCCCCTATCTTTTCACTAAGGACAATATCCGGTCTAAGTTTGGCCATACTTACAAGTGAGGCGATGCAAAATTGAGCTACTGCAAGTGTTCGGCGTGGGATGAGCTTGTGATTGTGGCAAAGGGCCGCATGCGAGATCATTGGGCGAAATGCAAGAAACGTCCTCGTGCCATTGGCCTACTTGATGCGGGCTTTCGGCCATCACGAAAATCGGCAAATACGTGGACTGTGCAGTCATCTTCAGCAAATTCCTTGATGGGTAATGTTGGCAGTATGGTTGGGGAGTTGGTTGAACCACTAAATCCTTCGCCCTTTCTCACTAGCGATTGCCAGCATTTCGATTCATTGAAGAAGGGCAAACTGGAGAAGCTGCACCAGTTGTTCGCTCGTGGTGTTCATCGTACGACCATGCCTTACTGTACTTTTGAGCACCCGGCATGGAAAGATTTCTTTCAAGTGCTACGCGGCTGCTTTCAAGTTCCATCTTCAATCACGATCGGTGGTGAGCTTATGCAAGCAGAATATGTAATTACCATGAACAATGTTCTACTCGCCCTTGGCAAGCATTTGCTCATCTGCTTCACGCTGGACGGTGCCACAAACTTGCAGGGGAAACAAGTCATCAACATGATGGCTTGTGGACCTAAGCCATTCTTCCTTGAGCACTTCACAATGGAGCTCCATAGAGAGAGAACGCGGCCAATCTGTTGGAGAAGTTGCTGAACTGTAAACTGCGCCTACTCGGATCAATTCGCCAGTCGACTCCTGGTTTCGTGCTATCAAGGGACGTCAGAATGTTTGACGATAGTGACATTGAAGTGGTGGAGCAGCAAGAAGAAGGACAGGTCTGCACTAAAAATGAGCACTTCATTAATCCCCTGATGTTTTGCTTCTGTAACAATTCCCCGAACGTCATGGTCAAGTTGCGTGAGGAGTGCTTGAAGACGAAAGAGTTCGCATTCGCTTATGACTGTGCACCCCATGCAATCCACAATCTTTGCATGGATCTAATCAAGAACTTCCCTGGAGTGAAACACAACTTGAAACAGATAGTATTCATGGTTAAAACCTTGAAATCGTCGCATCTTTTTTTATAATTATTTGACAAGCTATGTTCGAAGAAGTTCAAGAAGACCTACGTGCTCATCCTCTTCACGAAGACCCAATGGGGTATCGTATTCTTCACCGCGCAACGTGCCAACATGGTCAAAGTGGCATGTGCAACGTTGCTAGGCAAAATTCTGAATGTTGAACTTGACATTAATATATGCGATGAACTCAAAACGTTGGTTACTAATCCAACTTATTGGAAGGGCGTCGTTGCAATGGAGACGCTCTTCATGACGATTAACTCCTGTTTAATTTACCTAGAGTGAGACAAAACGATGTTTTCTATAATGTATGTGTGCTCTGTGGCAATCAAGTACCACATTAAAACGCTCAATTACACTGTCATGGACGCCTTCAACCTAGGTGACAATGATATCAAACAGATGATGACGCTACTCCACCACCGTTTCTTGACCATCTATTCGGAGGCCCATGGTCTCTCATTTGCGACAGATCCAATGTTCACCAACATGCGTAGTAAGATCACGGCCAAGTTCAACGAAAACTTCTGCAAGTTGGGAAAGGTTCGATCAACCAGCAGGCGAAGGCCGCATTCATCCATCTCTCGAATGGCAACAAAGATCTCCAACGATCATATTTCAGTGAGTTCGCCATGTTTATCATGCAACCAATAAACAATTATTATGACTTCAACGATATCAAGTTTAAGCTGTCAAAATTGTGGACATTCTGTGACGATTTGTGTTACGACTCCATCAAAGGTCCACTATCGACATTACACAAGAACCCGGCATGTGCAAGCGAGGGCGAACGCAATCATAAGGCAAGCAAACACGTTCACAATCACTCACACGTTCGATCCAAGATCAAGACGAGGACCGCCATCTTGTTCAACATGAAACAGCTCGATCGTCGAATCGCCACAACACAGGATACGAAGTTCTGCAAGTGGTTGTATGACGAACTTTCAAATCCCAAGTTAGACCCAAGATGGGCCCTGGTTTCCAAAACATTGGAATTGTGGGGACTTGAGGGCACACTCCCAGCTCTTAGCACTAAAAAGGGTAGAGGGGCATGCTGAAGCTTCGAGATGGGACTAGGAAGAAGGACAAGTTTTAATTACTTACTCGAACCTGCATCCAACCAACCAACAAGTTGGTTAATTCACATTCTAGAACACCTTTGGTGCTAAGACAAGCCATGGGCAACCTTAGACTCACAAGACTCACCACGGCCCGGACTTAGGGGGAAGCCACCACCTTTGTCACAACCCCACTTTTGGAAGAATGTGAGGATGACATTCACAGTCCCGAAATGGGGACTTGGGAGTCCTTTGGGACTCCCAAATCTTTTAGAATCCGATTGCAAAGGTCATAACACCTCACCTCGAGGCTTCATATCATTGCAAAGCTATCAAAGTGTAGATGTTGAAAATGGCCTCACATGAACCATTTGGACATGTGCAGCACAAGTTATGGCAAAGATAAGGTTGGGAATCAATTTGGCAATTTGACTCCTGACCACTAAAAGTCAGGAATTGACCTGACTTCGATGTGTGCAGGCAGAGTGCAAGACTTTGTTAGAAATCTTTCAAGGAGAGCTACAAGTTTTCTTTAGACCTCATCCCAATCGGAGGTCTGAGCGAAAAGTTATAAACTCACAAACGCACGGGAGTCCAAACCGAGATAGTTTCGGGACTCTTCCTTGGGAGTCCCGGGACAAAAAGCCATTTGGATGTAGGTGCTACAGAGTAACGCAAAAAATACTATATGGGGGAAGGTGGTGGCTTCCCTTGAGTCCGGGCCGTGGTGAGTCTTTTGAGTTTAGGGTTGCCCGTGGCTTGTCCTAGCACCAAGGGTGCTTCAGAATGTGAACTAACCAACTTGTTGGTTGGTTTTGATGCAAGTTCAAATAAGTAACTAAAGCTTGTCACTCTTCTTAATCCCATCCTGGAACCTCAGCACGCCCCCTCTACCCCTTCTAGTGCTAAGAGCTGGGAACGTGACTTCAAATCCCCAAAATTCCGTTGTTTTAGAAACCAAAGCCCATTTTGGGCATAACTTGGGACTTGGGAGTGTGTCAACCTTCCCCCATAAAGTATTTTCTGCGTTATTCCGCGGCACCTACATCTGAATGGCTTTTTGTCCCAGGATTCCCGAGGAGGAGTCCCGAAATTGTGTCGATTTGGACTCCTGGGACTTTGTGAATTCATAACTCTTTGCTCAAACCTCCAATTGGGATGAGGTCTAAAAAAAACTTGTGGTCCTCTTTGAGAGCTTTCCAACAGTGTCTCGAACTCCACTTATCGCACTCGATTCCCGACTTTTAGTGGTCGGGGGCCAAACTGCCAATTTGACTCCCAGCCCTTCTTTTTGCCATAACTTGTGCTGCAAATGTCCAAATGGTTCATGCAAGGTCATTTTTGACAATTACACTTCGATAGTTTTTCAATGAACGCCTCAAGGCAAGGTGTTTTGACCCCCTGCAATCAAGCTCTGAAATTTCGGGAGCCTCGAAGGACTCCCAAGTCCCCATTTCGGGAGTGTGAGTGTATCCTCACACTCTTCCAAAAAAGGGGTTGCAAAATTGTAGCAGCTCGGTGCTGACAACAAAGATGACGCTGAAGAGGAACCCCTAGACGAGGACGAGGATGCCGCTGGTGGCTGCATTGCTCGCCTTGACAATTCTAGTGGCATCAATGGCATTGCTGACGAGGAGGTGTTGGATGAGGTAACATCTTCAATTGAAGTGGACTCTGATTGTTGTATAATATAATTTGATATTATACAATATTATACCACGCAGTCCGCGAAGGTTCCAATTATATAGAGCAGTAGGTGTGACATGCTTTAGATGACTCATGTGTCTTCTAACAATTATAACTACATGAATAACTATTGGATTTTTTATAAATGTGTTTTGCATTATTAACATCATAATTGATGAAGAGTATTTGGGCGAAATGATGTTTGGCACACACATTGGTCTTTGGCACTGGATGTGTGTGGGACTAGCGGGATTAGAAATTAAAAGATAATTTGCTCAAGGGTGGGTCTGATCAAACAATTCGTAGTAGTGTTGAATAGATCAACCTTTAATGTTGATTTCTAGATCAACCCAACTTTAGACTCAAATATCATGAGATGTAATGTTGTTGGATTCTATGTTCATTTCATTTAATTCTATCATATTTCATGTGACATTATAATGTTATATTTAAAAATTTGCATTGCAGTTTTTTCTAAAACAATCTGAAAACATTCAATGTACGTATGGATGATTTCATCTTAATTCCATCAATTTTGAATTATACTTTTACCAATTGTGGAGATTGGAAGTATTGTGACCAAAAGAGGGAGGGAAAAAGAAATGGCAAATTTCTGTACACTCCAACTAGCCCTCCTCCATGTTCAACATCTTTCCCATATAATCCTTCTTCTCATATATAAGCTCTCCTATAAGTAATTAGATCATTTTGCTCATAGGACAATCCTTTTGTGGGACCGACTATTGTCTGCATTTCACTCTTTGACAACCCATCAGTACATATTCCTACTTTGTTTTAGAAATAAAAACTTGGTTTAGTATGTTGATTTTATGAAACCTGAACTTGGTAGCAAAAAACAGTGTAAACAATCCTTTAATAAAATTTGCTTCATATAATCAAGCTATAAAATTTCAGTTACATACCATAGTTAGAAAATTTGAAGGGACAGTGGCAATTTAGTTACCTTGGTGTTGAACAAGGTTATTCATTCCCAAAGAACTCACTCTTTGAATCTAGTGCTGAACCTAAGTGCTAGGTACAGCCAGCCATTCCCAAATAACTAATTCCTTGAACTCATGGTTACACCCAAAACCCAAAACATGGCCAATCATCCCCAACAATTTCTGTCCTTGAATCAAGTGCTAAACTCAAGTGCCAAACAATGGTTCAAGGATCATTTCCAAAGGATTCAATCCTTGAACCATTATTCAACCTAAATGGCTAAGCACATTTAATCATTTCCCTAAGAACTGAGTCCTTGAATCGGGAGCAGTGTTAAACACAGCCAATCATTCCCAAAGAATTTAATCCTTGAATTCATCGTTAAACCTAAGTGAACTAAAGCACAGATAATTTGGTCACTCCCCCTTGAGAACTAGATCCTTAAATCTAATGTTAAGCATGATTTTCCTGAAAGATTTAGTCCTTCAACTAATTGTGGAACCTGAATGTTCAACACATTCAATCATCAAGAATCCAATCGTACATACAACTAACAAAATTTCCCTAAGCCCACAACTTGAACCAACAATCCAGAACTATAGATGTACCTTCATAAGAGCTACCACATTTTTTCTAAGGCAAACCACAATTTATCCTTAATGAAATTTTGAACACCTCAATTGCATATATAGGCTTCATTAATGTTGATGGCAAATTAAATTATAGATGCCTTTCCTGACAAACAAGCGCTTGCACAGACCAAACATAGATACTACAAACCCCAAATTGTCCTTTAAAAAGCTTTTCCTTCCAGCATCCTCTTCTTCCTCTTCTTTGCACACTGAAAAGCAACATTTGACCACAAACAGACTTAGCTGAAGCACATTAATTAACTCCATAACAAGCGAGCTCAATTCATGAATTCCATAATTCTTACTCCATCCAACAATAATAAGAATACATGATCACCCACAAGCATCTTCCCACCAAAATAGTCTCCTATAATAATGTGTTGAACAGTTATGCATCAACACAACTTTCAAATTTGCCCAATCTCACAACTTGTAACTCACAAATATATTGATGCATAGGTGATGACAGATGCTCCAAGCATAATATAGGTAGCAAGTGAATAGTTCACACCAAATCACAAAGTATTTCAGAGACATAAACCTGGGATAGAGCATTAAAACTTTCATAAAAAATTAAAAATACGGATTGGGGCAAAATAAAAATTAATAGTAGTAGTAGGGTTACTCTAGCTTCAATGGCCTACTCAAGTTGTGTTTTCAACCCTTGAGAGCATAGGTGACTCTCCCCTTGCAATGTTTTCAAATTCAAAGATTATGTACAAGGGAGGCATTTTCCCAGGTTCAAGATGTGTGAGGGTAAAGCCTGAAATTTCCTTACCAAGCACAAATGCACTCTCAAGGGAAATTGCCTCCGCCCCACACAAGCAGGAATTTCTGAGTAAATGAAATTAACTCTTTAGGAGGTTTCTTGAATGCTCTCAGCAGTCCATACATGCTGATCAAGTTCTAGGTGGTATGAAATACTAAGGAAATTGTGAAAAAATTCTATGGAAATTGCAAGTAGTACAAAACACATCCAGATGAAAGTCCGTCCACCAGAAGCCAACCAATGTGAGTTGATCAGTGGCCCACAACTGCAGTTCCAGGCTAGTGCTATTTTCCAAGAGAAACTGGAGCTTATTCACCAAACAGTTGATTGCTTGCACCACACAATTCATTATTGACAACTGGCCCAGTACAACACATCCTGCAAGAAAATCATGTCCGAAGTACTCAAGAAAGTGTGCCTTGCATTTCCAGTTATGTAAAGCATCTTCACCTGTTAACCCGAAAGGCTCTCAGCCTCTGTAACAAGTGAGGTCCTGGGGTCAGACATGTGAAGTTCGCAAAATCCCATGAATGTAACCCCCTGCCATAATAAATGAGGAAAGGGCAACGACACCTGCTGGGAAAATTTTCCCTGAATTCTTAAACCGGGAACCCATGACAAATAACAACATGCTTGAGATCCCTGCAAAACAGCAAGCACATTCCATGATCATGATGACACTGCATGCAATTTATTGCATCATTTCACTCCCATGCTTAACAACCTCCAAATAGTCTAGCCTATTTTAAGCACAAAGGCAAACAAGAAACTTCAAATGGAACAAATGATGAGAGTGTGAGGCCATACCTAAGCCAATTGCAGAAGAGAGGGCAGGATTCACTGACAAGTTCAGATAGACATAGTAGAGAATAAAAGCTGATCCTCCCCCTGCCAACAAGGACTTGCTGCTTCCAGACTTCAAGAATCCAATCACTCCACCAGCTGCCCAAGATGAAAGGCTTCAGCATACACACTACAAGCAAGTCTTGGCTTGTGACAGTAATGTGCAAGGGAAGGACAATCCATGATCTTAGATATGGTTAGATGTCCCACCTGACTGAGAAATATAATAATAAGCTTACTATCACTGGACATGACACAATCAGGTGATCACACGGAGTGGAAGAAATATGCAAGATCAAAAATCAGGAGAATCAAGTCCTCATAACCTTGCACATACACCTGTTGTATTAAACACACAAGCACAGGGATGCAGGCAAGACAGAAACAAGTAGAGGATAGAAAATATGAGAGCGTAGCAAGCCTATCAACAGATCAAAGCAGAATTGTTTCAGTCAGTCAGCCATTGAGAGGAGACCATCAACCAGGCTCTGACACCTGAAACAGTGTACCATTCTGGAAGAAGAATCACAGCATTCAATCAAACAGAACAATGCACAGCTTGTAATGCAGAGACAGTGGATGAAATACTGACTGCCATCTGAAGGTGCACTATCTCTGATCAGACACCCATCATCCCCTCTTCACTATCCAACTAACCAACCACTGACAGGAGATCATCAACGAGAGATAAAACCCAGAGCAGGTTTCTGAGGGGCAAAGAGAGAGATGTAGCACTGCAGGATACACGGCATTTAACATGAATTAGTGTCTGAAAGAAAGAAGCACGGAGCACAATTGTTAATCCAAGAGGAGGTAGCAGGTAGAAAGCGCCCAACAAGAGCAAACTACTCATAATCAACAAAATGTGCTTTGTTCCCTGTCAGCAATGAGCCAGCCTGTGATTCTTTCTTTCCCATCTGTCTGACTGACCGTTGGGAGAGGAGCACCGACCTAAGATGATACTTTCGACTAAAATTCTAAAGGGCAAAAGGTAGATTCAGTATCCGCAACAGCACAGCATTTCAGAAGAACATGCAGAGCTATCAAGAAGAAGGACAACGTTCAAGGAGAAGAAAGTGCACGTTCCACGAGAAGAACCACAGCATATTTGATTATAAATGGCGAGAAAAGGGGTACAAAAGCACTCGCCACCAACAAGAGCAGCATACGCAAGAGTCAGCTTCTGCGACGTAGACATTTTCTTCTTGGGAGGTTCTTCCTCATGCGGTCCTCCCTCTCCATCCCCTCCTCCACCGCGTCCGCCTCCATTCCAGTCGCCCCTCTTTCCCCCTCCCCCGCCTGTACCCCTAACCTTGTCCTGTTCCCTCACATCCGAGAACGTCGCCCCTTCATCGCCCAGCTCTTGGACTTCGAGTCCCTTCACCTCCTCTATCACCCCAACTCCTGCTGCAGATTCTGACCCGTACGGAGGAGCAGTGTAACCCTTTGCATTAGATCCATAGGAAAGAGGTTGCAAGGCCACGGTTCCGTAAAACCAAGGGCGTATACCCCCATCAATATGCGATCCAGGCAGACAGAAGCTTGCCGGATTTTTTGTGCACAAACTTCGCACTCCTGTGGAAGCAGCCGATCTGAAAGAGGAGAGTCGGAGACTACATGCTAAAGGAGATTGAGAATACGCGAAGCACAAGCGAAGACAAGGGCGCGAGGGGTAGAGGGATGGGAGGAAGGAGGCCATTTCAATCGCTGTTGCTTCGATGCTCGCAGTCGAGTGAAACTTGATTAAACCGCCTTGACGCTACGGTAATCTTCTTCTTCGTTTGTGTGAATTAGGGTTGTCCTTTTGATTATACCAGATTACTCTTCTCGTATACCGAGATGAAGATCAATCAACCTGTTCCTTTCGCTAGTCTTGGGGCTCCTCTCGTGCAGGGATAGATTACAACCTCGACCATCCAAGACTAGACCCAGATTAGCAGCATCACGGGACAAATTTCATGGAGAAGTTCTCTAACCCTTTTGATGAGGTTGCTTAATCACTTGAGGACACGTGCTCTCTTTGGCTCTTGCCTCAAATCTAAAGGATAAAAGAAGACCCCAGTGGCAGCATAGTCTAGCGATTTCTAGAGACCACGACAAATGGGCTGGTGAAAATGATCCCAAGAGCAGTGCACTCATCAAATGCAAACGAAGCCCCAAGGACACCCTTTCTATGATCAAGGGGATAGTGCAGAATACCTCAGATTGGATAGTGCTATGTTTGAGACTTGCCTCTTCGTGATCGTTTTGGGAGTCACTTAGGTTAGCATTTTCTTCTGCAAACCGCAATATACGCCACATACTGTAGAAATGCAAACATTCATGGCACAACTCAAAAGCGTTATGCAAAATTGCACTTGACTCACTGCTGTACACAGACATACCTCAGTCTAAAGTACCTTAATTTTTTAAACACAACCAGAAACAAAGTACAAAGGTGCAGTAGAACTTGCACTTTCCCTCATTTCTTCTGACAGACACACCATCTGTTCCACCCTGTCTCTACAAGCCTGCCACACCACATGTAAATTGTGAGCTTAGGAGCTTTGGAGAAACTCTTGGCTCCATTTGGGACGTCTGTAAGTAGGCAAATAAGAACATGACCAAAATACAAAATATTGCAAATCTATCAGCCATAATAGGGGGAGCACTTTGGTCATTGTGTGGGAGAGACGTGCATTGGTATCCAAATTAGAGCTATATAAGTCAGATCAAGGCACCGTCCATGGATCTGGATCTCTGGGACATAATGTGGGTTGATATCCATTCATTTTGCACATGAAGGCTGCAATGCAAAATCCTTAGTGGTAAAGCAGTCATCCTGAAAAAAGTTGTTGCTTACGCATATATTCAGTGTATCCATTGACTGTGAACACCATTAACTTTTCTTCTCAGAAGCCTGCATTAGGAATGATCAGACTAGCCTAGCTTCAACTCATTGCCATCACAGAGACATTGCCTCTTTTCTGTGGCTACATACTTGCATCTCTCTTGTTCCATGATTGAGCCATGTTTCAGCTTGCAACAGACCTAAACAGTTCAGAAGTACAGTGCTAGGCACTACATCTTGAATGGGCCCACCTCCCTTAAGAGATAGCAAGCTGAAGAATCAATTGCCAGATAGCCTTTCTCATCCTCTAAATCCTATCACTCTCTCCACATAATTACAGGAAATGTAATGCTACAGTCAAATAGAGATGACAAGATTTTACAGCATTTGAGCTGTGTTCTTTTGAGAAGTATGTCTTCTCCCACCAATTACCGGAGAAGCCCATAGATGTTCTCTCAGCTTCTTTGGTTGACTCTGAATACACCCTGTTTTAACAAGATCAAGGACTGGTCCTCCAGTACAACCATGCACCGCATGAGCTCACTTGCATTGCAGTCTTTAAAATTCAAAACAATCTCCAACAGTGATGCCTGTACCATCCCCAATCCCCCGGAACCCACCAAAACATGTCAAGGTGTTCAGCACTACATCCTGCTCCAGAATTCACACTGCACTGCAACAGCTACATACATTTCTGTCAAAAAAATTTATCCATCCCCACAGCACATACTCCATCTTTGTCAAGAAGCCACTGGAGCAGCAGGTTTGATGTCACTTCCTCGAAGACTTCACTGTCATCTGTCACACTAACATCCAGGTTTTGAATAGCAGAGATGTCTTCTTCAGGTTGGTGTCTTCCTTGCTCCAAGGCATGGAAGAGCATCTCAGGTGCAAGTCCGCAATGGAGCATTGTGATGTAGAGCTGAATGTGGACATCTGTCACCTGTATTCAGTATGTTGTCAGATGCTTCCTCACACCTGTGAGAAACCACATGAAATCAGGAGAAAGCATTCCCCAAAAGAATTGGTAGTTTTGCATGCTCCAAGGCAAAGACTAAAAAATGGCAGCCAGGAAGACAAAGAGGCTGAATGGTCGGTGAATATACTAGAGGAAAGGCAACTGCCATGAGTACGGGAAGGGCAGGATCAAGAGGATGATGCCCTAAATGTACAAGAAAAAAAAAATAGTGGACAACTGAGAGAGATGGGAATGCCTGACATGGGGATGGCAGTGAACTTTCACATAATCCCAATCAGACCCTTCAAATCCAGACTGGTGCTTGGCCAACCCTGCTAAGTTCTTGGCATTCCTGATAGTAGTAGCTATAGCTGCTGTGAGGTGAGCTTCCTGGCAGAGGTCAAACCAGTCAATTTCTTGGCCTTGCTGTACACACCAGAAGATGTGGCTGTACACCTCTGTCTCTGTCAGTTTTCGGCTTCTCTGTACCACACATCATTCTATTTAGCCCATCTGTTGCTCTCTCTACCTCCCCTTGCATTGCACTTGCCTTGGAGCACAATTGTAAGCAATGTGAACTCAAATTACAAGTCTTCAGTGAGGGTACAGACACTTACAGAAATTTCTTTGATGGAGAGATGTTTATGTTGCCAAAGCTCCCAGATTTCAACAGGGTCACCCAAACTGGTTGAAGTATCTGCACTCAACTGCATTGGATAGACCATGGAACCCTTTTTTCAGCCAAGAAATCATACACACAGAACTAGGCAACCTTGAGACATGGCAGACAATGGAAATGATTAGATAATGCATATTACCTGCCCATATATTGCTTGATGATTGCTCCAACCCCCCAAATCTCCAGCATGCTGTCTAAGAATGTTTCTATTCCAAATCCAATTCCTAATCAAACTTGAAGAGCGAAGCCTTAGGCATGTGATAGGATCCGTTCCATGCATTCTTACAGCCCTCACAACTTGACACTTCACCTCAGAGAAGGAACTTGCAGGAGTCCCAAATACAGAATGCCCCAGATCAGATACCAAGCATGCCGATTTTGGCATGCTTGAGGTAGACATGGATTTAGTGAGGCACAAACCCATCATCTCATCTTCTTTCACCACGCTGCCTTCCACCTTTTCATCACCAAATGCTAGCCACCCAGTGCTCTCTTACTGATATCACCTAACACTGCAAAACCTGAGCATACACAAACATGAGGTCATATTTTATGATTGCACAGTCCCTCCTCTTTCTCTCTTTTGCATCTGCTTGCCATCGTAAATCAGTGAATGTACAACCAGTTCCAGTGAGTGCCCTTAGCCCTCTCTTGCCACATGCAGAAGAACAAATGACACCACCATACCTAAGCAGCTGTTTATTTACCGTCAAGGAAACGGCATAATTCTGGATGTTTACACTTTCAAAACCTCAGCACACAAAACATCATGTTGCTGTGTTCAACAGTTTAGTAATATTTATGTCTGCTTCTTCTCTCGTCCCTGTCAGCTTACTATGCTAAAGTAAAGTAAGTATTTCTCACAGACGGTTACTCGACCACTCTCAGGGACCTGAGCAACTCAGTTTTTTCACCCTCGGGGATCACTGCCTCCTTTCTGGATGTGGACACTTTCAAACCTGAACACATAAAAGTTTCATGATGCGATGTTCAACACTTTGGTAGCATTCACATCTTCTTCTTTCTCTGTTTACTGAGTTTTCTCAACATACTATAATCACCCAGCATTTTCTCGACGATAATCTCTCGAATATTCTGTCCCTAAGGCCCTCCGGATCTTTCTTGTCACATAAAAGAAGAATCAGACGACACCACCGTGTCTGCCAACAAAAGAAACTATATTTCGTGACCTTCAGGGCTACTGCTGCCTCGTTTCTGCCGATTGATACTTTCTGAGGTGACTGACCCACATCTTTCTCCTGAGGACTTGCTAGGTTTCCAAAGTTTGATCAGTACCGATTACAGTTTTTTTACCTTAAATAAACATCTAGCAATCTCCTTAAAGGAATGAAACCCACAAACCACTTGCATGGAAGTCATGAGCGTTAAGGACTACAGTGCCCTGAGCATCATCAGAGGTTGAAACATACGAGGTTGAGGAAGAGGAATAAGTTAAGTTCGCTGGTATGGAGGATAGTCATAGTACCAATTGATAGATACTGTCCAGATGCCTCCCATCCTTCTCAGCATCCGCTCTAGATGACATATCTGAGGACCCGTCGGCTCATAGCATGCCGTATCGAAGCTCCCTCGTTTTGAAGGATAGACAAAATTCCGCTCCTGCCTTCCACCTCAACTCCAATCCTCTCTTCATCAGCGTGGCCCTGTTTTCCCGCCCGTCCGTAGGTCGAAGGCGTAATTCCAAGAACCGTGTTGCACCATCTCATCTGCTTTCTCCTCCGCATGGGATTTGTCTTCTTCTTTGTGGATAAACAGAAGAGCATGCGGGGATGAGCTGACTGATCGTTGGCAATAGTTTGTGTCCGATCTTGGGACCTCCTCAGAAATGGTGGATGGATAGGCCTTCGAAGTCGCCACCCATTTCAGGTAGAGGCGCATTTCGTAATCCAAGGGCTTCGACACTAATACGGACTCAGCGGTATTCTGCACGAATGTTTTCCAAGGGTTGCCTTTGTTATCTTCTTGCCATTGCTCTCATGTTAGGTTTGCAATGTGCAGCTTCAGCGCTCTTAATTTGGTGCAGATACTCTTTTGCTGATCTAGAATGTGTTCAATCTTTTAAAACCTAGTTGTGATAAATGTAATATTGCATTCCTTCATCTGCAAGCAGTTTTCAAGTTTTATGGCAGTGGGGACACTCATTGCCTGACCAGAACTGGATATGGCATTTAGAGGGGCCTGCCACATGCCTGATTCATAGTGTGTGAAGTAGTTCAACCTAGCAAAATGGGACATGTATTTGAGTAGCACTATCATCTGTCGCCCACAATGATATTCAGCAGAGCTCTCAGAATGAAGTCATGGAGCTGTCTAACTACACATAATGAAGGACTAACGTTGGAATGAAATCCCATGTTTCCAGTGAATGGGCAAAACCTAAAAATGTTGATAGTGTACAATCTGAGCTTTGCTAGAAGGCTCAGGAAATAAGTACATCTCTATTCGTGGATGGTGATGGCAGAGGCTTATCTGTGCTAAAGTCAATCAAGTCATGCACAGCTGCTTCCATCACCTCAACAAAAATCATGTCATCTAGATCCAGACCTAATTCCCAAATCTCAGTTGATAAATCAACCCACTTCTCACTCTTGTGAGCGAAGTCCTTCTGAAGAATAGAATACAGCGAATCATCGTCTGGTTGTGAAAAGTGCTTCTCTTGCAACACCTCCCAAACCTCTTGAACTAGCCGTAGACCTGTCGGCTCTGTTTGAAGACACTGTGAGCCCAATGTCGTTGGGTTCAAATATGGGTGAAATTTTCCCGACAGTACTTCATTGATGCTATCAAATAAGACACGTCGGTCAAGGGCCTGTTTTTGGTACACAGTTCGTTGTTCCCCTGTAAGATATGCATTCTGATCTCTTGCAGACTCTTGTAACTCCAGTTGCTCCTCTGTTTGATCAAAATAGATGTCACTGATCATTTGCCTTGAATCAGACTGCAGTGGAGAGATTGATTCTTCTGTGACCCCTGACAAGACCATGATGTGTCTAACATATGCCTTCTCATCATCCTTCGTCCTGAGGGGGTGCACTGATGGCCACCTAGGTATAGCAGTTGCCAGGTCACTGATGTTCACTGGGACTTGAATTTCAAGCATCTGTTTGTTAAGGTTTGACTCTTGGTCATCCAGGTCAAGAGCATATGTGAATGCAGGGAGTAAGTCCTTGAGAGGAGAGTCCAAAATCTTGCCAGCTCCTTTAATCACAGAGGCACATGCTCTTTGTGAGTTACCTGATGCCAGTGAATCCAATGGCATGTCCATAGCAGTTGCATGACACTCTCCTGCAAGGACACCAAAAGTTCGATCAGAGAACCCATCTCTGAAAATATGATTAGTCACCAGAGGCTCCCTTTCCCTAGGGATCCTAAGTGAGTGCAAACCCTAAAAAGTAGAATCTGAATGTTCATCAGCAGGAAACCAAGAACCTGCTGGAAGACATTTCCTTCAACATACCTCTCCTGTTCTACTTCAGTAAACAACAAAGAACCCAAGAAAAGCTTGTTTAGGCAGACCCACTTGCAGCCCTTGTAAATATTATATCCTGAGCACTTCAAATGTGTAAAATTATACTAAGAGATGAGGTGACAACTATGGGTGCAGTCAGTCTCAGAGAATTATTTTAAGTGTAACTCAAAAATGTAACTTGTCATACAGAATCCATTGATGCTGTTGCAATGACTAGCACTGACCTGGAAGGCTGAGAGACTTGGCCTCTGGACTAGGCTCATATTCCTCCAGAAAATGGAGATGATCAAGCACAGACACAGGGCTTGGCTGCTCACTACCTTCAGATATCCGCCCACTCTCACCCTGCTGCCTGTCATCATCAGGCTTTTTCATGGAGGCCCCCCATGGTGTTGACATTTCTAAAGAATTTGTTGCTTTGTTTCCAGCCGCCAGTGTCACCTGTGTGCTCCCTCCCATTCCCAGTTCACCATCAGACCACCATAAAACGCTTGAAACACTTGGAAAATAGAGAGCATACTAAATCAACTCAATTCTTCATGCAGATGTCATTTAGGCATGTGTGAATACCTCAGCCTGGTGAATGCAACTGATTTCACATCTTATATCACCATCTGGATACATCACATGTCCACTCATAAGGTCCTCATGTCCATCCCGAGGTTTATCCTGTACCATGCTAGTAGCTTTTACTTTGTCAGCATCTGGGATTGGAAGAGGAGGTGAGTTAACAACCACCAGCTCAGCCACTTGCGGTCTTTCTAACATTTGATCTGGGCTTTCAGTGTCTACATCTAACAAAGATTCCCTTGTCATAAGCTGATGTTTAAGCAAAAGTTGTTTGGTAGTGACCCCTGACTCAACATAGGCACATTGTGAGAAGTTGCATTTATGAAAGGGGCCCCGAACCATCCTTCCAGTCACACGCTTAGTTCGTCGAAGTGCAATCTCTGCAAGATTCTTCCCATCTTGAGCCTTGCTCAAGGGCTCATGTGCCACATTTTTCTCTGCAGACTTGGAGACTAGCTTTGAATCAGATCTACAATGGGTCAGAATCCTTCGTGTCACTAGATCAGCACTGGATTGCTCCTTGGACAATTCCCGTAAAGATTGTGACTGCCGTGTCAGCAGAGTACCCTTAGGCTCCTCCCTGTTTGTCACCAACTTTGGCTGTACTTTTCCACTTATAATGGATCCAAATGTGCTTGTTTTAACAGAGCTTGTATCCTTTGATGCTGCGGGACATGGCTTTGCAACAGTTGGAGAGACTGCCCTAGTGCGTTTGCCACTCACATTACAAGCGTAAGACTCTCGGCCATCACTAGTCATTCTTGCAGGGGTTGCAATGCCCTTTCTGACACTGGTTTGCAATTCTTCTACTCTGCTCCACCCTTTTGTTGGTTTGTGCAACTGGGGCCTTGATGACTTGCAAGGGATGAGACTTTTGCTCTTTCTTATACCTCTGTAAAAATAACCAATTTATTCCCAACCCTAATTAGCTGTCCATAAACCCACACATGAACATTTCTCCACCTATATCTTTCAGCTACTCTTCCAAAAGAAGTAGAAGACTATGCAAATCAAGCACAACTGGATGACTTGACCTCGATGCTAAAATGTTTCCTAACATGTTTACAGAAATGAACAAAAAAGGTTTTGCAAACAGGGCCACATGTTTCCATAGGCCTTGTGAGAAATCACTTGAGAAGTTGATGAATTTATTCAAAGATCAGGGGTAGCAGATACCCATAGTTGCTGTGAACACTGTCTTCCCGTTCTGTCCCCACCCGAGGTGCCATTGAGACCGTGAGCTTCCGGGGCATGGTGGATCCCTGAGTGGACATACTTTCCAAATTTTTACCTCGTGAAAAGTGAGGAGATGGTTTTGCACACAATTGTTTTGGAGTTGATTTCCTGGTTGAAGGCTTCATCATGACAACTGAAGCTTCAGCTGCAAGTGCTTGTCCTGATATTGACAACCCCACATCACTTTCACAAAAACTTGTGTTGTTGCCTAATTCCGCACTGCATTCATCTTGCACCTTGGTCTCCGGAACAAATTTGATATTTGAAAGCCCATGGTATTCCAAATCCATATACTGCTCTCTAATGGATGTAACAGGAATCAAAGAGGGGAACTCCTGTGGATCCTGGAAGAGTGATTTCACAAATCCAAATTCTGGTTTGTTGTAATTTGATTTTCCATCAATTGTGTGGACTTGAGGGGTGGGATGTAGGAGACCTTTCATCTGGATAGCTTCCAGAATCTGTTTGAGTCTTTTCTGTTCTGGAACAGAGTTTGTCAGGTGCAGCTGCTGTAATTGTTGGTCCATGTCACCAAACAGCATTCCTTCGCTGAAGCAATGCACCTGGACCAGATGTTTCAGCACATGAGGCATTCCTTCCAGGTAGTGGTGTTTGGGGGACATGAACAGGCGCTTTGGAGACACGGACGTTTGGAGTCCATTCTCAAGCTGGTGATGCAAAGAGGAATGATCCTGTTGGTGCTTTGCCAGTGATGACAGTTGATTCCTTAGCTGTATCTCCGGGGTACATGAAAATGACCTCAAATTCAGATGGGAAGGAAAGTGTTTCTGCTGCTCAAACTCTTTGCTGGACTGCTTCAAATGCTGAATATCATGGGATTCTCTATTGTAGAGTTTTTCCAGGCTGAAAGAATGAAATTCCTTCTGTAAAAGGGCACCATCTCTGGCAGGGGACCTTCCCAATGGCTTGGAAAGGGGCATATCAGAGCTGGGGATATTATCTAGACCCATTAGCCGGGCAACCACACTGGTCACCTGCTGCTTATGTCCCCCTTCCCCATCAATATACAACATGTTCTCTCTACAAGGAGACACAGCTGCAGAATTCTCTCTCCTGGGTGAGACATTTGGTGAATTGTCCACAGAGAGATATGAACTATGTTTCCCATCATTGAACAGATCACTAACTGGACATGAATCTGTCACATCCAACCCCACCTGCAGACTCCTACATGATATTTGTGGACCAGGTCTTCCATCCACAAACAACCGTGACCCTAGCACTTCAGCATCAATGGAAAGCATGGGATGTTCTTCCCCATCAACAAACCCTTGCATCCTATTCTTCTTTTTCTCCTGTAGCCAGTCCTTTGAGTAGATAAAATCACATGATTCCCTGCAGTCAAGGACTGGAGAAGTTGGAAGGCTGCTCTCAACAATATGGTCTCCAGGATCCAGGAGACTAAAAGATCTTGTTGGATTCCAGACAGCCAGTCGTGAACTATTTTTGCTGTATATCTGAGGACCCTCTTTTAATTCAACTGTCAGCCGAGAAGTTAATTCATCTCTGTCATAAATCAAACTGCTTGAACTTCCTTCAGACTCATTGCCGAAAGATGTTTCCCCATCACTGTCTTCTCTCAACTGGTCATTGGCTAAAAGGGACAGATCTACAGCCAATTCCATGCCTTTGTCTGCAGAAGCAGGTGCTTCCACAAAATCTTTCAGTGGCCCTGAAGCACCTTTTGACTCAAACAACACTCCTTGAGATTCCTCTGAATTATCAACTGGCATTTCTGGCTTTCTCTTAAAAAATGATGCCCTGAACATCCCCTTGAGGTCTCGTGATGATGAAATCTTCTCTGGATCTTCTCTCCACTGAATTCTCCCATCAGCCAATGCCCTCAATGGCACATGAGAAGGGTCAGGGTTTTTCTGCTGGAAAAGATCATTGCAGGAGTCTGGAAGGGCTCCCCTTCTAGAAGTTGCAGGGGTATCAATAGTCCAGGGCTCCTCCGTCAAATAGAAAGAAAGACCAGGTCGCATCTTGGAGTCAAGGGAGCTGCAGCCTGAGTTGGGCTTCCGCTGCACAAGGTGTTGTGGATCCTTCACCAGTAAGGATGTTGCCAAAATCACCTGGCTATTGTCAATAACAGCCTTCTGTGGAACTCTGGAAGATTGCACTTGCACCTTGGGTCCTCCATGCTCATCTAAAGTAGCCCTAATCTGAGCAGACTCCTCTTGAAACTGCAGCAATAACCCCCATGCCACCAGCCGCAGGGCACTGTGAGACAGTACAATGTTCTATCTACTGCATTGGCAGTTTACAAGTGTAATACCAATGTCTGGCAAACACCTTTGAAGCATGCAGAGTTGTTCGGTTGATTTGCACCATTTCATATGTATATTTAGACGATACCATGCAAACAAATTCTCCTTGGATACATGCAAGCAAAACTTTGGGCATGTAAACATACAGGAAAGGGAAAATCACGACAATGCAAGGAAGATGGCAAGACCAAGAACAACAATACCAGAGAGGTAGGAATGCAGCTTGGCTCCTGGCCATCTTGGCCTGCTCACCCACACACCATTGAAAACAAACATGATGTAAGTACAAAGCCCTGTCCTCAAAGGAAACCTGTACAGAACTGGAAGAGAACCAAAGGAGGCATCACATTGGAACAGGCAGAGAGCAAGGGTAACAGAGAAACATGGAATGACTACCACAGTTGCCCCTTTTGGAACCATTCTTGCGGGCCTTGAAGCGGTCCAATATGTGGAAAATTCCTGTCATTGCACCGTTTAGCCCAAAATCTGAATGGCAGGAAAGTGATCCACTCCAGTTTCTTGCACCTACAAGGCCTTGTGTTTGTTATGGGGCATTCCTCCTGTCCATCTCCCACACACATCTCTCTTGCAAACAGTCGTTCAATGTCGCCTACAGCAGAAGCCTGCACATCTGGCCCAGGCCTACATCAACAATGCCATAGTGCCGAATGTGAGGACCTCAAATGGAGTCAAACCCAACTTTGGTCCTCTAAACCCACACTTCTAGATTAAACATTCATTTTTGTTGGCATGGGCCATGGCACCCATCAAGAGCATCACCAATGCAACCGCATCTCTGGTTCAAGAACACAAAACCCCATTACTTTCCTCCATTCTCTTCAGACATTCACCTTTGCTCTGCTCAGGGGCACCTACTACGTTGCTTCAGGAGATTCTTGCTACCAAGATTTCATGAAGCTTAAGAGATGGAAGCGGGAACATTCCAAGATCCCGTCCTGCATTCGTCCAACAGAGGCATGCAACTACTGTATTATCCGGTCTTAAAACCTGAGAGCTGTTCTGGTCTGCAGCATATTGGTAAGAACATCAGAAATCCAAACCCGTGACAACCTTTCTCCATATACAAATTCATGGTTTTCGCTGGTAAAACGCACGAAACTTCTTTCAAATCCAAACCAGGCGCCACAGAAAAATTTAGCTGTGAAGCAGTACGTCAGAGCTACTCTCCAAGCTCCCGGTCAATTTCCCTCGAATAGGTAGCTGCTCCTGACTCTCAACAAGAAAAGAGCCACTGCTTACAGGCATCATGAATTAAAACACATTCAGTTTGCGAGGCTATGAATTGATTTGTCGTCAACAAACCAATGTGGAGTCGCTCACACAACTTGCGCTCCTAAATTTCCCAAATCGCAGGATGCAAGAGATCATTTGCGGAATTTGCATGAGACAACAGTCTCCTATTCAAAAACTGACAACTCGACAACTTCACACCTCGCTGGAAGGATCGAGGGCACTTACCGTCGTGCAGGGTCTCGCACAATGCGCCATCTGAATAAACCCAATCTCGTTCAATATCGAGACGAGGAGAGCCATCGAGTAATAACCCACGACACAAAAACTAATCACACTTGAATACAACAGACCATCATCCCATTTACTACTACTAGCAGCAACAAAAACAACAACACCACCGACACTTTCTCCAGCTTCATTCCACGTGCATTTCTAGCCTGCTCTCACTCTCTCTCTGTCTCCTCCCTCTCCTCCCTCTCCTCCTCTTACTCCTGTCAGTCATCGTGCCCTGCATACGCATCTTGGTTGTGACATAGCGTCACTTGTACGTTGCATCCTTGAGTTGAGATGAATTCCCACTTTGTAGTTGAGACTAGCGTCTCCAAGTGATCAAGATCGCTGATGAGAGTTGCTGAGAATAGGTAGTGAAACTTGTGTTCAAAAGCGCAAATCATGGGAAGATGTGGGCATTGATGACAAGGGTGTAATTTTGCTCACTTGCCAAACTATTTCTCTTGTTTAACCTCCTTTCCCTGGTGAGTTATTGAAGCCTGCCTGGTTCTTGGCTGTTCGCGCAGCCTTTAAGTTAGCTTAGCTAATAACTGGTGTTATAAACGCCTCCTTCAATCCTTCCCAGTAATTAGCTACGCATTCCAAGGGGCGCTTTCTACTCAAGTAGCTAGGGGAGGGGAAATCCGGGGGTTCTTGGATTGGGCTCACGGCATGTGATTTGTTCACTAGTGCACAAAATTGCATACACACACAACCACCTAACAAGAGTGCTTTTCCTTTCCGTCTTTGGACATATTCCTACCACCACCACTGTTTTATTACCTACTTATTTTCTGATCCTGAGCCAATCATCCCCGCCCACCCGCCCTTGCCCCCCCTCCACCTTCCTCATTGAGTATTTGCATGCATTCGAGCCGTTCCACACAAAAGTCCTCTCCTACCCAATAAATGACATAATTTGTTTGTTTTATGTGTCTTTTAGTAGTCTCTTTCGTGTCCTGGAAATTCCCATTTCAATTATGTCACCTATGACTAACATAATTATCCACATTTTTCGAAACTAGGAGTTCATGTGTTGTCGACGCTACGGAAACTCTTGGATGGATGAAAATCAAAATTGCCAAATCATGAGTGGATTGACCATTTGTATCAGCCTTTTCTCTCCTGGCTAATATACAAGGACAAAGCTGTATTAACCATTAAAAAGTGCTAAAATCAGGTGCTTCTTGAGATCTTTATTGGCCATAATTTGGGGGAAGAAAAAAGAAAAATCATCAGATTTCTATACATGATTCAAGTATGTAGCCAGAAATATAAAATGATATTTTTCTAAAAATGCTTTCCTATTAGTCTTGTAGCTAAGTCTGGCTAAATCTTCCTGTGGATCATTGCCACTTTGGCTACAAAGTTGACCCAAAAAAACACTGATTTGCACAAACTATAAACCTACTCATATAACTCTAAAAGGGTACTAAGTCTATAGTCTATACCCAAGAACTTTATATCAAATGTTTTATTTTTGTAATGAATGTTTCGCACCCAAGAAGGTGATGATTTCATCATTTGGCCAACCTAGGAGCCAGCCAAGTGACTTAACCTGAGGCAAAAATGAAATTACTAGGTATTGTTGACAGTTATATATGTTCTTGGCTGCAGCTTGGTCATACCCACAACCTCATCTTAACCCATAAGAGACTCTGCTGGGGTGAACCAGCACCTATGCAGGTACCTTCACCTTCTTGAGTGAGGCCTCTTAGTGGCCACATTAAAGCAAGAAATTCTTAATTTGGACTCAGAGACCCCCTTTTAGTCTAATCATGGGATAATTATAATCTTAGAAGCAGTTCAAATGGATTCTGGGGATTTTAGTGTTTACCATGGTACCATTGTAGGTGCTGGTTCACCCAAGGCTACTAGACTAAGCCCTTTCTACAGATGGTTTTACTTTTGATCAAAGGCTTCAGTTACAATCTGGTCCAAATTATTCGTCCACAATTAGGATTACAAAATCATCCGTTGGATTCATAGTTTACAGTTAACACATCCTCAAATCTTTGGTAACAATTTCTACCAAAATCAGGTAAAGGAGGATGAGATAACAAAGCTAAATTAAGCTTTTGTGGGTCCAAGTAGGTGCTACTTAAAGTTAGAAGTGAAATTTCTCTCACCAAAAAAGGAATACTGACATGACAATTCACACATGCATCTTCATGTGACACTCACAATGACCAAGTTATGTACTCATTATAACTAGCGTGGCATGTGCCACTGGCTCAAGTGTGAATAGGACTACAGATTCCAGTTTGAACTTTACCCTATTGATAGTGCTCATTGTGAGAAAACTACTTTAAGTTTTAAATTGATTTTCAATACAAAAATGATTCGAAATTCAATATCTACCCCACCATAGGTCTTAAAATTACAAAATCAGCTTCAAGAAATCTGATTTTTCAAAGGCTCTTTGACCATTCTGTGAAGATGCCCCCATTTTTTTTTAATATTTAATTTTGATTTTGTTGAATTTTCTTTTACAAAATTGTTCAATATTTAACTACCCTTCCGCCATAGGTCTAAACACTACCAAACAACCTAGGGGCACCCTACCCATCAAGGGCTTTCCAATAATACCAAGAGCACAACAGGGTGCCCATGGTCTGGGAGACCTCAACGTGACAAACAAAACAAACAAACTATCTTCCATAATGGATACATTTTCAACCTGAGATAAGATGTGATAACATTGAACCTTTGTAATTTTTTGAAATGAGAATGTGAGGAACTTTGAAAATGAGCATCAACTTCAAATGGAAGTTGTGATGATTTTAGTTTTGAAACTCTTAGGTCAGCTTATAAATGAGTTTCTACAGTTAGCTCACCGATAACCACCTATGATCCCTACCACTATCATGGGTGCCAGCAATTGAATCCACCAATGAGAGGCTTGTTGTTGCAGGCACTCATTAGATCAAAACCTGACCTAAATCCATGTGACAACGCCAATTTATCACATGATAATGCCCACATCAACAAGCCATCTGAAAACACTCAAAAAAACAGTTACACCATCTAATCAACAACAAAAAAAGTTAAGTAAATATTCATAATACAGGGGCAGCTTCAATACTCTATCAAATAATCAATTAAGTTTCTTGACAAATTTGTGTTCTTTGAAAAAAAATGTTTTTTGAAATTTTCAACATTCTACAAATGACATAATTAATGTCGAAACTGCCACGGTACTAGAGTATTCAAATCTCCATCATTCACAGGTATTAGAGTTCCCTCAAAAATCATTTTTGACTTCTCAATCTTTTAGGGTTAATGGCACTAAATTACAGGTAGCTAATAACACTCAAGGCTTACCAACCTAATGAAGTCATTCAGAAAAGTTGATCTTTGGGTTTTGGATGATCAATAGGGCTTATGTTTGTAGTTTCACATGGACACAGTGAACCAGCACCCATCAGCAGCACACCATGAAGGATAGATGGTAAGTGATCAGGAAACAGCTTTCTGTTGGGTTCAAGCTCCCAAGTTAACCATGGCGGTTAGCTCCAGTGTTTTTTTTACTACCTACCTAGTAACAACTCACAAGCAGGTTGTTAGTAGGTAGTAAAAACAGCCCTTACTTACTTATGTATAAACAATCTACTTACCTAGTAGTTACTTATTCTTTCTACCTATCTACCTATATATGAGACCTATTTTCTTACAGCATTGGTTACCAAGGTGAAACCAAATATTAACTCAGTTGAGGTTCATCCACAACTGAGTCATAACAGGCATCCAGTACATGGTGCCGTGTTGGGTGCTGGTTCATGGTGGCCATTTCACATGAGATTCATAGGAGATTGGTTGTTGGCCTCTTAACATTTCTACTTTCACCAACAACCAATCTGACACAGCTTTTGGTTTCACACAGAAATCAAGTTGTTTCTGATGTTGATTTGGTAGATAAAGAATGTAAACTAGTCCAATGCATACAAATACATGAGTAGGCTACGAATTCATGAGTCTTAAGAGCTAAATGTTGTGCAATTTTATTTTTTTGGAAACAGATAGGTAATAATTTTCTTCATAGCACTGTACTACGTGGGCCACTTCAACTCTAATTATGTTATTTTATGAAGTGTTCTAATTTTCCAAGAAAATAAGGAAAAAATCTGAAAAAAATTTAAAAGATTATAAAATATTTGAGAATATATCATTTGTCAAAATGGAATCCTCAAAATTAATTATTTATTCAGCAAACATGTGTTGAAGCCATGGTACTAGGTGATGGATATCTATCTTGGAGCATGGAGAATATGCTTTGTCAGAATCGTCTTCAACTGAATGATTAGTGCGATTCAATACATAACCCAGATCAACTTAATGGACCTACTGTACACAATAACTGAAGCTCACTAAAGAATGTGACTATGTACAAATAGTAATACACAATACTTAATTCACCACTGAAATTTGTGTTAGGTCACGTTCATTAGACATCCCCCCCCCCCTTCTTTTTTAATACCTTTCTATGTTCTACTGTGGTGTGACGTTTCCCCATGGGAAATCAGTAGTTCCAAAAACTGTTTGCAAGACTGACCTAAGAGAAGTCTATGTACTCGTCATGACAGGGAGCTTTTCGTGTTGGGTAACACCATTGGAACAGGCCATTCCCCAAATAAGTGCCCACCCCACCCGAGGTGGAGTCTGGGGGACCCTTATCTCAGGAACTCCAAGCTTCAAGGGCGTGACCCAGTACAACTTTGGCACAATCTTTCTCATTTTTTTCCTGTGATACTAAGTAGGTATCACCAAAAAAAATTTAAAAAGAGGTCAAGCATTTTGCCGCCTGGAGAGGCCATAGGTACCATTTTTTAAGATGCCCTGCCTTTTGTGGAGGAAAGAATCCAATGAATAAGGTGACTTGCAAAGACACTAAAATTTTAGACCAATGCTTTAGGTCTGTGTGTGTATGAGGGGAAGACCACAATCTGGAGGTCTGTTTTGGGTTTGGGTTGTAGGAGCTTCAAAACTAGGTACACCTAGTAACCCAACAAATACCCCCTCCCCATACTGGAGGGCTTGAGTGACCCAGCACCCACCAGTGCACCATCCAAAAAATCCCCTTCTGGGATTTCATGGATGGGATGAAGCTGTCCCCCAGGAGTCAGTTTATTTGGTCAATAGTTTTTTTTTAAACTTCTGGGCCTTCTTTTTTCGCTCAGACATTTTTTTTTTGGAGCTCATTGTTTTTTTCTCTCAGGCTCCCTTTGGTTTAATTTTTTTTCCCCACCACCCTTGACACCATTTGTTTTTTTGGGAACTCCTACCTACTCCTCCAACCTACCTATCGCCCTTCCTCTTATCAGCCCATTTACCTCCCTCATTCTGTTCACCCCTGTTTTGTGCTTGGGCTCACTTGCATCACTAACACTTGAGATTCAGTGAGACCAAGGTTTAAAGTTGCAAGGCTTTGAGTTTCCAGAGCTTGAAAGGAGTGAGGAGAAAGGATCGGAGGAGCTTGGAGTGCCCAAGTGGGAGGAGATTCATCTACATAGAGCTTTGTAGAGCATGAAGAAAAGCAAAGTTACAAAGTAAGCTCCCATCCCTTCTATGTTTTTTTTTCATTGCATGACCTTTCAAAGGCCAACAGCTTCGCAAAGAGGACATTGACACTTTCACATCCTAATTTAATTTCTTTTGCTGCAATGCAACTCACACTTTGAAGAGGACGACAACAATGTGCCAAAGTGAGTCATTGGTGTTTTTCTTTTTGCTACAACTCAACTCTATAAAGAAGAGGACAATGTTCCCATGTCATTTTATTTTTTTAATGCAATACAACTCACAGTGTGAAGAAAATAACAACATCCTGAAGCGCGTCATCATTGTTTTTCATTTTGCTATAATGCAATTTTACAAAGAGGATGACAATGCTCCCATGTCGTCATTTCTCCCATTACATGCAATTCATAACACAAAGAAGACAACAATAACAATGACACATTCAAGCGCGTTGTCATTGTTTTTTTTGCTAAATCGCAACTCTACCAAAAAGATGACAACGTTCCCACATCATCATTCTTTTTTTCATTGCAATGCAATTCAGAATGTGAAGAGGAGGATGACAACAATGATGCACTGAAGCACATCGTCATTGTTTTTTGTTTTGCTACAACACAATTCCACAAAAGGACAACGACATGGATGTTTCTTTTGTTATGTTACAAGACAATTGACAAATTAAAAAGGAGGAAGATGATGACGACAACAACACGCTAAAGCATGTCATTTATGTTTTTTATTTTGTTCCAACGCAACTCCACAAAGAGGACAACAACATGAACATTTTTTATTTATGCAATGCAACTCCCATTGGGAAGAGGAAGATGATTATAACAAGTTGAAGCACATTGACATTGTTTTTTGTTTTGCTACAACGCAACTCTGCAAAAAGGATGATGACATGGGCGTTTTTTTTGCTACAACACAACTCATAGTGCAAAGAGCAAAAGGACAACAACTACATGTCATTGTTATTTTTGTTACAACACAACTCTTTACATGAAGAGAAAGACAATGACAATGGCATGCTAAAACGCATCATTGTTATTTTTTGGTTTGTTGTAGCATAACTCCGTGATGAAAACAACAATGCGAACATTTATGATGCACCCCAAGATCCTTGATAAACTCAAATACGAATCCAAAAGTGAAAACAACAAAAGGACAAGGAATTGGGGTGCGCTCCTTGGCTTGTAGCACTTTGGGGGTAAGAAGGCGTGCTGGAACTCCGGGATAAGACTAAAACGAATGATCGACGATTCAATTATTCACACAGACCTATACAAACCAAACAACACATTGATTAGTGCGTAGTCAAAACGCTTTTCATGCACGGACAAACCACGAGTAAACATATACTCACAAAATTCACCACAGCTTGAACTTGGGGAAAGCCACCAAAATAGTATTTTATATGTCTAGTTACGAGGACAACACCCAAATGTCATTTTGTCCCAAGACTCCCAAGTGGGAGTTTCAAAATTCCCAAAATTAGGATTCCCACAATTTTGGAATCCCATAACTTTGTGTGCAAACTTCCAATTGAAGTGAGATTGAAGCAAAGTTGTAACCCTCGTCAAGAGCTTTCAAATGGTATGTGGCACCCCACCTGCATGTAAGGAAATTGGGGCGGTTTTTGACTTTTAATGATCAGGAATCAAATTGGCAATTTGACTTCTAACCCTTCTTTTGGCCATAACTTATTGTTTAAGTATTCAAATGGGTTATGCAAGCCCATTTTAGACCTGTAAGTTCCAAAATCTCTCCAATGATATAAAGAACTCTTTAATATGATGGGTTTTGACCCCTACAATTACTCTCTAAAGATTCGGGACTCCACTAAAACTCCAATTCCCAAAGTGGAAACTCACTTGGGAATGTGGGGGTTGATTCCCTCACACCCTCCCACACTCCCAAAAGTATGAAATGTGACTCCCGAGCCTTACTTTTGGCCCACACCTTCGCAAGTCCTTGCCTTAGTCACAAGCCTAAGGCTAAGGTTGCCATAAACTAGGCAAATATTATTGTTGATTCAATTAATATTGTTGACCAATCATCTTCAAATCTCTACATCCCAAATCTTTCATTTTTATAATTATGAATCACAAACTTATTTATCATTTATAAATCAAGAATCAATATTGTGTTGATTGTAAAATCTTCCATTTGTTCTTCATTTCTGTATTTTGCATCTATGGTTTTTGCATTTTCACCATTTTCATATTTTTCTTCCGTATCAGAATTTTCCATTTGAACTCCACATACATTTTTATCCTAATATATTGGCATTTGTTGTTCTCATTTATTATTAAATTGCATGTAAGGTTTAAGTTTACTCACATTGACTAACACATGGTTAGTTTCAAACTTCTCAATGGTCACCAATAACACAATGTTATTTGGCAACACATATTGTACTATGTATGGTCCAAAGCATTTCCTAATAAAGTTCCATAGGTATGACTTATTGGCCTTTGGAAACCACAAAATATAATCACCAAAATTAAAATTTTTTTGGATTCTTTTGTTGATTCCATAATATTTTATTCCGATATTAAATTCCTATGGTTTTTATAGCCTACATTCTAGTTTCTTGCAACTTCTACAACTCTATAATTCTATTAATTAAAACTCTCACTGAAGTACTATCTTTCTCATTTCCACCAACAACTAACACTATGTACTTTGTGGGCATCAATGGGTGTAATCCATACAATAATTGACATGTTGTATACCCTATTGCTATATTATATGTAGTTTTGTATGAAATAACATTATAAACAAATGTTCATCCTAATTTATTTTATTATCATTAATTAATTGGGTTAACAATGTCCCAAACACCTTGTTAATAAATTCAGCCTGCCCATTCCTTTAAGGATAATAGGTTGTAGAATTCACATGTTTTAACAAAAAATGATATGTTAAATACTTGATGACATCATTAATGAAATGAACTCCCTAATCCATGACAATAGTCAAAAGACATCTAAACCTGGTTAATATGCACTCATATAAAAAAATTGTTACAGTTATATATAATATTAGTTTTCAATGCTCTTGTTTCCACCCACTTGGTAACATAATATGTGGCTACAAGAATATGTTTGTTTCATGTATATCCTCATGTTGGCTTAATTGGCCCCACCAAATCAAGGCCCCATTTCATAAATTGTTCATTTTGAAGACTTGCAACTAGTTTTGCAAAACTTTGAATTATTGATCTTCTTATTCTTTGATATGCATCACAAGATTTACAATGATCATGCACATTTTTATACATAGTTTGACGCACCCCCAAGTTCCTTGTTAGACTCAGAAAAGTCCAATTATGTTAAAAAGCGGAAGTAGTTGGAACTTGGTGTCGCTCCCAGCTTCTAGCACTAAAAGGGGGTGAGAGGGGCGTGCTGAAAGCTCTGAGATTAGACTAGGAAGAGGGAAAATTATCTAATTATTCAGTCCTGCATCAAAACCAACTACAAGTTAGTTAGTTCACCTTCGGAAACACCTTTGGTGTTGGGACAAGCCACGAGCAACATGGACTCACTTGACTCACCACGGCCCGGACTCGGGGGAAGCCAACACCTTCCCCCATATAGTATTCTTTGTGTTGCTCCGCCACACCCACATCCAAATGGCTTTTATTCCCAAGACTCCCAAGGAGGAGTCCCGAATCTATCCCAATTTAGACTCTCGGGACTTTGGGAGCTCCTAACTCCCGGCTCAAACCTCGAATTGGGATGAGGTTTGAAGAAAACTTGTAGCTCTCCTCAAGATCTTTCTAAAAGTGTGTTGCATTCCATTTGCACACACCAGGATCGGGTCTGCACACACCGGGATTGGGTCGATTCCTGACTTTTTGTGGTCAAAAGTCAAACTGTCAGTTTGACTCCCAGCCTTTCTTTCAACCATAACTTGTGCTACAGATGTCTGAATGGCTCACGTGAGGCCATTTTCGACATTTAGACTTCAAGGCCTTTTTAATGGTATAAAGAACACTTCAAGGCGAGGTCTTTTGACCTCTGCAATTGAGCTTTAAAGTTGCACGAGTCCAAGAGGACTCTAGGTTCCCACTTTTGAGAGTGTTAGTTTCATCCTCACACTTGCCTCAAAGTGAGGTTGCGACATAGTTGGCCACCAATATCTAACATCTAATATCTTTCTCTATGTTATTTCAATTGCAAAATGCCCTCCTAATGGTTCTTCATGAAGTTTTCTCATCACCATCTATGCTTTTGTAGTTGTCAAACATCATCACAGTATGTTGCCTCTGCCCATTCTATACAATTCACCATTCTTCAATGTGAAAGGTTATCCTCTCTTAACCAATATTTGCTTCTAATGTACCGATAATGTACCCTTAATTTGTCATGTTCTCAAAAATTCTTTCACGTTCTTTACCCATTCAGGCTTTGTGTAAAACAAACTTACCATTTATGGTTTGATTAAACACACATGTGGGTTCTATAATATCTAATAATCTTGACAATGCATTTACAACTACATGAATTCTGTTTGGTTTATACACTACTATGAAATCATATTCTAGGAACAATAACAACCATTTAGTTATTTTCCCTGAAACCTATAGTGTGTTAATCAAATAAAGTAATGCCATATGATTTACATAAAAGATAAACTTATTACCTAGCAAATAATGTCTAAACTTGTGCAAAGTGAAAACCATTACTAAACCTTATTTTTCTATCATGCTATAATTCTTTTATTCATTGTTCATAAGCCTAAAAGCATACACTACTTGTTGATCACTCTTTCCTATTACATTTTGAAACAACATGGCCCCCACATCTAACAAGGATGCATCTGTATGAACATGAAACTCCACCTACCAATTTGGTGATACAAATATTGGTGCTTCAATATACTTTTGTTTGATTAATTCTTTAGCCTTCTGACATTCTGTTATCCAAAGAAAGTCTATGTCTTTCTGGTCAGATTAGTGATAAGTGCTATAATAATGACAATTTTTTTGATAAAACATCTATAAAATTGTGCCATCCCATTGAATACTTGAATTTGTTGTGGATTCTTGGGTGGTGGCAAGTTAATTATTGCTTGTCCTCTTCTTTAGATTGGTGGTTTCCCTTTTTTGGAAATAATAAAGCCCAATGTCATCCCTTAAAATACCATAAATGCACATTTGTTTGGATTCAAACTAATGTCATGTTCTTTGCACTTTTGAAAACATAATTTGAACTTCTGAAGATGACTCTCCATGTCACTATACATTGTAGAATCACCTAGAAATATCTTCATAAAATAGTCCAAATATTCTCTAAGTGCTTTGGTAACAACTATTTGATATGTTGGAGGTCCATTTTTCACTCCAAACGACATCACCTTCCATATAAATGCCCCCTAATCTATAACAAATGTAGTCCTATATATGTCCTCTAAAGCTATAAAGATTTGATGATATGTTGAATATCCATATAAGAAAGAATATGCCCCATACCCTGCTATTGTGTTCAACATTTCATCTGTGAAAGGTAATGGGTATGGATCTTTTTATGTGGTTGCATTTCATTTTCTGAATGCATTTCATTTACAAATTTTCAGTTTGCCATTTTTTTTGGTAACTACTACTATGGGTGACAACCATGTAACTTCCTTTATAGATTGAATAAATCTAGCTGCTTCCAACTTCTCTATATTTTTATTTGACTATTGTAGCATAGTTTGGATTTAATTTGTACATGGCTTGATGTGTCAGTGATATAATAATATCTAATTCAACTTTGTGTTGTGCCAACTTGGTGGAATCCCTTTCAAATCTTTATCTGTCCATGCAAAAACATCTTTGAACTCCTTCAACAACTACTTTAATTCCAACACCTTGCCTATTTTCAACTATGCATTAATCTTCACCACCTATGATTTTGCATTCATTCCCATATTGAACTTCATTAATTGTTGATTTTCAGTTAACATCTATCTAGCTATTTACAATTCCTATGCTTTGATTTTTGTTGCAGTTTCATCCACTACAACACTCCTTGGTTGATGATTGTAGTACGTTTCCAAATACACCTTATCCTCCAAAGTTACTTTTGACTCATATTTGTTACCATCTATCTTTTTCTCTATGCTCTCTCTATACTTCAATTTCTTGCTTTGAAATAGTAGTCATCACATATGTATCCATGATCTCCACATTTGTAGTTTTCACATATTGAATTGTCTCAGGGAAATTAATTATTCCTATTGAGAACATTTTTGGCTTTGTAGTAAAAATGATATCATCTTCTTCATATATGATGCCATTCTGTAACATAATAACATTTTTGGTCTTCTTACTTCACCTCCCAAATGTTTGGTGATTGTAATTGTTTTCACTATCCCATTCCCTTGTATGGAAATAATTTTACTCCCCCAATCATGTGCCATTTTAGCATCCTTCAACCATGGTCTCCCCAACAACATGGAATAATTAGAATTCACCACACTATTTTGAAATATAGTAAACATAATTATGTAAGGACGCTATGAACATATATGTTCCAATCTTTGATCAACCCCACTAGTTTTGTGGTTGTTTGACTACAATCCTTAAATTATATGGTGTAGGTTTAAGCTTTGGAAGCCCCAACCTCAATTTCAACTATTTTGTGATAATATTAACTTTAGAACCTCCATCGAACAACACATCATCTATTTTATTTACCCAATTTGTACTTGGATAACTACCATATGATTATTTATTGCTACAATAGTTGCCTACCTTTGGTACTAAATAATTAACTTGTTTATCTATGGTTGTTCTATTTGAATTATGAGTTCTTTTTTGTCTAGCTTTTTCCAAAGATTTATCTTTAATTCAAGAGCTACTTTAAGCTATTGTCCCAAGTTCAAAATACAACTTGTTTCTAGCAGCAACTTACCAATGTCCAAAAAATATTCTTATATTATGATCAGTTTTTTTGATGAATTCACTACTTCCTAAAATTTCCATGCTTTCACATGAGTAATATTTAGCATACATGGCCAAGTTGTGTTCCAACCCTCCATGGATGTGGATGGCCTTTATGTCTAGGTTTGTGGTTTTTTAATTTGTTGAATTATTTCCTCCATTGATTAATTCAATCGTTCTTCTTTCTCTTAGTCAACAACATTGTTTGTTTTTTGTGGTTTTCTATCATTGAACACATGTTATTCAGTTATTTTACTTCTTACGGTAACATTAACATCCGCCACATTCATATCTATAATGATTGATTGTGTTTTAGCAACAAGTTGAACCTTTATTATTACCACAAATTTCCCATGAAACATTTTCTACATTTTAGTAAACTCTAGACAATTTGTCATTTTATATGTCCATTCAAATCACAAATGTGGCATGCATATGAAGATGTTTTCTATGGCTTTTGACTTGGTTGTGTTGCCTTTGTGGTTGTCACTATGGTATGTTCTTTCTTCTTTTTACATGTCTCCACATTATGATTTCTCACCCCATAGTTTGTGTAATGTTTGTCAATCTTCCTTGTATTATTTTGTGTTTTCGTTGGTGTTGCCTATTTGGTACTATGTGGTGCTCAAAGGGCACTCCTTGCTTCTTTAGTAGTCATGCCTTTTTCACACAACATTGTTGCCTCCTTATTTTGTTATAATGTTGACCACTTCATCCCTATAGTTGCAATTATAAGGTATGATTACAAACCCACTTTAAACATAATAGTCAGAAAATTGTTTGTGGTTGGTACTTGTAAACCATGAGCCAACTTCTGAATCCACTCAATATAAACCTCCATCCTTTCGATCTCCTCTTGTTTCATATTCTTCAACTCTATGTATATTTGTTCATCATTTTAAATCTTTCAATGACATCTGCAAAATGCAAGTGTAAACTTTGAAAAAGTACAATCAGAAAATTTTGACATGTATTTATGAGACAAATCTAATGTTGTATCTCTTAGCATGTAATTAAACACATTGATGATATACTTTTTAGAAGTCTCTACATTTGCTTTTACTACAAAATTGAACACTTTAACATGAGCATATGGATCAACGTCTTTTTAAAATCAGGATATTAAAAAGTTACCTTGTTTGGCCTAACATAATCACCATATCTATGATCAAGAATTGGTGTAGTTACAACATATGGTTTTTGATATCCTCCTTTCATATTTGTTACATTTGCACTTTTGTACCTTCCAACAACCATTGAGCTCATCAGTGGTCGATATGCATTCCTATCCACATGAGTAGTCATTATTAGATTAGTAAACACCATCTAAGGTGTCCCAACAATTCCAATAGTTGTTGTTGGTAATGCCAAACTCCCATTCAATTTCCTTCCTATCAAGATTCCACCCGATCCACTACTCAATTTTGTTGCAAATCCAATTAATACTCCCCTTTTTACAACATCCATGATGGGCACAACAACCATTCAACTCTAGTGGTTGTTATACTAGCATTTTGTTTTCCGATTTCAACAAATGTTGTTTTTGACACTATTGGTGAAGTTGTGTTGATTTAAGGTCGGCAATGTTCCATTCTACATTTACCCATTAGTATCCTCTATAGTGCAAAATGTGGATGTGAATACCCTGTTGGTTTTCTATTATTGGTCTTAATAGATGGAGGAATCTATCAACTCTACGGTCCCAATTAACTTCCTAACTCCATGCCTCTCAATTTGTTTTAGACTACAAGAATTCTTGGCTCTTGTAATTGTGGTTGGTCCATTAATGTTCTTGCCACATTCTGTAATTCCACATGTCTAACAATACATGCTTTGATGTGAAAAGGCACAAAAGGACAATCCATGATTGCATGTCCTTCTTCCTCACAAAATGCACAAACCCTTGAAAATAATCTAGCCATCTCCGAATCCATTGATTCATGATCATGTGTTTCGGTTTTGTATTTTGTTTAATCCAACTATGGATTCCTTTGATGTGAGTATGATTGTGGTACTTCATCCAACACATTCACCTATGCCTCTATATACTCAAATGATCGTAGGTAATTTTCCTTAATCTCCTCAACCACATCGATATTGGTGGTTTCTTCCACCTCCCAATCTTCCACAAGTTCATAGTAATTTGGAGATGCAGATTGATACACAAACCTAGGTTGTATACCTCCTGTAACATACCTTCCTTGGTTATTCACCGACTCTAAACTTGAAATGTCATGAGGTTGATCAAGTACTACAAAAATCCCTACTCCATCCAACACTTCTAGACCATAAATTATGACTATGAAATATAGTGCACCCATTCATTTGGGTGAGTAGTTGATTGCATCTCTCTTCGTGGAGATCATTGTCTGTAACTATGCCTTCTTTGGAGACCCCTAATCCATATTTTGTGTTGTACCACCTCTTGTGGTAGAAAGGACACCTGCCATGTAGGCCTTTCTTTTGTTCTTATAACTCATCTATCTAACATTAAACTTGATATGGGGTTTCTATAAGCCTTACATACTTTTCTCCATTTTCAAGATTGTTTTATATTTGTTTTTCAATAACTTGTTAATTTGCCTGCAAGTCCAATTGTCATTGTAAACTTCAAGTCACCATTCAATTCATCTTATTTCACAATTTTTTGTCTTCAAAGTCTATAGATTGTTTTGTAGTCCTTATGGAGTCAACTATTTAAACTTCTGATACTTTCTAACATACCCCTTAAAATTCTAAATTGAAAAAACAACATTATTCATCTGAACGCTCTCATTTACAATATAACAACAAAATTTGTTAAAGACCTTATCATTATTGCCAAAAAAATTAAAAAATCCCCATAAGATGGTTGTCAAATGGTAGAAATGAAATTTAATTCCTATGAAATTAATCCACATTATTGTAACAACATATTTACACTTCACATGCATACATCCACTATTTTTGCCTTAATTCTCAACACCCTTAATATTGCCATTCATTAAAACACATGAATTTATACTTTTATATATCACTAGAAACATAAAAATTTATACTTTTATATATCACTAAAAACATAAAAATTTATACTTTTATATATCACTAAAAACATGAATCAAAATGTCAACAAAATCCCATGTTTTGTTGAAAAAAATCAAAAAAATAATTAAAATCAATTGTTTTCTACTACAAGTACCTACAATTCCTTTTACTCTTCCAAAACTATGTGTCTAATAAATGTTTTTTTTGTTTTCTAAAACTTTGTCTTTTTGGACTATCCCAAGTCACCATGATTCAAAACCAACAAAAATTCAAAATTAAAAATAACAAATTTTTCTAATCAATCCCTATCATAAATGTCTCGTTCATCCAAAATCATGTACTCATCCTATCCCCTTAATTGTTTCCTTTAATTTTAGAACAACTTTCCACATGCATTGCACATTGTATAAGACAAAACCCACTTACACAACATTTGTTGACACATCATATTACTATAGTGTCAAAGGATGGCATTTAGACATACGTATTAACATTGTGCATGCTAAAAAGATGTGGAAATTATTTACAAGCTTGTACTTGTGTATCGACACACGCTTGATGTAAGCAATTTGAAGTAAAAAAGATGAACCTAGATAAGACAAAAATAACTAACAAGTTCTAACATTGAACTTGCCCCTTACATTGTGTTGATTACATTAAAACCCATTTATTTCAAGACCTATTTTAATAATTTCATTGAAAATATACTAGCATAGATGTTGAAAGCCAAAACCCAACACATGAGCATAAACACCTTTTCACCTAGGATAATAACCTTCCACATCACAAAAAATTTGATCATGCCCAAAAATCTTCCCAATGACCACAATGATCATGATTTAACCATTCCCCAAAACATTTTATATCATTCACAAGGTAGTTGAACATTACTTGAATATTTTATCTTCAAATCAATACATATTTACAATATGTGGACTAATTACTGTGTAATTAGAAAAGTGGTGGCATGAACCTACCTCAACAACTTGTGAAAGGAAAGGAATGTCATAAAAAATGACATCAAACCAATGAAGATAAAAGTGAAATGAATGTCATGACCCAACACATTTTTGATGATAAACTTGAATACAACTTGAAAGTACCAAGGTTATTAAACTAAACATGCAATAATTCAACTTTAGAGTTTAGACCATTTACAACTAATTACTACAATGGGCCAAAGAAAGACTACATAAAAAATAAATTTATGTAATTTTTTGTAATGCAATTGTATAACAATTATTATTGAACTATAATTTTTCATAAACAATATATAAATACACTGAACACTTGTGATTTATAGGCAGACATATACATCCAAAACCTCATCTAATCTAAAGTCTAGTCCTACCACTTATTGGCATTTCAAGAATAGCTACCTTGAACTAGAACGGACAACAAGATGCACCATTAACATTAATACAAAAGTGAAGATCAAAATATATATGTTGAAAATGATGAACATACTTGAAACCAAAGAGTGTTAAGTTTATGTAAATATTAAAAGATTGTAGAAACAACTGGTTGATGATGGCTAGAGGAGTGGTCAAAGCCCATCTCACACCGAAAGCCATGATCAATGGCATTAATAACAACAAATACTCCTTTTACAAAGAATTTTTTTTGCAAATGTCCTAATGGAACAATAGTTGTGAAATGAACCTGAAGATGATTAACACTATACACTGTAAGAAATTGGAAAAATAGTTGGAAGTGAGTATAATAATCCTACTACATTGATATTATCCCTACTTTCAAATCCAAATGTTGGAGTTGTGCAATTGGTGTTTCAAATGTTACGAACATTAACAAAAATGTTATTGTGATTGTTTTATAAATCTACATCCTACTCACATTATTGTGCTCATAAAGATTATAGCGACAACTCGGCTTGTGATGGACCCCACATCCACACATGACTATGGGCACTTATAGGGTAGCTGCTTTTCCAACAAAAGTTTTATGCTAGTTAAAACAGGTACATGCATTTCAGAGATGGCTTTAAAAGACACTACTACTTACTATAACACTTTTCAAACTTTAATTGCACATTTGGTGGCAACTTTCGCAATTATCATCTAGGCCAATCTTCTTCGTCATTGTCCTTATTAGCTTTTGGATATTGCAATCCGCTCCTAACATCAGTTACATGAGCTTCCAATATTTTGTTAGTTGGGGAATTGGACAATTCCAAGGAAACAATAACAACGTAAGGCAATGTGTTTGTTTTGCCAATCCTAGTTTGGTGATTGACCCAATGGGGGGCAATTACGGAATCTATCACCTTCCATGGTTATTGTAGAAGATGATGCAAAAGAAGGGAAAAAAAAAGAAATTTACTTTAAAACACAAAACTATTTTGCTGAAACTCAAAAAATGCGAAGAAAAAAAACTTTTTGTTACTCTCAAACCTTGACATTAGTTACAACTATGAGTGTGTACTTAGACACACATGAGATTTGAAAACCTCTAGGTCAAGCATTTGTGTGTGTGTGCATGCATGCCTCCTTGTAGCATATGCGAAAAGCAAATGGCCATAAGGAAGTTCTCCATGTATGCATGTATTCTTGCTTCATCATGGGTTGCTCTCAATATGGCTCCAACAACTATCTATCATTTTTTATGGGTTTTGCTTATGGAAGACAACAATGTAGTAGATGTAATCCCACATAGATTTGTTGCCCAACAAAACAATACATGAATCCATTATGAATGCAACTGCTATAGTCTATTAATCTTGATGAATTTGACTACACAAGGATATTAAGCTTTGTCCCAAATCAACATAGTTAGCCAATATCCTTTAGTTATGGCTAAGATTTGGCATAGAAGCAATGCATACATGAAAAACATAACAGGGAAAAAGGGATAAATTCACAAAATTGAAGTTCCAAATGCAAATGATGAAGAAAATGAAGCACACAACATTCATGTTTTCCTCTTCAATCTGATTACATAAACCACGTTTCTAAACAAGTTGCATGTTCACCATCAATCCTTTTGGGAGTTAGATTGATCTTAACTATCTGATCATGTTTATAATATGTAAACAAAAAGAAATTGATTTGGTCATAGATAAAATATTTTATGCATCACTAACTAAAACGGGCATGATCATGGATAAAATTGTTATTTAAAATCTCATTAATTTAAAAAGAATTGCAGCAAATTTACAACTTGGGTTTTAAAAAAAAGGCCATTGAAGTTCTATCACTACACCTATTTGTAGATTTTTACAAAGGACAAAAAAGATGCAACTTGTACGTTTAAGAAAACCCATTTAATTATTGAATAGTTGAAGTACATATGCATGTTTTTGTTGATAGCAACAATGGATGCAACTATTACAAGAAGTTCATTTTGTTTATTCATAACTGTTGCAACTTCATGGGAATAAAAACCTTAGTTCAAAAGTTGATTTTTCAAGGGATTTATGTTGGAATCCATTGATGTCATTTACTGAACTTGGTTGTCACTAACATTCAAAGCCTTTTCCATTTGTTTCAAGCATTTATGTTGTAGCATGGTGGAATAATTATTTGTTGTAGTTAATTAACCAATCATTGGAACAAAGCTAGCAAGGTTTTGTTTTACTTAACCTTAACCCTAATAAACATCACAAATTGGATTATCCAATTTTAGGTCAAGATGCCACTTCAAACAAAATAGATGAAATTCATATGCATGATGTTTTCTATTCCCATTCATTTCTCATTAATTCCTAGCTTATTTCTTTGTGTATGTCTATTAGTACATGTTTAAGAATGCAAATTTGGCAAACTACTTACAAAAAGGGCCCCACAAGGGACAGAAGGTATGGAAGACATAGATTTTTTTCATTGTGCAAATCACAACAATGTGGGTGTTGCAGTAGAAAAGAAGGGAGAAGATGAACTTGCTAGGGACAGGCATGTGGTTTCTATTGCATACATGTGAAAGCCTTTTGAAGATGCACTTTAATCTTTGTATGTACATTCAAATTCAAATGCTACTAGTTGTTCAATTTTTGCTACATCATCTAGCTAATGGTGAAGATTATTTTGATCGCTTAGGTCTTGCAACATTAAACTTTTTTTCTATTCAAAATTTCTCGAGCAACTTTAAATTATATACATACTGGTACAAGCATTTGTCTTTGTAGCTTGACGTAAGGTATACATTATTTTCCATCCATTTAATTATTCCAAGGTGGACGACTATAGAGTTAACAAGTTTAATGTGATCGTGTTGTCTTTGTAATATAAGGTTGTTCATTATTTTTGTTTATGTAGGTGCAAAATTTTGAATGCCCCAAAAAGTCGACACTTGTAGTAATTTTACCTAAACCAGGGGAACTATTACAACATAGCCTAAAGTTGCTTGGAGCGATAAGAAGCATAGAAGTCCAGGACACCAACAAGTTTATAGAAATGGAGGAAGCATTTGCAAAAACAAAAATAGATGACGAATACATGTTAGGTGTTTTGATTTTCACTTTAAGCCCTGATTTTAAGAGAAAATTACTAGAATGTAATAGGAATCAATCACCTTGTAATTGTGTTACAATTTTTTGCAAACAATCAAAACCTAACCCAATAGTTGGTTAATGATAACATTTTGGTTTAAATAATGTTTTTTTTTTCTTGAATGTTGAACTCCATCAAAAAGTTATGTTTGCCCTTTACTGCTACTATAAGATCACTATTCCCTTTTTAATTTGGGGGTTGTTCATGATTGCCAATTAGTTTTTTGATTTTTGTAGGTTTCAAGTTACGTTTGGTTGGTATAATCAATATAGATAAAGAATGGTTGAATGGTTGCTTGGAACAATATTGTTGAAAACACTTAATCTTTCAAAACCATTGCTTCAATTTAAATCATGAACCACATTTTGAACCTGAAATTTGTCATATTTAACAATGGCAATTTGGGTTATATATAAGCGGTGAACATTTCATTTCACTCTTGACCTTTTTGTACACATTTTTGTATTGCTATAAAATATTGTTGTTTATCATTATACTTTTTTTTGAATGTTTACCATAACTAAGTCCATATATTATAATTCTCGAAATGCAATGTTCTAAAAAGTCTTATAGAAATTTCGTCATTCATCTCACAATAATTGTTCAAGTAAGTATTTGGCTAGAAACATCCAACCTTTATCAACCCACATTAAATAGCACTTAAGATGCCCATTTTTGTATGTTTTTATCTTATGTGAATTTATGGTAGATCATGTTGTTCATGTTTTTATATAGTCAAGCATCAAGTGTGTTGATGATAGAAGTTAAGATTTAACATGACTTTGTTTAAATATCTATGTCTTAATAACATGGAATATCATAGCTAGATTTGTGATAGGTTATTTGTTCAATGTCCAAGAACAACTATGTAAGCTTGGAAATCCAGTTTTTCTTCATGTTCATCATGATTTAAGGATATTTATAGGACCATGCCAATTACGATTGGTGTTTTTTTTCTATTGATAATGAAGGCAACAAATTTAGAAAATATTTGAATGAAATAGTAATAACCATTAGACAACATTGGTGTTTAATTAGGAACCTAAAGATGAAAACTGCAACCATGGTTATCTCAAATGCCAAAGCAATCCATGTTTCATTTGTGTTTCCTTCAAATCCTTAACAATTTTGTTGTTATTTTTCGTGTATGGAAAAGTTCACATCAACCTTTTCATTATCAGATGGCAAAGGGTCTTGTGGTAAGAATTTTCTTTAATATTTTCTAATAGACATTTTTGTGCAAGTGCATAATAACCCAAAATGTAAATGTGTTTATTCATGTTGATATATCATTAATTGTATGTGTTGACCAGTCAACAAGTTATTTTATTGGAGTTGTGACTAGTTGGTAGATTATTACAATATGAATTATGCCTATAATGATGTTTTTTAATTCCATCTACTTGATGTCCATGAACTAGCAAATGTAAACAAAAGCTTGGTGTACATATTGCTTTGGAAGACATTTGCATGAATTACAAATTGTATTTCAAGCATATTTCTTCAAGGATGCAAGTCTATTAGTTTATGTTGTTGAAGTTGGTTAAGGTACTTTTCAAGATGCAACCATTTCCGCCTATGTGGTTTATGGTAGCCACAAACCCTACTTGTGAGCTTATGAAATGTTTAAAGTTTGAATTCAATTTGGGGTAGAGAGAGAATGAGTTGCAAAATATATAAATTTTGCAATTTTTATTATTTGTTGTTCATGAATGCAGTAACTATTATGCACATGTATGAACTCTCTTGTTAGTTTGGCTATGACAATGCATATATGTTTGTAAACAATTTATATGTTGCTTGGTTTCAAGTTGTGGAAATGGAAGATAATGTGGAATCAATACATGAAATAGATGGCGGAGTTGCAGGTTCATCTATAACAAAAACAGGGAGAAAAAGGAAGAAGTTGCAAACCCTTGACAAAGTGGGTACAACTCGTGCCCCAAACACATCCAATTTTGTTGATCTACTAAAAAATGCTACAAGGCCAAATGTGTCATTGATGGGTGGTTAAGATTTAATCACGTGATAATTAAAGAACCAATGGTCATAAAACACGTGACAATTTTTCATTTGTTTAAAAAAGATATATTATAATGACAATAATTAAATATTACAAATATTACAATTAAATAATTATAATTATAGTTTTTAAATATTATAATTAATTCAATATAATCTATCCTAGGATAAACTATAATAGACAACCTTAAACTTACTTAACTTAGCTACTTACTCATATTACGTAGGCTACATACCTACTATCTATTACCTAACCTATCTAATTTATTATTATTATTATTTAAAAAATCATATATCCACACAATAATATATATCTAGCTACTACTTAGTACAACTTATACTACTTATCACATGTTACATATGCTTACATATTTACTATCCACTACTTAGTCAACTTAATAAATTAATTCCCTAGCTTACATTTAATAAATAAATTGTTTAACATAATTAATCAATTAATACAAAAAATTATGGCATATCCATGAAATAACGTTTCTTGAGGGGCGAGGGGGTGTGTGCCCAGGCTAACTATGTAAAGTGGAGATTCACATCAAATTCAAGCTTACAAGTGAACATGAGCAACAGAGCCCAAATACGTGGTCTTACAGTACTGGACAATTAGGGTTGTGTTTTTGTAAATTAATAATTTTGTATCGCGTCTCGAGGACTCTAAAACTTCATTGCTGTCCTCCATCGTTCCCTTTCCGCCATGGCCGACCTCCCTCGCTCTTGAATCTGCCGTGTTGTCGGCCTTGTCCATTTTACGTGTACCGGATTCTTCAGAGGGGGTTTGCCCTCCTGTTTTTCTTTGATTTGGTCTTGCCATTGCTCTACCACCCACTCGGTGTGTTATCTTTGTGTTCCTTGATTTGGGCCTTTTGTCTTTTGGTTATTGAGGCTGTAGTTGTTGTTGCCGCCTTTTGTTTTCATTTTCCCATTGCTCCTTCTTCCATCACGTTCTGGTGTCCCTGTGGGTAGTGTCTTCTCATGACATCTGCAAAGAACGTGGCCGGATTGGTGTTCGGGAATACGGTACGATGTGTGTTTGTGTGGTTTGGGTGATTTGAATTGGAGAGAAGCTGTGGCTCTTTTAAAGCTCTTTGTTCGTTCCGTTCGTCCCCTTTTCGTTTCGCGCATCCCGTGACCTCTTCTTGTTGTGGAGAGACTGAGAGGACGTGTGCGATCGCCGTTGTGGCACGAGTTTTGTCAATGATTACAACCCTGTCTCTGTAGGGTGTTTCTGCAGGCGGTTCGTTCGCATTTGGTGACGGACGGACCGTCTTTTGTGTGGGGATTAGTGTACCGGCTTTCGAGACGGCCGAATTGATTATTTGCCGCCCTGTCGGTTTCATTTCATTTGGAAGTCTAGTCCGACAGCAATTTGTTTTCTTTTCGAATTCGTGTTTTTTTAGTCCTCGCTCATGGCCGGTGACTTTATTTCCTGACCGTGGAAGATTGGTGGATTTCTGCTTCGTAAGATAGTTGCTTGCTTGAGAGTGTCTGGATCTAATCTTAGCTCCGGATTTGTCCTGCTGTGAAGCTTGCAGTTGAATTCGTGAACTTATCTTTCCGCTATATTGGGACGCTGTTGGAGCGGCTGATGCTCTTCTGAGCCGGCGATAACCTTTTGGAGATAAGGGGCTGTTTACATCCAGAGATTTGGATGCTGGCTCATCTTCATTACGTGACGAGTAATTATCGGTACAGGAGCGCGCTTCTATATCAGGCTTCACATCACAGAATGGCTGAGGAGGATAGTTGGCAACTTGAAGAGACGAGTTGCGGCCAGCCTCTGGAGGGGCCTGTGTTGTGCAATAATAACTGTGGATTCTTCGGAAGTGCAGCCACGATGGGCATGTGCTCCAAGTGCTACAGGGACTTTGTGTTGAAACAGGCCAAGACATCTGCAGCCAAGCTTGCTGCAGGAAAGGGTCCTGCTTTGTCCTCTCAAAGGGATTTCCTATCGGGGACAGCAAGTTCATGCGAAATAGGCCATCAGTCTCTGGTTGCGCCAATAGATGCACCCGTGGAACAGCCTGAGGCAGGAGAACCATCATCAGGTGGGACAAAGGCCGCTTTTGCTTCAGCTGCGGGAGGTGAGCAAACCCGGGGGCAACCTAACCGGTGCTTTTCATGTAAGAAGCGAGTAGGATTGACAGGATTCAAGTGCCGTTGTGGTTTTACTTTCTGTTCCTTGCATCGATACTCTGAGAAGCACAGCTGCTCGTTTGACTACAAGACAGCAGGACGGGATGCCATAGCTAAAGCCAACCCTGTGGTTAAAGCTGGTAAGTTGGACAAGATCTGATCACCTAGATGCGAGTATACCTACCAGATCAAGTAGCTTTTGTGCTGGCTTGAAGTAATTTCGTTTGTTCATAGTCAGTCAGTAGACAATGGAGGTCACAGGTCATCTTCTCTCTTTGACAAACAAGTCATCCTTGGGTCCTGGAGAGTTGGAAGGCATGATGGTGTGATGTGGCTAGGGTTGCTAATCTTGAAACTTTGCATGGGCCTTCTACTGGACATCTGATCAAATGTGTGGCAATTGAGGTTTGCCTTCAAGTGTCCCCCTTTTTTTGCAGTTTTTTGCAATTCCGATTCAGAACTCTGCTTCCAGGGTAACAGGTCCTTATGAAAGGATGGTCAGGTGCGCAGCTTTATTTGTATATTCATATGTAACAACTGAACTTGTGGTTTCCTGGCAATATGTCATGGGGTGTTGCACTTGGACATGTAGAATGCTTCGGTTTCAATGCAAGGAGACTCCATTATCTGCAGGTAAGTTTTTCATATGTACATACCTAATTTCGTGCAAAGGGGGACAGAAAAGAGAGATTACACGAGTCTTCAGACATACATTTTGTTGACCTCACCAGAGGGAACTACCTCTTGTTGGAGGTTGATACCGATATTCAATAACTGGTCTGGGCAACACAATTCGTTTTATTTTGGCATTACAGTTCAGCCAATTAACGTATTATAGAGGTAGAGTGACATTTTGAACAGGTACTGTATGTTTGCAAAGTTAGCCATGAGAGTAACCAAAAAATTCTTCTGATGGTTGTACTGTAATGAAGTTCATCAAAGGCCTATGGAAATTTTGTGAAGCTGTGAGTTTTGGCTAAATGCAGTAGGGTTTATCAGCTGTCAACATTGTTATCCTGGATGAATTTTCCTGTTGGTGTCTTTGTTTCTGTTTGCAGAAGAAAATAATAGGAGTTCGGGGCCAGGGCAAATTGACCCCCACATTGTGATCTTGGTAAAAACCTCAAAATCCATTCACATGGGTTTATATCGATCTTGGGGCTTTTTTTATAATCCCAATGTGGGGGTCAATTTACCCTGGCTGGAGCAAGGATCTTTATAATAGCAAGACTGGCATCCATTTTAACCAGCATACTATCATAGTTTTAGGTAGAATAACATCCTTATTATAAGAGTAAGGTTCCTATTATAACAAAGAAAAATGGATGCTATTGATTATAACAGTAGTTACTCCTATTATATCGAATCTAGAAGCTGTATGGTCTAGAAAAGGTAGTGATCAACAATTCAGAATATGACCAATGTCTAGCATTGGCTCCAGAATTCCCAATGCAGGATGTGGCTGCAATTACTACACTGTATCCCCATCAAATTTTCACCAGAAGCTCAGAGATACTGTTAAGAGTTCGGAGATTAAGCTGCTGAACAGTACCTGTGAGCTGAACTTTTAAAGTAGAAGCTTTGCAGGTAATTGGACTATTGAAATTTGAGTGGACAGAGGGACTAGCTGCCAGATTCATCAATACCATTGCCTTCATCACATGTCTCTGATTCGTGGTCTTCTGCTTCAATGTCTTCTTCATCGTCATTACTGGAAACATGGACTTGGGAGCTGACCTCATGCCCATGGACATCCTTATGCTTCAAATTACCTGCAGCGTGAGGGACCAAGGACTGCATAAGACCCATGAGCTACACAACTAAACCAAACATTTGTATGTACTCGGCCAAACCTGAGAAGCAACACCATTGAGGTAACCTTAACCATCAATTCAAATGTTAAGCACAACGGAATATCAAAGTGTTTACATAAAGAAATTCCTAAAAAATATGCAAGGTACCAAAACAACAAGAATGGGTTAAAACACAACCTCCTGACAATTCTAAGTATTTAAACCATTGCATTTTCCCACTTGCTTCATTGATCCCAACACTGGGTGTGGGTGTAAGTAACTAATAATGTCTCTGTCTGTGGATCCTAGGAGAAAAATTACAGATATCTACTTTTACTTCTACATGTGTTTAAGATCAAAACTTACCCATCCAGAAGGAATTGCCATGTGATGCACCGTGCAAAAGAGCCTTCACACAGAACACAAACTTTTCCATGGATCGTTTTACAGCTGGCACCTTGCATGCAACAGGCATTCTTTTCTGACCCTGCTCCATACAACCAAGGAATATGAAAAGGTGAATATTGTGTTCTGGCTTATCCATGGAGGTGAACACATTAAGGTCTCTTTGACACAACCAGAGAAGCAATGCAGACCACTCATCTGAGAAATCAAGCTTAAAAACATAATCAGGAGAGGTTGAGGAAGCCAACAAGGCTGACAACTGTTACTGAAATTTGATGTATTTAAGAGACTAGTGTACTTGAAACAAGCCAATTCATCTTCATTGCCTAACAGAAAACTTGAATAAGGCCAATCTTGCTTCTAGTGAGAACTGAAAGATGAGAAGGACATTATGAGTGAACAGAGAACAGAAGCACGCCAACCAAAGAGTATTACCAATCTTACCTTGGCTTCACTGCAGAGAGCTTGTATAATACGTGTTGCTTTCTGAAGCTCCTTAACCTGAAAGACTACACAAGTGAAGTTAGCATAAAACTTATATTGGAGTGCCACTGAAAAGCTTGAAGAAAAAATACAGCACAGGTGGCTTATGGATGCAATTAACATATCACGTTGACCAGTACAGCTAGCAACAATGCAGCACAAGTGACTTCCAGGCAGATTAGTACACAGCATTTAGTAAAAAATGAAAACCACCCAGCATTAAAGCTAAGACTTAGAAGTATATTTTTAACTGCAAAGTAATTGCTATTTCAAGTAACACCACTCTTTTGACAGCAGTGCTGGGTTTTCAGAAGGCAACACACCAAATCATTTATGGCATCTTTGTGCAAATCATACTTTGCTTGGAGAAACTCTACACCTATGATTGCCAATTCAGAGAATCAGAGTTAGAATGGCAGAGGCAGGACATCTTTTAATCCCATTTGCAAAAGAAGACGACACAAATTCATTGCAATTGTGGGATAGAGCTACATCATGTACCTCCCAGAAAGGCATCCACAAACTTGCCACCATACTTCACTGCAACAGCATGGATTGCACTCTGAGGTTGTGGTAAAGAGCATGAATAAGTTAGCATGCAACCAAACTCTCCAACTACTGTGGACAGAACCAGGGAAAGACTAATGAAGGGCATATCCTAGCCATATTAAAAAGTTAGTTTGTAGACTAAAGAATCTATATATCTCATTTGGAATTGAGGACTCAGGCACAAGAAGTAAAGGAGCTGGCAACTCAAATCTGGTCTTAGTAGTTCAGGAGAAATTTTCATACCTTGTCATGGCTCTTGGTCAAGTTGACAAGTGCTACATGGACTCTAACACATTGGTGGGCACGAGATAGCAGCTTGACTACCATATCTCTGGTGAGGGATGTCTTTGTCTTACTTTGTGCCAAGATATCTTTCATCTGCAGACACATGTATCCCCAAACCCTTGCATATTTGATCTCCCACAGACCAATCCAGAAACAACTTAAAGATACCCATCCCCTTATTCAAGCACCGAACACAAAAAATGATGCTTTCAGGATCCATTGACAAATCTCTCCAGACTCTTTTGCAAAGAAACAAGGTAAAGGCATTACCACTGTGTTGAATAGAATCAGAACTTCCTCATGCTGCTCGTGATGCCATCCACCCACAAGCAGAAACGCACATGTTAAAATAAGCTCATGACCAAAAATCACATTAGCTCTGTTGCTTCTATCAGTTTCTTTGCAAATTCAAACGACCTGCCTGTGTATCAAGTGTTACTCAGCAGAACCCAATTGATCAACTACCCCATTAGTACAAAAAAGGCCTGTATTAACTCACATGCACACGGTACCAGATAAGGAGGGTTGTGGGGCTGAGTGCAGGATAGCCTGGTACTCCCTTGCTTCCCTTGACGGGCACCTTACAGAATTCAGGACACATCAGCAGTCTATGAAGCTGGGGCCAGAATCAGGGTCCAGGGATGTGGGGCTTTTAATGCTCTTCCAATCCCAATGAGGTGAAAGAAATGCAAAATCTCCACCAAATATGTTAGATACAAACCATTGGACCTTGCAGTTACACAATAAAGAATCCTCACATGCTAGATGCAATATGCTATTGACACTAGTGGGACACTTGAGCAGATGGTGAAATCATTAGAACTGCTGAAGGGGTTACCTGGGGCAACACAGTACATGCTATCTCCTCAAGTAGATCAATAGGAGATGAATTGAACTGAACCAACATATGGAGTAGCTGTTGCAGTAGATCCCCCTGCCATGTCAGCAAGATATGGTCAACAACTAAGTTGATCAACTTCTGTCTTTATGAGAAAAAACTACTTGAAAAGCACCTGGAGGAAAATGCCACCATCTCTAGTAGTCCTACTTTCAAGTTGCCTGGTTCATACGAGAAAAGATATAACACACTTTGCTTTTCCAAGGTTCTTGTGCATCTGAATTATATGTCAACACCCGGCCTGCAGAGTTGCTCAGTTTTGTGCGAATGAGGGGTAGAAGCCCAGGCACTCTTAAGGAGCCGGAACGTTTTCTCTTCTCCTCTGTTGCTTGCTCTAGACATTGCTGTGCGCAGTTTACTAGTGCCTTCAACACCATTACCAGTTCTGCTGCAACAGCTAATGATGCTGCAGCTGCTGCAAAGCAATCCAGAAACCTTTGAGCTTCCTATACATGCTTGACCAAGAGCCACCCCTGATTCCCAATACACAGAATTTCATGAAGCATAGTCTAATGAGGACCTTCCCTTCAATTGCATTAATAGGAAGACTCTTATAAGCACTCTGGAATGACACTAACTGTGTCTCAGGCCTTATGGGATGACAGACACCTGCATCATGCAGGCTATCCAGGTAAGCATAGGTGCCGCACAGGACATATTCAAAGCTTCCTGGAGAAGGCTGGGGACAAAGATCCATGACCATCTGGTTGGCACCTTCTGCAGAGCTAAAAGCTGAAAGGAGCTCCTTCAACACTGGCAGGTTGGCCAGCAAAGTCACCTCTGGATAGGTTAGTATCTGTCACAGACATGGAGCAATCAAAACCAAGCTTTGTCCATTCAATTTCCACAATGCAACAGCATGTGAAATTTAGTATTAATGCCTGTTTTGTAAGGAAACTGACCATTTTGTTGATTGTTGCAAGTACCACCTGAACAACACTATGTTCTGATAAAATGCTCTAATCACATGTGAAACACTCAGTTTTACAAGTTTATAATAGAACATATATCTGCATGGTAAATCAACATACCACTATCCATAAGTGCTTAAATGTGAATAAAATTGAAGCAATATCCACCCAAGCATCACCTTACACAAGCACTGAAGGATGACCATGAACACAGCTTCAGCTGTTTCACTCATGGAGATTGAAACATCCAGAATTGTCATTGGGTTTCCAGCAGCAACACATTCACGGTTCCAGTGCTCCTGACAAGTTGCAATATCTGCTTCTGTCCTTTCTGGGTCTGCACCTGCTGCAAGCAACATCAACTATTGTTAAAGCTCGGGACCAAAGAGCAGAGGGAAAAGAAGTAACAAAAGCAGATTCCAAGACAGTGTCAAGTGAGAGTAGACCATCAAATGTTTCCATTGGTCTCTAAAAATGTGGCAATCTCTTGCACAACAATGGAGGTTCTTATTGATTTCTTGCTAATCCTCACAATCATCAATCTTCTGCAGAGTCTCAACCATTGGAAACACTATCCCAAGGGTAAAGAAAAGACTGCAAAAGGACAGACCATCCAAACAAAAGTGACTGGCACGTGAAGCAATTTATCATTGAAGCACAACCAAGCATCACTTGCAACTGGTTCAGCAAAGTAGTCCCTTAGAATCTAACAAAAAGAACCTGAATGAAGCTGTTCAACTGCTGAGTCAAGATGCCTCTTCAGACTAGGAAACACAGGCTGCAGTCTCTTCAGAACATCACATCCTGCCAGGCCTCCCAAGCCTGAGGGTGCTTTGGGGGCAGGGGCAGCAACCATCCATGGGGCCAGCTTGCGGGCTGGTTGGTCCAGGCATGTATCCAGCTTCATCTGGAGATCCTGGAGAATGTAGAGATAAAGAGGCAGCTGATGAAACACAAACCACGGAGTCCAGAGTTAGACTTTACTTGAGCAAACATGGACATCAAAGCTCTGTGCCTGTGGGAGGCAACAATGGACTAACACATAAGAATCTTCTGATAAATCTTTGACATCTCTTCCCTTCTTCATCTTCTGAATGCTGCTTCCATACTTCCTTTACTTCAAGGCTGCTTTAATTACTTCCCAATAGCACCAACTGCTGTGTTCTATAGTTTGACAGAAAATATAAATACAAATGGAATCAAATGAGAATAAATTATCTAATGGGCTCCTGGGACCATACCTGCGCAGAAGGATCAGAGCAGCATTGTGCACTTGTGTTCTGAACTGACACAAAGACAGCACAAAAACAGCACCGGTTTAGGACAAGCTTTACACAATTTTTTCTGTTTGGAATTGCCTTACATAAGCATTCCTATGTCAAAAAAGAGCAGCATCACTGTTTGCCTGTGTCAACAAGAATATGTACTCAGAAAGCTTAAGCTGAGAACATAGACAGACAGACATCTTTCTCTTCTACACATCATGTCATAGTCAGCCACCCAAGGGAGAGAGCTTAATCATCATGCTCTTGTTTGGCATGGATGCTGGATCACTCACTGATAGTCCAAGCAACAGCTCTGAGGACAGAAGATCAAACCATGTGAATTTGGATACCATCAATGATGCAACACAACAAGTGGAAGTGGAACAGAGAAACCCAACCTGATGAGTTGTCAAGATACTTGCACATGCCAAATTGAGGGCTCGAAACTTCCATTTTTGCTGATCCAACAGCAGACTGTTACAAGACTCCTTTTGGGCCAGATGGGAGTTTTCTAAATCTTCAAGAGCTGAGCTATTACTTGCACCACTTCTGCTAGGACCTTGAGCTGGTATGCTCATTTGTTGGGATGTCTGTGAGGCTCCTGCTCCAGCTGCTCTTCCCATTGCATCCTGAATACTTGATTGGTGCATCTTATGTGACCCCTTGCAATCCTGAGTATTCCCTTTTCCGTCACCTTTGCCTTGTGCTGCCTCTTTCTTGCCTACTTTTCTCCCTTTCTTGGAAGCTGCTTTCACTGTCTCTTTCTTGGTGTTCCCAGATTTGCATTCCGGCTTTAAGGCAACTGGGGTCTCACCAAGAGAGTGAAGCCGAGGAAAAGAGAGGTAGGGTACAGCTTTCAGGCACTTGTTCAGGAGCTGCTCCAAGAACCTGTTGCCACAACCCCCATAAGGTTTATTGCCATAGCAACTAGCCTAGCCAGACTCCAGACAGGCTCTTCACAAAGAAACTTGGACCAGGTAACAAGCAGAATGCATCACATAAGACCACTTGATCCAAATATGTTTCAATATGAATATTCAATCCCATCTTTGGAATCTCTCTCTGCAGCCTGGGTGATGGCTGGATATGACAGAAGACCTGATCAAAGATGATCAAGGGCTTCTATTATATGAGTGTGGCAACCTTCATAAATGGCATCAAGCTCAGATCCAGTGGAATCACAATATGTTGGGATGAAGTAATCTCAAGCTTTTACCACAATACTGCAAGCCAAGCATTATGACATCAGGTGATTTTATGATATACAACCAGGTCCTACTTCATTGGAGATATATAAGGCATACAATGACGAGTGTGTCATGATGCAACTGGACAGAGGTATACTAAAACACCAAAAGAAAGTGTCCCCAACATCCAAGCTTTGCAATTACTACTCCAGGTCTTCAATCTCACATCAAGTTCCTGAGGCGTTGGAGAAGCTTTGTAGTTGTTTCCTCCTTTGTAAGTTGAGCGGAGCTGTCATCAACCCTTGCTTCAATCTGAGTGGCGAATGCATTAATCTGCAGGTGATGACCCAAGTGGCCTTAGGAGTTGCATGACAACTGTCTCTCATCCAATGTAGAATACAGAAATACAATTTACCCCTTAATCTGATGAGTGAGGAGTTCCTTGTATAGATTCTACCCAGACCATAATAGGATCCAGAGAGGCAAGCCCAAGGCCAAATCCAGAACCATGTAGATTACAGGTTTTCGATGGTTGCTGGACTGATTGGCCAAATACTGACATATCACTTTCTTACAACTGAGGTAATCAAAAAGACTTTCTGAAGTCATGGAAACAGACTATAGCAAACAACAAGTTTCCAACATCATGTATTGTTGGATATTAACCGTGGTGTGTACCAGTTCTCTGATCCAGTTGATACTGTAAAACAGCCCATAGCAAGAGAGCTCTTTCTGCCTTCGTGTCAAACTCGTCCATGGTTCCCCCAGCATCAGCTGCACAAGGAAATTGCCAAGTAATTGTCCCCAAGAAAAATGGGTAATTGCATGGCAAGCAACAAAGAACTACTATACAAAACAGTGATTTGGTTCTACAGACAAGTTGAATATGATAGAGTTCCCATACCTGATGCTTGGGCAGGTATAGTGGACACCCTAGTAGTGCATCAATGCTTCCTAGAGAGCCCTGGTTAGTCTCACGCTCCACCTACAGTTCCATGATAAACTTGAGAGCAACTCCAATTGTTGAGAACAGCACATGAAAATAGTTTTCAGACTGTTGAGCCTAGGATTGAAGTATTAGTTTGAAAACCCAGTCCAGAGCATAAGTCCAGAACCATGGCAATCACTATAACTTGATCACAACTTTCTAGGGTATGAATACAGGGTCAGTACTAATGGCACCCTAGAACTTAAATGTATTTACAATGAGCCAGAGAAGATTCATTGAGATTGTATACCGCGGCTAGAAGGCGGACATTAGCCGATAGGTGTAGTAATGGCTGTGAAGTGCTGCCAGAAGCAGATAACAGAAGGTCAATGCCAGAAACACTTATGACATGTATTGATGACAATGGTGAAGACTTGTGGAAAACAATCATTAAAATGTCCAGAGAGAGACATTTAGACATGCAAAACTGCACTTCAAGATAGAGATCATGTCCCATATCCATCCAGAATGTAGCACACAGCAAGGTCAATTATCCAAGATCCAAGGGTCTGAAAAAGTGATCCTGCACATGATACTTTCCAAAGAAGACAGGAAAAGAAAATTTAACCTTTGTTGACATTCTTATGAACAAGCTGTCCATGTGCAACACAGCAGCAAAGCCAATACTCCTTCATAATTGCTTCTAGTTAGTGAGTAAGTTTCAAACATTATTCTTAACCAATTATTTCTGGTCGAGTGATGCAAGTGATAGGTACTGGAGTTTAGATTTTACATGCCTGTGGTTGGGGAATGCAATGAGTAGAGGTAACACATTCAGAATGATAGCGGACAGGTTCCCATCCAGGTTCATCCAAGGCTCGCCTGGAATACCACTCGTGATGAGGATTGCTTGTCCCATGACAAATCTATTTGATATGGATTTTTGGCAATAAAAGTAAAAATAGCATGCCCCATTGTGATTTAGACATCAACACAAGATGGCTACTGAAACATTTGATGTACCTGCTGACATGGGAAGTGGATCCCATCCAAGTCTAACATTAGCATTCACTTTCCAAAATAGCAGAGGATGTACCTTGAAGCAGTGCAGAATCTTCCACTTCACTCTGCAGTTGCCCCCCTTCCAGATCCCCAAGATATAGTGTAGAAAAGTCCTCTGTTTGAACTGCGATCCTGATAATTTCCAAAATAAGTAGTGAGTTTCATGAAGAGCTTAATCTAAGTTGCTAAGGTAAAAGTGTCCTAAGACATACAAAATAGTGAAGTGTAACAGAAAACATTAATTCAGTTGTGGATCCTAGACTACCATATTGCACACTACATACTCTGATGCAAGAATCAGCAAGAATAACTGAGCATGTGTTTTGGGTCTTATTCAGAAATCAGTTGGGACTATAATCAGCCTCCAGCCAGGCTTCATGTTGTGTCAACCCTCCTCACCATTCTATGATCGAAGCATGCAGGATAGAGGACTCCACTGGCACAGCCAGCTCATCGTAGAAGAAAGAGCAGGCTACTGCTGACGCTTTGCATGCATCCATATTCATTTGAAGAAGTGCCAATGCTTCGGTGATTCTTGGTCCCTTCACATGCAGAACCAAAGAACATTGTTCACCCAATGAAATTAGATGCTGCTTACACATTCTAGAAGCTTCAGCTAAAACATGAATATCTAGTGATCAGCAAGACTGATCTCAAGCTTCCATCTGATTCATGAACAAAAGAGTTTGTACACCTTAGCCCCATACATAGAATGGTTGTTCAGGCAAGGACCAATAAGGCAACAGGAGCAACAAACACTAAACAAATCATCAACCTGTGGTTGTGAGCTCAGTCATGATTTAGGTCTGTAGATTGGAGTTGAAGCTGACCTGCACTGAAGTGTCATGATCAGAAAGCCTGTCTTCCTCGGTGATTTTCTGGCCCAAGCAAGAGATCAGAGCCACAGCTCCAACGATCCCCATGCGCTTGTACTTCAGATCTGGATTAGAAATCTGTCTCACCACCCATAGACATAAAAAGTGAGTGTCAGGAACCTACACGCATTTACAGCACAAGAGAAACAGTGGATTGCACAGCATTAACAAACCATTGCTTGAAGCCTTTCTTGTCTGCATTCAAGAAGGAACCAATTGAATGTGATGTGGCACAGTGCCAGGTCCCCAAATAGCACTTATAACTGAACAGTACATTACCATTGTACCCATGCTCAGCTGCACAGCAACATACAAATCCTTATGCCCCATGCCAGAACTTCCATATTCCCAGCCTTGAATGAACTCACTTGATCTAGGCCTTAATTGCACCTCTTTTGCCACAAGAGTCTCATTCCCAAAATTGCCATTTTCTAGGGAACAGTTGACAAGCTAGGAACAAGGTTTTTCTGGGCATTTCAGACACATGAAAGTAACACTTTAAGTATGCAGCCAATGTCACTTTAGCTACAGTGACTCACTTGCTTGCGGACGACAATGAGTAGATCATCAGCAACAGAAACACCATTGGATATTCCCCCACAAAACCGGGCCACCAATGCCAGAAGGCTGAACATTCTGTACACCTGAACCAGCATGATATCAATTTGTAGGGTTTACTCACAGATCAATGAATCCATCTCAACCTTCTCTTTTGTGCTTTTCCTTTCTTTAGTTTCCAGTTCAACAGGCATGAATGGAGACTTGTTCTGCAAGCTTGCACACTAAATATTCACAAGCTGATCATGTATTTAGCAGCAGCAATGTAGAGCAGTAGACCTTGTGAAGGTGGCTGTCTTGAAAACCTTCCAAGTAGTCAAGAATACCTGCCATTGACAAACCCCACAAAAATACTCTTATCAGCAATTGGCAATGACTGGATACTACCAAATAAAATCCCAGAGAATATTCACCTTTTGCAATGCTAATCATCAAGAACCTTGCAACACAGTAGGCAATGTGGTCACACTGATAGTGACACAGCAACATAACTCTTAAATTTCGAACAAAATCTAAAACAAAAACAGCAGACAACTGACCATTCATGAAGGATGAGAGAGGTATAAGCTCCCGTGCAAATTTGGTAGCAAGCCAAAGCAAGGCATCCAAGGCTGCCCCTACTTCATGCGTAAGGCCTGATCCAATATGCGTGATGAGTGATCCAAGTACCTGTACATATGAGATGTCAAATACTGACAAACAGGATCTGGATAAGAGTAACACAAAATATAGGCACATCTTTTAACATGGCCTGATTTTCTTGCAGTTAAATTGTTGCCCAGCCAGTGAGGTTGTTTTGTAAGAAAAATTAGGAGTGTTTAGTGAAGCTAGAGCATTCTAACTAGTGAAATCAGCCACATTGAACAACCTGAATCATACCTCCTGCCGATGGAAATTGCTGACAAACTCCTCAAACAAAAGGATGTAAACGTGGGTGCCAAAATCATGTGTTGCCACTTCATTGGTTCTCAACAAAGATTCACTTACTGACAGCAAAGTCTTGAAGTAGAACTGCAGACACCTTAACATCAGGATTCAGCTTTTGGTGGAATAACAAAGACCACATGCAGAGGCAAGGAGTTTCCAAAGGAACAAATATCTGGAAAGGTAAGTTTCATTGTTAACCTGGAGGGATTCTCCACGACCACACAAACACTTTTGGATCAGAGCCGTATTAAAGTCACCATGTACCACTTTCCTCTTCAGCAAACCTTCGGCCAACTTGCGATATGGACCTCCATTTGCATGAATGATCAACAATAGCCAGACATCAACCACCTTGTGGTTGCTTTCGCCTTCTAGGCTTCGGATCTCTTTGAGAAAGGCATCACATATCAACTGCATGAAGCAATTTGTAAGTTAGGAATGACAGCAGGTGTATGAACTCAAATCACAACAGCTATAAAGTCGATAACATGCAGGCATCTTGTAAACATTGTAGACACCAATTATTGCTTCTCAAGTACAATAAGCATGGAGAGGCTTCACAACACTCTTGCAAGTTTCAGTACACTTGGTAACAAAGACCAGTTTAGTACTTGACAACAGGCAATACCATTTCCAGCTTCTATCAAAGAAACAATAGGTTTGCTTACATTCTGGACTTGAAGGCCAGACTGAATGGCATCAAGAATCAGTGCCTCGCTACTAGGAGCACTTGATTTACCCTTCTGTTTGCGGTCAGGCGTAAATGCCCGCACATCTGAAACAGTAACAAATTGCAGGTTTTCACGCAACTTTTGGACAATCTGCTTTACATTTGTACTTGTTGCAGACTGGAGCAGAAACTTCACAATAAGTGGCAAGTCTTCAGCATCTGCAGTCCGCAGACTGCCCAGTGCAAGGTTCACAACCTGACAGAATTGCAAACACAGTGAGATTGAGATCACTTGCTCTCAATCTCGTTAATATAAAGTAAAGACAGATCATCGTTTTCTTGGTGTGGACTCTCAATGTGTAGCTAGTAGGTCTTCAGAGCTTCCAGTTTTTCACTTATTCCTATTCTGGGCTAGGGTCAGTTGTAGAAAATAGAAATTGGAGCTTGTTTAGAATGTCAGCATCTGTTAGTACAAAGGGTTTGTGGTTTAGCAGTTGAATGCTACTTGCAACAACTGCATGGTTGCAGTCAAGCTAGCCTTACACAGTTCTGTTTCTGCAGAATGATCTACTGGTATTGTTCAAGTGGACATGAAGATTGCCCAAGCCCTCAGTAGATGGTGAGAATTTTCATAGCAATTGCAGCTCAGACACGCATGTCTATTCTAACCAGCCATCCTCATTAGCGGTTCTGCTGTGTACTCTCACGACCTTGCAACTTGCAACAACTGCATGGTTGCAGTCAAGCTAGCCTTACACAGTTCTGTTTCTGCAGAATGATCTACTGGTATTGTTCAAGTGGACATGAAGATTGCCCAAGCCCTCAGTAGATGGTGAGAATTTTCATAGCAATTGCAGCTCAGACATGCATGTCTATTCTAACCAGCCATCCTCATTAGCGGTTCTGCTGTGTACTCTCACCACCTTGCACTTTTTGCAAACTGAACACATTTGAATTTGGCTTGCAGGAAAGACAAGCTAAAGATGACTCATCTCTTTGCTGCACTTCCAAACTGAATGAGAGTGCTGTAAATCATCAAGAGGAGGGTTACCTGGTCAAAAAGATCCTCTTCTAGATTCAAGCTTGAAAAGGCGTCGAGCACTGTCACAATGAGCTGCAGGTCTTCCTGCAAGGTCAACAACAGGAAGTCTGTGGGCTAGTCATGCAAAACAAAGGGAGGACTTAAATTTCCAAAACGAAGTTGATCCACAGCCAACACCGACACTATCTTCCCAAAAGTGGACATCCTCATAAGCTTCACAAGCAACAGACAGACCCATCAGGGAGCCCTAAGACAGCAAATGAAGTTATCATGATGGTTGTCTTGCCTGCAGCAGCTGTTCCAAAGCCCGCACGACCATCTCATGCTCTGAATCAACAATGACTTCAGGAAGAAATGTGATGATCTCCTTCTTTAAAGCAAATGGACAGATTGATAAAATTTCCAGCAACTTTTCTGTCATGCTATGACTGTCCACCAGAAAGTTGAGAAAACGGAATTGGCTCAATATGAGCCTGCACACAAAGCCACTCAGAAGAGATAATGGTTTAAATTGAGACAATATCTTGCATTCTCCTTGTTTCATACATTCATCATTATAAACTGAGGCATTGACCTGCATGGGAATCACACACAATCAGTGGATAAGAAGAACCTGCAGGTCACAAGCAACTTTGTGATTGGACCACTGCAAAGGCAATGCCCAAACCTTTTGACTCTTGGATCTCAAATTCATTGAAGCAGCTGCCATACTTTTTCAGAGGCAGGTAAAATTACTTGAAACACAATCCCCAAAGCTAGCACATCTTCTGAAATGGAATCTAAGAGAATGTTTTGGCTTCCAGTGTATCTGCACTCAACAACATCAAGTATCTGGCCGAGGTTACCTGGGTATACTGTCAATAAGAGCAGGAAGATGCCCACCAGATGTACAGTCATCCCCAATATGCTCCGGAAGCTTCTCCAGCAAAATGTTGGTCACTGCTGTCTGGAGAGAAGGCACAGAAAGCAGCACCCGGGCCAAACTGCAAAGGGGCCGAGCATCAACACTCTTCCCATTCACAACCATGGGCATCAACAACCTGTGCCCATTTACCATCACAGTGCAAAAGCTTTAGCAAATTATTACATCCGTGTTGGAATGCCAGATATATTCAGAGCATAGATTGCAGCGATTATAATCAGGAAGATAATGAAACTTGGATGTAAGGCCATAAACACAGGCTGACAGGTCCAACACGTATATACAGATGCAGCCACATAATCGCATTTTCCAGGATTCATTCCTTGTTTTTTATGCACATCTATGGACTCAATGTTTTGAAAAGCCGTAAGTTAAATAACTACAGAGCTACAGATAGTGCACAATTCCTACTACAGTAGTAGTCCTAAACCTTAAGCATGAAACTGTACCACGCCCAAAACGAAGAGGATCATCGTACCTGTGGAGGTTCCCATCATCCGCAACGTGAGATTCTAGTCCAGCCACAAAATTCGCCACAAGCGAAGCGTCTGCTCCCTTGAGCGTGAGCTGCAGACGCTGTTGCAGGTCGCGTGTCACGACGGTGGGGCCTTGCGACAGCAAATTGCAGCCCGCTTCCGCAAGAAGAGATACAAATTCGTCCCCGCCATCGCCTGCTGCAGCCGCCGGTCTCTTCTTCCCGGCAATCGTCATTTCGTAGCCACACTCGCTTTTCCGCAGCAAGCACCCTATCACAAGAGGAGCCGAGAACACCAACAAACAAGGCAACCAAACACCCCAACCAAACTCTCCACCATAGCCGTAACATGTACAGAGGGAGCGAACACTAACGAGGGGAGAACAAGGAAAAAGTAGAATCAAGCTCACGAACCGATCTTACATACACGAAGGTAAAAGAGTGGAGCACAAATGGCTTTGTTTCCCGCCAACGTTTGCGTCGGCTGAATTGCAGGCGCTTTCACGAGACGTTCTCGATGTGAATGGATGGGAATCGTCAAACACTTGATGAAAACCTGTTTTGCCTAACTAAAGCACTAATTTACACTTAAGAGTTAGTGTAAAGCAGGTTATCTTTAAAATTTACGTTACGTTTTTGACAACTAGCATCTAGTGTTAGGTAATGACGGACCTAATATCTTACCAAGTAATACTCAATGAAGTAAGAATGAAATGAAGCAAATAGATTGAGAATTCTCCAAGTGGTTCAAGGCTTTGACACAAGGTTATGCATGGTCTCACAAACAACAAGTAGAAATGAGATATTTACCCAACAAACAAAATCACCATAAATACATAGTTTCTCCTATTACCCTTACAACCTTGAAGTAGTTACCTTAAAATATTTGTTGGCTAACTCTAATAGTCGTTGCTTGACCATAACATATTTTCCACCTAACCTTAAACAACATGGATAAATATTATTTAGTCATATTTGTCTTTCAACATATTTCATATGCACCAATTTAATCTTACTTTGGTAATAAGCAACAACCTATTCCTTGACAATTTTCTTTAATGTAAATAGAAACCTTTGTGTTTTGTGTTATTTCAAACTTGTTAAAAATTATAAATCTATAATTGTCGCTTGTATGTATTGCAAAAACTTATAAACAAAGATGAAACCTAAAATTTATAAACAAACAAAATATAAAACATAAAACAATTTATTAAAACGTGCAATTGTATTAATTAGAACAAGAAAAATACATGAGTTGAATGCTTCATAAACTACAATCATAAAGATACAAGTTGTAACAAACTAGTCCTAAACCTCAAAGTTTTGGAAAAAAAATTTAAATTAAAACCAAATAATATTTTGAACATTCCAACTATATGAGCTTCATAATCCTATTAAACTAAACATGGTTACAATTTTTTTGAATCATACCTTTAATAATGTTTTTGTGAACAAATTTACCACTATGTTTTCCATTGGATAATATTAAAACATGACTTTTCATTTTCAATTTGATTTTTAACATCTTGTTAAACATTTTGTTTGAACGTGATAGATAGGATTTTTGGTTAAAGATATTGCATTTTAGTTGTCAACTTGAATCATTGTCATTTTTTTCTTTTTGATGGATCCCAAATCTATCATGAGATTTACCATTCATATGGTTTTTTTTCATTGGTTCATTTGTTTTATCAAAAAATTTGGTTTTAATATATTTAATTTAGTTTTCAATTGGCCTAGATTTGGATTGATTATGAAAATCGATTTACTGTGAATGTAGTTTGGGTTATTTTTTGTTTAGAAGGTATCATCCCCTTTGCTTATGCTTTGGGGTCTCACATTTGGTTTTTGAAACTTCAAAGCTTGCTTAAGTGTAATAAACATTTTGATTGTTGTTTGTGATTTTTTTACCAAGTTTTCAGCTTCGATTATTTGTTGTGGGGTGAGTATGTCCTTTTGGTTTGATGTGATATATGAAGGTTTGATGTTATTTGGTTTGTGTTTGTGAACAAGGATATGTGTAGGTGCCAACAAAGTAGCACACAACATTTTATTATAGTTGAAAACAACAACTCACAATCATTTTATCAAGATGAATACAAAACCTATGGTGGATCTTAGATTATTTCCTTTCTTCCCTTTATTTTCTCTCTTTTCATGTGTGTAGAAGTAGTAGCAAATGGTAGGAACAATGAAAAACACCCTTACCACCACCCATAAGTGTTGGGAGCTCCAAGCTCTTGAACTTCAATTGTCAATTGACAACAACCTAAAGGTTGGGGGAGCGGGGGGGGCATTTCTTGTCATTGATTATATCAAACATGATCACATGATGAATGGAGTTCATTCACATGGATTTCCATTCATGATTTCATAGTTCAACGATAATCCATTCATAATTAACTTGTAGTCCATTTATAATTTAGTGATTAATTCATTTTTAATCAACTCATAGTTCACTACCAATTAATTCATAGTTCATTTATAGTTTTGAAGGTTCTCAAAAAAGTTCATTGGTGAATTAGGTCCCCAAAGGGATATGAATAGAAGTAAACCTTCATTACATTTAATTTGTTCAACCCAGTCTAAAATAAAATTTTACACCATAACCTTGTTTTTTTCATGATTATGTTTTTTTTTTAAATTACAATAAAAATTTGTTTGTATTTGGTTTTACACATTCTTGTCATGATTTTAGCCATTGTGTTCATGTTTTAATTCTTTTATTTCATGTTTTGGATTTAGACTTTGACCTATCCTTTCATCATGCATTGTAATTTTTGTGTTTGTGAAATCATCATGTATTTTAACTTATTTAGGTTTTACAAATGGCGATATACATTCTAGATCCACATTTAAAAAATTGTTGGTTGTTACATAATAAGGATAAGGCCATCACCAAAATAAGGGCCCACCCAAGATGGAACCAAAGGGATTTGCATTTTGGGAACACCTTTGTTTAAGGGTGTCACAAACACCACTTTCACATGACAAATAAAGTTCATTCATATGGATGTTCATCCATGATTCATAGTTATTCTTAGTTCATCTATAATTATTTTTTAGTTCACTATTAACTAGTTCCCAATTTATTTTTATTAACTTCGAATTCATTTTTAGTTCATTTTAAATTCATTTCTAATTAATTCATGGTTTACTTCTAGTTAATTCATAATTTACTTATTATCCATTAATAATTAACTCTTAATGAATTCATAGTTAAATTTTAATTAACTTTTAGTTAACTTTTAGTTCATTTCAAATTAGAACACTTATTAATAAGCTTCCATGGTTGGTGAACACATGGAAGCTTCTCTGAGTTAGGTCCCCAAAGGGGTATAAATAAAGGTAGGACCTTTCTAATACTTTTAGTTATTCAACATTAGTCTAATTTTATAACCATGTTTTGTTATTTTGTGTTTACATTGTTTATTTTATCCTAATAAAAATTAATTTGTATTTTGGTTTTGCACACTTCGTGTTTTTTTGTTTTGGCCTTTGTGTTATTTTTTTAGTCCCTTTGTTTCATGTTTGGGTTTAAATTTAGATTTTTTTTGTCATTTGTTTTAGTAATTTTCATGCCTATGACAAAAGGTGTTAAATGACATAAATATTGAGGACATGTTTGCCTTTTCTTTATTATTTATTGACTATTTCTATGAAGGGCACATTAGGTTTTTAATCTTCAGCTTTCTACTATCATAAATGCCAATGCTATGGAGTTCATTCATATGAATGTTCATCCATAACTTGTAATGAACTTGTATTTAACTCATAATTTTGTTTCAATTCACTTTTGGTTAATTTCTAGTTTAGTTTTACTTCATTTTTAGTTCACTTTCAGGTAACTTTTCATTCATTTTTAATTATTTTTAGTTGACTTTTAATTCATTATTAGTTGAGTTTTAGTTCACTCATAGTTGAGTCTTAATTCACTTGTATTTCACTAATGGGTGCACATGGGCAACACATAGTGCACATGGGTGCACATGTAATTAGAAGTTTTTTGAAAAACTTCCTTGAATTAGGCGCCCACACTAGAAGAAAACTGTGTATTTTCGACTAGTGTTTGTAACTAAATTTTAATTGCAAGAGACATTTTGCAACTAAAATCCCTATAGTCGCCTAAGACAAGTCGCATGTGATAAATTAGTCACAAATGACAAAAGGTATTATATGAAAAAAAATCAACAAATACATTTCATCCTTTGATTACATTGTATACGTATTGTCACATGTGACTAAAATGCAACTATTTTGGTAACAATTAAAGATAAATGATGTGTTGCCACGTGTTTTAATATTTGATTATTTAAAATATTATTAATATTGTTTTGAAATAATCTAAGACGTTCAATTCTAATACTTGGATGATCTTATATTATGACATGTGGCCCAATGTAAGTATGCCACATGGCATTAAGAAGAAAAATATTAAAATATTAATATTAAGTTGGTAAGTACCTAGGTAGCTACACAAATATGTGCATGTAAATTTAGGTTACATACCAACCTACCTATTTAGGTTAAAAAAACAAATAGGTAGGTTATACTTTCCTAGGTTAAATACCTACTCATATAGCTAGGTACTTAGGTAGGTAGGTACATAGGTCAATCTAGGTGGGTAGGTCAAATTAAATATCTACCTAGCTAGATAAATAAGTAGGTTGGGAAGGTATGCACTTTCAAAATGTGCATAATTTGTTTTTTTTTTTTTGGGTTGACCTTTTTTATTAGTTCATCCCATGTGCAAATTTTTTTTAATGTGAAATTAGATGACCACACCCCCTTGTTTATATAGTGTTCAAAATAAGAATGAAGAATAAACAATATCGGATAAGTTTTGAAGTTTCAATTTCCTCACAAACTAAGTTGTAATTCCAAAATTTTCTTCGTGCTTTATTTTCTTAGTTTTTAGATTTCTAATCAATTCAAGTGCTAGATAATCATTTAATTAATAATGGTTAAATTTACATGAATTTAAATTATAAATTACGCATTACAAATATTCAGTATTCAATATCAATTACTTAAATAAGCAATAAATTTTTAACATTTAACAAACTAACTATCTAGTAACTCATAAATTATTATGTATTAATTCACAAATAATTAAATATTTAAGATATTTAAAAATATTTTATTTCTTTTTAGAATATGTTCGAATTATATATAATATAATTAATGTAAAACTAATTTAATGATTATAATTTTAAAAATAATTATTTAAAATATTTATGCTAAAATTATAAGTAATGGATTAACAATTATTATTAGAAAATAAATTCTTACACGATTTTTTCAAAATTTTATTCAATTAATTACATTACTTATTGTATAATTACATTTAGTTTGAAAAACAAATTATAGGTCAAATAATTTTTTTCTTTTGCTAATTATCAACTCTAAATAAAATAAACATAATGTTAATTTTCATAATTACTTTAAAATTACTATAAAATACTCATCATAGATGATTAATCACAGAATTTAAAAATTATATATCTAATTCGTGAACTTAAAATCAGTAAAATAATTATTTTAAATACACTATAGGTTTTCCAAATTTTAATTCAGGTTTGAAGTTATAAATTACAAATGTGAATAATTATGTTCAATTAGAAAATAATTATGCACATACTAATTAATTCTTATGTGAAGTAAGTGCAATAATTTTAAAATATTGTCACATTAATTATATTAATTAATTTCCTGAATTATAATATAAATTTAAAAATCCAAAATAGTATTTCAGAATTCAAATATCAAATTCTAGATCAAATAAGTTTTTTGAAGTTAAATAATAAATTTCAGAATTGAAATGTCAATTCTCAAATTAAAATAAATATGTTCAAAATTAAAATGTCCATTTTAAGACTCAATTAATAATTTTCTGAATTGAAATATTAATTTTAATAATCCAAAATAATAATTTGGAATTCAATTTTCAAGTCAAATAATTTCTTAAAATTTTAATTTAGAACTTCAGAATTCAAATATCAAATTTCAAGTTCAAATAAAAGTATTTAAAATCAAAATGTCAATTTTTAGACTCAATATTTTTTTTGAATTGAAATGCTGATTTTAGATTTGAAAATAATAATGTAGAAATCAAATATTAATTTTTAGATCAAATAAATTTTTTGAATTTAAATAAAAATTTCCAGAATTGAACTGTCAATTTTCAGAATCAAATGAAAATATTCAAAATTGAAATGTCCACTTTTAGACTCAATTAACAATTTTCATATTAGAAGTATCAATTCTGAGAATCCAAAATAATAATTTGGAATTAAATTTTAGGTTCAAATCAAATGATTATTTTAGAATTTAAATGAAAAAATTTCAGAGTTGAAATAAAAAAATTTAATATTTATAGTAAAATATTCAAAATTAAAAATGTCCATTTTTATAATCAATTATAATTTTTTTAATTGAAATATTAATTTTTGGATTCGAAAATATTATTGTAGAATTCAAATATCAAATTTTAGATCAAATAAGCCTTTTTAAATTTAAATTGAAAATATCATGTTTTAATCCAAAATCTAAAAGTCAAATAATGTTTTAAACAATTGAAATAAGAATTTTTAGATTTGAATAAAAAATTCAAAGGTTAAATATTAATTTTGAGATTCATTATATGAATAGTATACATACGTATGCATATTATATATGATTTTAGTACATGCATTAAAATACACCCCTATGTCATTGTAGAATACCTTTAGGATGTAATTAATTTGTTGACTATTACGACTAATGGGACATATCAACCTATTAATGGATGAAAATAAATGTAAAATCAATCCAACCAATAGGATGAAATTTCTAATGGTTGCATCATAGTTGTGAAAACGACCAAAATAGTTGAAATTTGATCTTGTAATTGCAATATTCCCAAATGTAGTTGCAAATGATTACAAGTCGCATGTAGTCATAAATGGACTGATTACATTTTGGCTGATTTCTACTAATGCCAATAGCTTTAAATAAAAGTAGGATTCCCATTACCTTTAATATGTTCAACATTAGTTTTGGGTTTTTTTTTGTCATAGCCTTATTTTATTTTTGTTTATTCTTTACAATAAAATATCTTGCACGGTTCATAGAGCACTTTACTTTCTATTGTTAGATCTTGATTTCACACATGTTTTCTATTATTGTTTTTCTTGTTTCATGATCTGAATTTAGAATTAAGCCTACCATTGTTCTTGTCATGGTTATGAAATCTTGTAGACTTGATTGTTTTTATGCCCATGATAGTTTGAACACACTCCCATCAAGCCTATTGTTGTTGTTTTGTTCTCGTTATCCTTTTATTTTGAGGTCATGTCTACATCCATGGAAAAGTTCTTTGTTGTTGTCCTTAAGAATTTTGAATAGAAAACTCAAACACTTCATGAATCTATTGTTCATTTATAAACCAATCAAGCTTCAACATTTTTGGGATGCATTTTTGCAACACAACCCGAATCAAAGGAGCCATGGATCACCTAGCTAAAATTAACTAAAGCATATCAAACCATAATAAAAGCATAATCTACCTATATGTTATCAACTAAAAATGCAAAACCTAATTTGAAAATTATGTAAGAAAACATTGTTCCCATGTAAGAAATGATCCCCAACTATATCCTGAAGATGCTAATGTTATTAATCAAACATTTATTGGAATAATAAAATGACTTTCTTGTAAGGTCGTTGTCCTATGTTTATGCACTAATGGTGTGAATTTGTTATTGGCATGTGTAATTGGATTGTTGCTTCATTAGACCATGTCTTTTGACACCCTGCATTTTTAAATTCAAGAAAATGAAAGTTGTTAAAAATGAGAAAACTTAATAGGAATTTAAATTATAATGCATCAAGAAAATGATTGTGCATTAGTTGCACAGATTAAAAATCAATAAAAACATCATCATCTACTTCTTAAAAATAGGGAAGTTTGACAAAGAAAAAAACACTTTGAAATCTGGAAAAATGAAAATTAAATAATGAATAGAAATGGCCCACATCATGGGGTTACCTTATACATAGTTGACAAACATAGTTGAAACCTAATTGAAATTTAGTTGAACCCAATTAAAATATAGGAAATATTATATAGTTGAAACTTAGTTGAAAGTAGTTCATTGAAACAAAAATAATAAAAACCTAACTTGCATTGATGGTTGAAAAGGTTCATAAGTTTGGATCTCATTGCCCAAGTGTTTGTTTTGGAATTGGAAAAGAAGAAGAAATGATGAGAGTTGAAGAAAAAAACTTCATCCGTACAAAACGCTTTTTTTTTTCCTTCTATTTAGACCCCTCCTACTTTCAAAGCTCATAACTTTCTCATTTCTTCTTCATTTTAAATGATTTAAAGTGCTATAGGAGCGCCACATTAAGTCTTACAAATAATTTTTAAACTATAATAACAACATAACAACATAAAAGGAAGTCTTTGGGTGTTCAAAAACTGATTGTGGTTTGTTGTTTTGAATTTTTGACCCCCCCTATTTTGGGGGCCCATAACTTTCTCATTTCTAATCCATTTTTGATAATTTTTAGTGCCTCAGATGCACCAAGAAGAGGGGTTCAATAGTTGCTTAAACATCAGAAACAAAAGAGCCCTCCCTTTGGATCTAGACTGCCCTAAGTGCTTAAGTGTACTAAATCCAACCTAATTACCTTAATGGAAGTTCACAAAAAAAACCTAGTTGAAAAAAAACTTGCAAAGTTCAAAGCAAAACCTAACTAAAAAAGAATTTAACTAAAGGTAACATGGTGGAGAAAGAAAAGAAAAAACATCTTGGTAAATGGTTAATTAAAAAACGGAAAAGAATTTTTAAACACATGTAATTGTAAAAGGCATGTGTGGTGGTGGCTTCCAAACTCCATAAGCTTGATCCTCATGTTATTTATGTTCACTTGCCTTGACACCATATGACCTTGATGTGCTTAATAATGGTTTTTTAAAAAATGCAATGAAATGAAGAAAAAAGAGCTTGAACATGATTTTTTTTTAAAAACAATTTGACAATAACCCCAAAATGAAAAACTTGAAATTCCTCACATGCAAAAGGCATAATGCACTCACTTGAAAAAAACCCATGAACTGATATTAAACTACATCATTTAAATTTCTAAAGACAAGTTGGGCTTATAGAAAATAAAGAGAAAACAAAACAAACTATAAAAAAGGAGAAAAAATTCAAACTAGAGTGCAAAGAAAGTTCAAAGTGAATGACAATGCTATATAAGGGTAGTCCCTTCATCCATGGATGGATGAAGTATGTGGTTATAATTGGATGTCAACTAACTTTCAATTATGCAACTTAACATCATTTGAACTAGTTTTCGACTATAATTTAAATTTTTTATTTCATGCCAACACATTGCCACCACTGTTATATGTCATACCATCCATTCATAATCAATTATGGAATTATATATATTATATGACATTTAATGGCATAAATGGAATGAATTATAATGACTAACGTTTTATGATATAATTTAAAACATTATGAAAAGTATAATTTTAATATTGTGGCATTTTATAACATTTTAATGAATATGTAAAATGCCATAAAATTATATACTGATTATTTTATACCACAAAATTGAACTCTTGCTAAGCTAAAGCAGCTAGTCTAGCCTAATTAGCTATCCTAGCTCAGGTCTAATTAACTTTCTTACTTAATTTAAAGCCTATGTAGACCTAGGTAAGTAGTAATAGGTTGAGTATAGGTAGGTTGTGAATCACTTAGGTAGGAATAATTAGATAGGTTGTGAGCTATGACACCATGATTAAACAAAAATCAAATAGGTACCTACCTAAAAGCCTTGCCTAGTTACCTAGTTTTTTAATACCTATCTACCTATACCTAATTAGTTTAAGTAACATACTTACTTATATTTGACCTAACATATCTACCTATTACTTATTTAGGGACCTCTTATTGCATCTAGGTAAACAATAAGTAAATAGGTAGATAGTCATAACTTACCTTGCCGTGTCACCCCATTTAAATATAGCCTCACTAGCTATCCAACCTAGTTACTTAGGTAGCCTACATGCTTACATGCCTCATTAGCTACCTAGGTGGGTTATAGGCTAAACGAGTACATTTGTTGCAAATTACTTCTAAGTACTTGTAGGTAGGTAGGTACTTATTACATATATTATTAAGGTAGTTATAAGTAGATGATAAATTATAGGTTAAATAAATTTACATTATAACATAAGTGATTTAAAGTAGGGTGTAAGTTAAGTTATGTAGGTCAATAGTTTGTAATTACCTAGGTAGGTAGGTATGTAATATGTAAATATAAGTTACAATAATAAGTAGGTAACATGTACGTAAGGTGTAAGTAATGATAAGTAAGTTGGTGGGTAGGTAATATGTGGGTAGGGTATAGGTAATGATAATTAAAGTTGAAGTACAATTGAAAATGCATACAATATTTTATCCATCAATATTCTTCTTTCATCCATTCAAAAACAAGGTCCACCAAAATAGCCAAGCAATTGACTCTCTGTGGCATAATGTCATGGCATCCACTTGGGGGTGGTAGATTACCAAAAGCCATAATCTTTTAAAACATGATATATTTCATTGAGTGCCTAACTTAATATTGGAAAGAAATAAATAGCAAACAACTAATTCCAAGCGGATTGCTGCAAGACCTTGTCTTCTATAGTACCATCAACAAACCAAATGAATCATTAAAATAAAGGAAGAGAAAAAATAACACTCAATGGGGCGGAGCAGGGCGAGGTGGTTGCCACCTAATTTGCTTTTCACTACCACCAAGGTAGCCACAAGGGATGGTAGATTGTCATTCCTTCCCACCTAAGAGTCTTCTAAGTACCTTTTGCTCACCACACCTATTATTTGTAGGATTAATAGAGTATGGCAAATTACCACCTACCATTGGCATGCACCAGTCCCATGAAATTACCACACACCACCTACAAAGAGTTCACAATATAATTTACAACAAATACACTATCTATTTATTTCTTGGCATCAAACTAAAATTTAGCCAAAATATAAAGAAATAAAAGAAAAGAATCCACCCCCCCCCCCTTTAAGAGGTAGGAATCTTCTTTCCTACAAAAGTGGCCACTATATGATATTTCCCTAAATAATGAAAATAAATTTTTTTACCGACAACCTACTTCTACTAATAATATATTTTACCACAATTTCCATGGTAAAAACTACTAGACATGCCTTCTAACACCAATCTAATCTAATATCAATAATTTTGCATTACTTGGTTACCAAAATAATTAGCTACATGATTAAAACATACAACTACCATAGAAAAAACTATTGTTAATAGCCTTTAGCAATGGCCTTGGTCTCTACTTTTAAAACACTATTGAAATAGTCCCAAGGGCGAAGATGCAACAAATCACATTTGGGAAGTAGGTCATGGTCTCACATTTTTCAAGTTTATGGGGTTTGTAGAACTCATTTGATCATTTTTTATTAAAAGCAATTTTCTTGTTTCCCAAAATTAGTTAACTTTGTTCAATCACAAGGTTTCATGATCATGGGTTAAATTTGGGAATATTAGTTTGGAACTTCATAGAGGTTTAATGTGTTAGAAATTAAGTGCACATGCGTTGACCAAACATTATGCGTTTGGAGCCCCAACGAAGAGGGTCATGCTCTAGTGTCGAATGCATATGGTGTGCATAATTTTGCAATGCTTGATGTGCATAGGGATAATGGGGGATGAGAAGGGGATAATCTTTGTTGAGTGCAATGATCCCCCTTTGCAAATCATAGTATTGGCTCTTGAGCTGAAGGAAGTTTTCCTCTGCAATTTCCAATTCATCCTTCTTATATTCCATGTCTGCTAGTAGTGTTGGCGCACTAATGTTCACCACATTCCTCTGCCAAAACATTTTGAAAATGAGATTTTACAAATAGGTTACTTGTAAGCGGTCAAGAATGTTTTCACTTCACAATAAAATGGTTTTTGGCTTGTTATTTACCTGCAACTTATCCTTTTTATGGCGTATAGCTTCACAAGTTGCCTTGATCTCACAAAGCTTGACACGACCTTCATGTAGGGTTTTGTCATCTATTGTTAATGCCTCTCCTGTGGTCTGCATGAAAAGGATTGCAATAATTAACTTGAATTCTTATCCATGTACATTTTTTATCAATGTGTTGATGACATTTGAATGGGAAATGTTGCATGGGTTAAGTTTTATGATCATAAGGCAAAAATTACCTTGGCTTCTTGAGCAACAAATTGTAATTTTTGACGAATGTGCGTAAGGGTATGGACCAAGTTTGTTGTTTTTTTATGTAGGTTGGATAGGTCCTCATTTTTCACATGTATCTGCTAAGCAAAACAACCATTTTCCAACTTATATGAAGACAAATGTTATGTTGATGAAGTTACAAATTGTGATGAACATGGATAAAGAAACATTAAGGTATGTTACAAAAACAAGCCTTTTCATTAAGGGACTCATTTTCCATTTTGAGTTGTTCAAAATCCACAAGATGAAGTCCTCCAGGAAGTTGGTCCTTGAGCTCTAGTGCATGCTCCAATTTCTTGAATTGATTACGTAACTGCCTCCCTCGAATGCGAATTGCTTGCATCTCTAATGTACAATCTCTTTCTTGTTGTCGTAGCTATCTTCCATACCAATCCAAATGTGTGACAAATTCATACGCATTTAAATTCAAAGTGAAGTTTTTCATTTGACATTTATTTCATGTGGAATGAGAAGGTATAACCTTTCCAATCATTACAATTTTTTGATTCATGTATTTAAATTGGTTATTGTACAAAAGTAAAATTAACCCCATGGAAAATAAGTGGAAAAATGGTGGAAATGATAAATCCTTATTTTAAGTCACATGTAGAAGGTAATTGAATATGATGAATTGTGGTTTTAAAAAATTACCACACCGAGTTGGTAGTTTGGTATTTTTCTCTTTGACACACTATTTGATGATTCCCTAGCTATCTGCATATTTAACTAATGAAGATGTTGTGAAAGGTTGTTCTCAAAAGGTTAGTTTGAAGTTCATAAGGTGGGTTTATTTTGACATCAATAAATTATTTTAAACGGTGAGGGCATTAATGCTAAGAAATACTTGTACATAGTTTTTAATAAATTGTGCATCTTGATACAAAATCAAGGATTTATGGATATTTTATTTACAAGTTCCACGCTATCAAAAATTATGTAATAGAATGTTTACTAACAATAGTGTTTTTTAATTTAAAAATTTTAATTTAAAAAATCGCAATGTTTTGATGTGAAAAACACATATTTCCATGTTATTTTCCCAAAATATTGAACAATAATGAAAATTCACCACAAAATGATTATCATTGATTAACAATACCCTATTAATAAAATATACACATCATGTAAGGCCTTTTATATGGTGTGAGTTTGGATGAACACCTTCCAAATGTAGTTGACCATATTTTCATGGTGTTCATGGGCTTCATTTTGCTTATCTTGAAGCCTTTCTCGCAAATTATCAATCTTTTCATCATATTCATCTTTGAGCATGTCAAATGCTTTCTTGGTTTCTGACCAATTATTGAGACGCTGCAATTCCATATATTTAATCCTTGTGTTAAACATCTAAAACAATGTGCCCATATCGCAATGTCATTCCATTGTGTTTAGACACATAGGATCTTTTGTTCATGAAAAAATAACAAGTGTATCTCAAAAGAATGTAGCTAGAAATGGGAGGCATATTTCAAACTTGTAAAAAAATTGATAATAATAGTGGACAATTTGATTGGAATGAGGAACTACAGCTTGGTAATGAGCATCTTGCCCTTCAAGGAAAAATTGTTCAATGTTGAAAGAATGTCGTTTTTTCCGCATTACCCACACACGCCTTTGCAAGTCAACATTCTCTGCCTTGAGTCTTGTTGTATCCTCTTTTGTAGTCTATAATTAACAAAAAAAATGTATCACATTTACTTATGATAATATTTTGTGTTATCCCAACAACAACCCAAAATTACAAATTATTTTGGTCATTGTAAACATACCTCAATCAATTTAAATAACAAAATATACATTGTGTTATGGAATTTTGATGGAAGTTAAACATGTATAAACTTACCATGATGAGTGTTAATAAAGTGGCATCTTCAATTGCCTTGAGCTCCTTTTCACTATATTTAGGATTTGCAATTTCTTGGGTGGTTGGTGCGGCTTGATCTTCTTCTATTGACAAATAAGTTGATCCCTACACATTATAAGTAAAAAAAGTTGTATGATGAAAGGTGAAAGGTTCAAACAAATTTCCCATTTTAAAGACCAAATGTTGATGTAGATGTCAAGGAAAAGACCAAGAATGAGATTATGATAAAAGTACCGAAGTGGCCATGGGTGTTGTAGTAGAGGAGGTAGGACTCAATGGACCTTGAACTTGGTGATTTTCCATCATCCTTAAATTTCCCTATTAACTTTGTATGGCTTGGGACTTGATATTTTCCCAAACTTTTGTAATACATCTGCAATTTTCCCATAGTAAATATTTTTCATTTTTCCATGTATAATATAATCTCATTTGAATGAGCAATTTCTTTTAACATCTCCCTCCACACAAAATAGGATACACTTGACTAGTACGGTGGTACCTCATATTTTCATCCTTAAGTAGATTTGTTAGGAAAAGTTCACCATCTCCATGTAATAGCTTCATGGTAATTGTATCATGTGACATTTGATCTTCAAATCTTGTCCAATGTTCAAAATGAATAATTGGAGTTTGATGACCATGGCTTTGATGCCATAAATGACCTAGGAAGGAAAAACAAAAGAAGGAGTTGTTCATAAATAGATGTTTAAGAAACTATTAATGATTCAATGGAATGATTGTAATGTGACTAAAAATTTGTGATTATGCATTTAAATTATGGATCAATGTTGGAAATTGCATTACAATTCTACCTAACACTACAATAATTCATTGTTCCAGAATTTGACAACCATGGCCACAAGCACTTCCCCAACCACATTTGATCAAAGTCTTTAAGATGCCATAACAAAGGTTAGAAATAAATTGAAGACACAAAGAAAGAAACCTGGCTCCATGTTGTGAACGCCATATTCATGTTGTGAATAACATCTTCCTCCATGAATGACTATAAAACAATAAAAAACAACACCAATTCCTATCAATAACTAAAGCTCACCTTGATGACTTAAAATACCATGTTTGTCATCATTGGGACTTACTCTCCTTAATCTAAAATAATTCATGTCTTTTCAAATACTACATTTAACAATCTAAAGAAAAATGCACAAAATTACGTTTGCAAATTAAATCGGACATAATAATTGCATTATTTCCTTTTTAACATTCTATCATTTTTTAAATCTTCATGAAAAAGAACCCAAGGCATTCACTTTTACATAGGGTTGTTCTAATCACCTTGTTTCAAGGCAACTATAAAAGTAAACCAATTTTGGGATGTTTATGTAAAATGCAACACAACATATAAAGAGGTAGGCTTATGGAGCACAAATGTAAGAGAAAATCTTGCATAATCCTACAAGTATCATAGCACATACAGGAAACATTCAAAGCCATCATGAGTTCAATCAAGTGTATTTGCAAGGTTTCTCCTACTTGTGAAATTGCAAGATTTTGAAGTGGGTACTAACAAGATCTTGGAGTTTGACCTACACTCCAAGAATTTTCATCATGATTAGCATGAAAGAGAAAACCCAAACTACCTTTTGTTGAGAGAAAAATAAAGAAGTTGATGCAAGAGTAATGGTAACAAAATTCCGAAGGCAAAAAAAAGGATCCAACCTTATAATAATCGTTATTTTAGTTCAAGTAGTTTCTTTGTCGCTTCAAGACAATCACTTTTTGGGCATGGAATTGTCTTTGGAATACAAGAACACAATTTCATGCATAATATAAACCTTCAACTTCTAAAACTGTCAATTGGACAACCCAATGGACCTTATATTTTCCTTGTGTATTAACATCATCATTAGAATTTATGTCAATATCCAAAGCAATATCTCTTTTTACAATAATGAACTAGGTACAATGATGAATGATTCCAATGTACATGTTTTTGGAGTAAGTGACAATTGTAATGGATATTGAGGTGTGATGTTAAGTCATTCATTTGAAGGCCAACATGAAACCTTGTAACCTTTCAATTAATGTTTATGAAAATAGCTAAGGGCACATTTCCATTAATGGCCATTGACCCACTATTTATACTTTCCCCACCCAAATAGTTGGGGTTTTTTATGCAAAAACCCATTCACTATTTGAACATGGGTTCCCATTATTTTGGCATCCCCACCCCACCAAATTCACACATGCCATTCACCTTACCTAAAAAATTGGTCATATTGATGCAAAAATATTATGATCCATGGTCAAGGTTGCATTAACTTTGTTCACTTAATTACCAAGTGTAGTTTCTTTCATAATGGGTTGAAAAATAGTGAGATGATCATAAAAACCCTTTCACCATGAGTTGATCAATTTAGGTATATGGGGTTAGTGAAGTAGTTAGGCTTGGAAATCAGGTAGTTATACTTGGAAATGTCTTTAGAATTGTCCAAGGACGACCATACAAAGGATTATGCAAAATCAATAAGGAGCCTATGAAAGATTATAGAAAACCACTTATATAACATTTTTTTGAAATTTTCTTCACTAGAATTACATAATACAATATGAAATAAGATAGCACAAGGTTCACTATCACATCACTATAATTATTAAAAATTTACCAAAAATTTACATAGTATAATATGAAATAAGATAGCAAAAGATTAAATATCACATGCATTGCCTATGTAGTAGATAATGAAACAATTCATGCAAAGCACCATGGGACAATTGCAAGAGCCTAAACACCATTTTTGGTGACAACAATGGTTATAGCAAGATTGACATGTACTTCATCAAATTACATTATTCAAACCATGTTGAGTCATACATCATGACTTGGTATGTTCAAAGGTAAACATTGACCCCAACTCAAGAATTAGGCCCTTGTTAAAATTGGAACCAAACTTGAAATTTCCCTCCAACCCCTGTTATACTTAAACAATGACAAAGGGTCATTACAATGTACTTAAGTTTTTACCATTCAATAAAATGGATGATTGTACACAAAGTGAAGTCAATGATTATGAATTGCATATTTTTGTGAAATTTGTGTTAATTAGGATTGAGTAGTGAATTGAAATGTCAAATTGCTTTTAATAAAAAGTTTACAAAATTAAAAAGAAAGGGAAATTGTGAGATTAACAAAACATTGTTACAACTTTAAATAATGAATGATAAAAAATAAATAAGGTGTGTTACACATAATGGCCCTGCCATTCATTTAATATCAACAATGGATATTGTATGGTAAATTGGCTAGGGGAAAATAAATAATAATATATTTCATTATATATCATCATGTTGTTGTAAAAGAAAAATTGTAATGATTATTTTTTTCATTTTTTAACATCACATAATTTAGTTATGAGGAACCCAAAAAGGATATTAGATTAAATGATAAAATGTTCTAAGGAACCTATTTAAATTCATTTAAAAACTACTACCACACCAAAACCAATAGTGAAATGTTGTAAAATGATTTTCAATTTTTTGGAAATCCAATGATTTTTCTTCAAAAGAAAGTTATCAAATATATTCTTTTCATGTTTATTTTTCACATTTGTGCAAAATTTCAAATCAAAAAAAGACTCATCATGAGATGTGTATATGAATGTTTTTCAATCACATTCACATTTTGAAAGAATTATATGATTTCTTTTCCATATATTGGGTGCTTTAGCCATTTTTGGAGAAGGTAGTTTCATAGTGTTGTGGATTGCATTGGTGGCAAAGTCATTTGAGGCTGGGTGCACATTTGAAGAGGTGGTAGAAAAAGAAAAATGTCAAAAGATGAACATGAATCCTTTTACAACCAAATTAGGATGATTCATTTCACCTAACTTCTAGGGGCCAAAAATCCCTTAAAGCTATTATATTCTATAACGATTTTAAACACAATATCCTTGTTTTATAAGGCATAGTTAATAAAGATTGTAGCATTGATGAATCCAAAAAAAAAAAGTTACTATGGCACATATTCATCTAAGATTGAATCATTTTGTGTGAAAACATCTCCATTACAAATTAGTGAAAAGTGCCCTATAATTACACATCATTTTAGAGTTTATTGGTTGTTAGCTAACTATGATGTTCACGCTAAGTTTATGCCCCCCTATAACCTAGTATTAACTATTGACCTCATCATCCAAAAACAATTATGTTCCTTCAAATTCAAACAAAGAATTGTAGATGTTATTGCCATGACACTTGAGGCACAAATTTGTAAATTTGCACTCCATCAACACTAGAAGAAAAATTGTCATTTGTAAGTAATTTTTGCAAGTAACAAATGTTTTTTGCAACTAAATTACAAATGACAATTTTTCTTCTAGTGACACTAAAGGCAACTTTAGTAGTAGATGGAGATGTTAGGTGCTACATTGTGGGAAAGAAGATTGCAAGTGAAGGAGTAGTTCATATACATGTTTTTATATGTTAAGGTGTTGTGTTTTGGTTGTTTTTGCCAAGTGCCAACATTGGTGTTGTAGTGGTTTTTCCTATAACTATAGTGGTATTTATGGGAATGCTAAATTGAAAAGAATATCCATTTGTTTAATTTTAAACATTATCCCATTTTCCACCTTTGCAAAAAACTTCATGTCTTTTTACACAATGCACCTAGTTAATATTACTAGGTCTTGAAAGGAACTATTGCATGAAGAATCCTTAGCTTTAGCAAGGTAAATTAACTTTTAACATTATGTTTATTCTTTTTTAAACATGGTTTTTCTTGGGTTATGATATGGCAAGGCATTGAAGCAAAATTAAGGAAAAAACCTTCACATTTTTGGTAGTTACTAACTGCAAATATTGGATTCATGATGGAGAAGATCAAGTTGCAATTTTGTAGAAAGGTTCATTGTCACCAACCATTGTAGTAAATGCAGTCTCATTGATTGGGTAGTATGATGCCCCCCCTTTTAAAACTTTGAAATCACCACTACACCAAAATGCATCCTAGTCAAATTGGGTTTCATTAGATTTTGAATGAATTTGGACATTTTTACCATAGTGAAATTCCTTGACCCCTTAGTGAATGAAAACTAGTTGTTATGAATAGTGAATTGATTCATTAGCACCTAGTGAAACAAGGTTACTTTCAAATGAAATATGAATTTACCAAACCATTCACTTGTTAAATAATTAATTAAGCATCATAGAAATCAATTAAATTTAAATTATTTAATATATAATATTATCGATAATTAATGACTACATAATTATTTAGCAACTCAACCAAGGTAAATTTTTTTTCTTTCATATTACTTTTAAAACTTCATATTAAAAGGGTGATTATGACATAAATTTAAACTGCTTATGTGAAAGGACGTGCATGTATGTACTTCATGATCACATACCAAAGCCCTCTTTAAAATAGATAAAATTATTACATTAGATTTTTTATGTCATAACCCTAGCCTTAGGTTCGTAACCAAGGCCATGGCTTGCAAAGGTGCAGGCCAAGAGGGAAGCCCAGGAGTCACATCTCATGCTCCCATGAATGTACGAGAATGTGAGAGAATGAGCCCTCACACTCCCAAGTGGGTTCGCACTTTGGGAGTTGGAGTCCCAATGGATTCCCAAATCTTCAGAGAGCGATTGTAGGGGTCAAAACCTATTGAGTGGAAATTTCCTTATATCATTGGAAAGTTCTTGGAACGTAAATGTCTAAAATGGGCTCGCATGACCCATTTATACACTTAAAACACAAGTTATGGCCAAAAGAAAGGCGGGGAGTCAAATTGGCAATTTGACTCCCGACCACTAAATGTCATGAATTGCCCTAATTCCTTTATGTGTAGGTGGTGTGTCACATATCGTTGAAAATCTCTCGATGAGGGTTACAACTTTGCTTCAAACCTCATTCGAATCGAAGGTCTGCACACAAAATTATGGGCCCCCAAAGTTGCAGAAGTCCCAATTTTGGGAATTTCGAGACTCTCGAGACAAAATGACATTTGAATGTTGGTCCCATGGCCACGCACAAAGTAAACTATAAGGGGGAAGGTGATGGCTTCCCCCTAATCTCGGCCATGGTGAATCTTGTGAGTCCGTGTTTGCCTATGGTTCGTTTGTGCATAAAGTGCTCCAACAACACACTAACCAACTTGTTGTTTGGTTTGTGCAAGTTCGTGTCAATAATTGAATTGCTTATCCATTTTCTTGATCCCATCCCAGAGCTTCAGCATGCCCCTTTACCCCTGAAGTGTTGGGAGCCAGGGAATGTGCCCCAACTCCTTTTCCTTTTGCTATTTTTACCTTTGGACTAGCAGTTAAATCCATTAAGGAGCTTGAAGGTGCGTCATTTTAACTTGATGAATGAGTTGGTGGAAAAATTGGAAAATTAAATTTAAAGATCAAAATTTTCATTTTGTTTGTGATTTATTTAATATAATTACACATTAAATCATTTTTCAAAACCTTAATTTAAAGGGAAGTCATGGTTTAAGTGCTAAAAGGATGAGCATATTGGGTACATGAATATAATATTGGTGCATTACACTCATGGGTTTGTAACTAGGACCATCATGCCTTAATCCTTTAGGAGGCAAGGAACCACAACAACATTTTCCATGCTTTATACATTTGCACAATCCTAATCAAGCTTGATTCTATAATAGAAATTCCAGTTATTACAAAGGATTTCTTTAACATTTAGGACACAATCTAAGTATATATATTATGTTTTTTATAATATTATCTAGGTATTTAATTCATTTTCTTTTCTATGATGTTAGATTTCTCGTTCTCATCTTGAGTTTCATGAAAAACATATTTGTTTATTTTGAAATTGGAGACTTGGGTTAGCTCAAATGAAGGTGTGTTATAGAAGCATAATTATATTGTGAATTTTGTAGATTCTAAATAGATGAAAATGTTGTCCTTCCATTGTTTGTTCTATGTATGAGTGTATTGTGGTTTGAAAAGATTGAGTTTTAACATGTATTCATATATCCATATAGTCAATAGTGGTTTATTTAATGGGTAAATGCAGACTATGGTGTACAGAATTTGAGGGAAACTTGGAAGCACATATAGTATCAAAAGTAGCAACGTAAGATTTCACACACTTTGAATTATTTTAAAGATCGCATATAAATGATTTGGATTTCAAAATTAAAAGAAGTCACAAGAATCCTAAATATGAAATTGAAATATAATTGTACATTTGTGTAAATGCATACCAACAATTTGATAAAGGTTTTCATAAAACCCTTATTTGACAATAATCTTCCATTGTAAAAACATCAAAACTTCACCTTATTTTTGTCAAATGATTAAAAAAACATTTAGCCCAAGTAAATATTCAATGTCCAAGAACATTTTTCAACTTTAAAAAATCATAATGATCAACATTATCACACAAGAATGTACTAATGAACATTTTAAAATCATCATATTTAAATTCCACAATCTTAAGAAAATTGAAAACTTTGATGGGAAACATTTTTCTTTATGGTTCTTTTTATGTATGTGTAAAATTTCATGGAAAAATTATCATTAAATGTAGTACTTCTTAGCCCTTTTGTTGGAATTGCATAAATGTGACAAGGCTTTGCAAATCGAAATAATATTTTGTTTGGATTATTATATCATTCATATGTGCATTGATTTCATAACATAATATTAGATTGGGACATGAACTATCATTTATTACAAAATTTTACTGAAGATTATTTTCCAGATTCTCACAATGTTGCACATGAAACCTAGATAGGTATTGAAAATTATCAAACTATGATAGTTTTTTGTGTACATCGTAGCATGCATTCACCCTAATAAATACATTTAAGGTCCAAAGGCCACTATGTACACCTTCTATGTATGCAACCTTTCAATGCTTGAGGCTTAGATATTTCCTTGTATAGGGACAAGTTAAAATGAAATTAAGCTTAACCTCACAAGCTTATTACAACTTTGATGAAGATTTTTTATTAGTTATTTATTTTAACACTAACCAACATTTTAACTGTTTTTTCCCATTAATTCTAGGAACATAATAATTTTTAGGACATATGTTTATATAATGGTTTGCCCAAATTTTGGGTGGAATATTAGGTACTTATGTACATCACTTTTCATGGGAGTTGATAAAATAAGTTGTGCCTCATGGCAATTTGTCATTGTTGTTCATGATCAAGGTGAAGGTCTAATGCTTTGTGGGTGATGTTCATGAAATTATGAAGGTATTCATTCATGTTGTGTTTCCTTTATAATGATATTGTGGATTTTTCTTTTCAATCTCATAGGTCCATGTTTAAAAGGTTGAAAATGGTAAATATTACTTAATGTCACGAGAGAGTTTTGAATTCCTTTTTTACATTTCCCCCAAAAAACTAGAAATTCCCTTTAAAAAACTATTGAATGCACAAATCCCCTACAATTTTTTACTCAACATGATAATGAATTAGGTTTTTAACATCTAAGCCCTTTGTGATTTGCTTGATAAATGATTTAAAAAATCTTAGTCCCATGGGGAAACGTTAAATATTTATTATTGTTCTTGAATTTCTCTAAGCATCATCAAGGTGATTGTCAAAACTTTCCTTTTGAAAAAGTTATCATTTACATAAAGGAAAGTGTGCTTCATCAATTGGATAGTATAAACTAAGGGTTTAAATAAGATAATAAAAAGAGGTTTGAGGTTCAATCTTTGATAGCTTCAAAGGAGAAGTCAATTTTCTCTCTTTTTAACAAAACACCAATGGTCCCACTTTCCCCTTTGATTGCCTAACCACTATGAAATAAATTATCATGCAAATCCCTCCCTAAAGATAGGGGATTGACATCGTCTCCCCGTGAGGGAGCTTGTAAATCTTTATTGTGTGTTGTTGAAGGAATATGAAGGACAATGTACATGTTATGTTCTTGTATGGAATTATGGAAGGGCTTTTGGCATTTTTTTATCATGAATGCCTAAGTAATTGAGAATTTTAACATGTTCGTTCAAATACCAAACTTGGTTGTTCTTATTATTTGGTCATATAAACAAATTATTTCCACTTCATGGGATTGCATTCATCATTGCATTTAATGTACAACTCATGATCTATGTTTTTCTATTGCTACTACAAAGGACTCGTCAACATTAATGAGTTTGCTTTGCAATGATAGATGAATAAATCATTAGTGGAAATTGAGCTTAAATTAAAATAATTAAAGGATTTTTATTTTTTGTCTAATTGAAAATTTGAAAGAATAAAAAATGAACATAAAATGTGATGTTGTATGTTTATGAATGGAGCTCAGTTATTCAAGAGGTTCATTAATTTTCCATGCTCAATTTGGAATGATATATAAGCATTTGGGTACTTGAAAACACAAATTTGTACAAGAAAGATCAAATGACTAGTTTTTTTACAACAATAGCATCATGTGAAGTTGATTTGCATTGATTGTCATGCTTTGCAATGTGGATAACATTTATGATATGGAGGTTACTTGAAACAATGTTTTCAATACTCCTTTACCAATTGAAATCAATCGGTCCTAAACTTGATACTAATCATGAAATTTCAAGTCACATATTCTCCTATTTTGCTCCACAATGATTCATCTGGAACAACTTTTTTTGTGTGTCACAAACATCAAATTTGTGATTATCACTCTAAGAAAGCATTCTACAAGGAATCTAATTTATAAACTTTTGAACTTGCATTAACATTTTATGAACATGTAGATCTACAAGTCATTCCATGGAAGGATTAATATAATTGTCTATCTATGCTACATGGGACTTTTTCCTTCCTATATTTTGTCATCCATTTATCTAAAATTTATGGGGAAGTTGAAAATAATTGAAAGCAAAAAATGGAGTCATAAATTGATTGAAAGTTAGGATTGGGCATTGACTAAAATGTAATTTCTAAACTTGTGTTGAAGGATTTTTTTATAAGTTGGATTGATGTTTGTTTTGTTTGATTTCCAAGGTAGGATCACCATAATCTTCCCAACTATGCAACATACTTCATTTCATGAGTTAATTTGGCACTTATTCTAGATATCATTTTCTTTGAATGCTATGATCATCCTTATGTAGAAAAAATGTTAATTTCCATTAAGATGAACTTTACAATCTTCATTATGAGCGTGCACTCCACTTCATCTTCCTATGCACCCATAAAAAGGGCATGTAACTATATAATGTTGATAATGATTTGCACATGATGTCGTAGTCATTAAATTGGATAGTTGGCATTGAATTGTGATCGAAGCCATGGTGATGTGGCTTGTGTGGACACATTTGATCTATAACGATACATTGCCATGAACAAAAAAACCACAAAAAACTTGGGATGCGACAACCCACCTACAATAATTTTCCATGCAAACTCAAAACAAGTGGGCATTGGACACATTATCTTTTTCCTTTGATTGCCTTTTATCCCTCCCTATCTTGACATCTTGTCTTTCCTTTAATAATGAAGGAAATTTGTTGAAGGAGGAGGGAATTTGAAATTCTATCCCTTCAATTCTTGCCTTTTCACATGTAACCCTTTTAACCTTACTCTTGCAAATCTCAACATTCCAATCCACCATGCTACCCACATCACCCTTAGAAAGAGGTTGATTGGTTTACTAATTATTGTGAAAGAAAAATTTGAAGTGAAAGGATGATTAACATATTTATTATGTACTTGAAATACAATTTAACCATTGAACGTTCACCTACTGGAATTGGTCATAGATGACCCCTTCCTTGGCCTTAAAGTGCACTAATATTTTGTTTGAAAACATTAGATAGGAAATCGATAACCTAAGCTTGGATAGGAAATCTTAGACTTAATTTAAATGAATAATTTTGGATATTTATGGAATTGTGTGTGTAAGTTCAAAGGACAATCAATACAAGCCATTTTACATTTGAACCATAATGTTCGGGGTTCTTGGATGGGTTTTTTTATTTTATTCTAATTCATTATAATAAAATCAAATGCATATACCCATTCATCACATATATAGAAGCTTGGCATTCCATTAGAAACAATGTTACATATATTGGTGTAAACCCTTGTAATTGAAAGTTGTAATGCATTGTCCATAAGTTCAGCCTTTTTATAAGGCTTCATAATGTGTGCAAGGTTTTGCAATGAGTTGTTGAATGTCGCCAAAACCTTGGAACCTCAAATTCCAATGGATAATTTATGTGAAAAGGGGGGATGAACTTTCATAAATGGTTATGCAAGGTAGGAACACAATAATTCAATGATATCACATTGTCCTTATGCATAATTTAGAGCAATGCATAATATTCAAATAACTCACCCATGAATTTGATGAAACATATTAAATTATAGCTCAAAATATAGGTTTGAAAGGTCAACTACTTGCAAAACCTAATACTTGCACCAACTGGCACAAAACACCAATCCAATATTCAAATGCATAGAAAATGTTAACCAATAATAATTGTAATTGGAATTGCCAAAGGATCGCACAATAGAACTAATTGTAGACCCCCCAAAAGGTAGCAAGATAACACAATGAAAATAAAGACTAGCAAAGCTCTTTGAATAATACATGTCTTTCACAAATCACATATTGGCTTGTAGAGTTGTAGAGAAGATATTGAACTTCATGTGTTCATAAATCTCCATATCTACCCCACCCATATTCACCATAGTATTTGGCCATTACAATTGAATTATCAAGTCCAATTGATAAATAATAACAAAGGTTTAACAATCCTAAAACAAAGTTGCATGTTTATGCACTAGAGTTGAAAACTTGAAATACATCAAGAATTTTCCAAAATATGTTGAAAAAATATCACACGTACCTTAAATGGGTGGGCACATTTTTTTCTAAAATAAGTCAGTCAAACACATAATGCATGGTTTTTTTTCATTGTTTTGAGTTGTAAATTAAATTGATGTTGATTTTTTTGGATGAACTTGCAATTTATGTTTTTCTTAATGTATTATGAATACATTTGGAAGAGTTCGACATGAATTTAATGCATATGGAGTACCCAAAAGCATGTTAAAAATAATGTAATATGTGATTTTACTTCTTCATGCTCCTTGAACGTGTTCAATTTGTATTCAATGAAATATTTATGGGAATTTCTTAATATGCCTTTACATAATAATTTAATCTAACATCACTTTGGGTCATAATAATTTTTAAAAAAAATTATGTCAACATGTAAATCACACAACTTTAAGAATATTATTTAAAAATCATTGATCATATTTGGTCACATCACTTCGATTGGATTACCCATTGTTTATAAAGATTTGGTCACATGGGTGATTTTGTCTTGTTTTAGCAAAAACACACTTGGATTAAGTTTTTGTCCAAACAATTTTCAAAATGCATAAATGATTATTATGGTGTCAGCACAATGCTAATGTATCATCTTGAAAACACATCATACATAACCCCATTAATGTTTGCCCCATGGACAAGACTTATACCATGTGTGAGGTTTTTTCCAACACTGATGAACCTAAAGTTTTAAAGTTCAAAAGCCAATTACAAAAGCCACCACCAAAACTTTCTATAAACAAATAATTTTATACCAAAACCACATTACCCTAGTGATCCTCTTCATCTTATGTTTTTTTCCTTGCCATCTTGCATCACCTTTTGTTTTTTTTACTCTTTTTCCATTTCTAGATTCACAATCATTCAATTAGAAAAGTAACCCATTCGGCCATCACCTAGTAGCACAAAAAACATGAAAGGGAGTGAAATCTTTGCTAGAATAAACGTTTCTAAAATAAAAAGGACATGCACCTCAAAAATTGGAAAACATTTACTTTAAAATTTAAAATGTAACCTCTGCTTGCAAATGAAAACCTAAAACCTAGTTTGCTTCCTTGCACACTCAACATCCTTTTCAGTATACCAACATCCAATGAACGAATGTGTTACAGTCCAATGCCAAATTTGAGGATTTCAAAAAAATTAGGTATCCATGGAACATTCCATATGATAATGTTGGCAAATAATAAGGGTGTTTAGAATTAGTTTGTTGATTTTTTGTCTACCAATGGCAACATGCATAATTAGGTTGTTACCCCCCTTTATCATATATTGATTGAAATCATAAACACAAGAAAAATTTCTTTGAACTTTCACCTCAAAAATTTGACAAAATTTCAAACCATGTTGTGATTTTATTGTTGTGGGAAAAATAGGTGGTTGATTTTGTAAAGTGAAATTTCTATTTTTGTACTTCAATTTTTTTTTCCCAAGTTGGTTTCCTAGTGGCTAAGAAATAAAAGTAAATGAGTGAGGATAAGGGAAAAAAATAAAATGACCTTATGGCAGTTGCCATCTACATTGGTGCAAATTAGGTATTTAAGGGAAGGAAACTATCTAAAGGATATGACGTACTTGAATTTTAATGGTGTATGTGTGTTTGGATTGTAGAATAATCTTATTAAAGCAACACAATAATAGAGAAGGTGAGTGCATTTGGACTTCAATAACAATAACTACTTGTATTGGACTTTTGAACTATGAAGTTTAAGTTATTGAATTTGGTTTATGAAAAAACCTTATGTATCATTAAATTGTAAACTTTGTGGGGGTGAAATCATGATCAAAGGAGCCAAGGGCACCAAGGTAAAAGTCTTTTTCCAAGGACTGCACATGACACGTGTCATTCTTGGGTTGGTTTATAATTTATAATTTTGTATTTCAGATACCCCATTTAACATTGCATTTTAGATATAAATAATTTTTTGCTAAAAATTGATTTTATATCATGTATATTATGCATTCATGCCCTTTATCCAATATATATGAACAACATTCAATAAAGCCACATTTTCAAAATCCATAACTTTTAGAATCAAAAGCACTTTTGAATCAAATGTGCTCAGATGGATTATAAAAATAAAATCAAGTCCTTTTGCCCTTCTAATCATCAATTTTAAAATCCTCTCCAAATTTCAAAAGGAGTGGTGCACATTTGGTAAAGAAAAGGACTTTTGAAAAAAACCAAGGACGATCCATTTTCAAGGTTTGAATGTTTTGAACATGCAAAAACATTTTTGATTTATTTCAAGCTTTAAAGATGTAAAATTTATAATTAATGGAAGTATTCCTAAAAAAATTATGACAATCCAAACTATAATTTTTCCTTTGTGGTTTTTCAAACATATGAAAATGTAATTTTAAGGAATGTCCATGACTCACTTGGGTGGCTCCTTTGACTATGATTTTACCTTGTGTTGTTTTGTTTTTCTAAAGTTGGTTGTTTACACTAGTTATAAATTAGGTATACTATTCCAACTATTTTAGATTTTGGATTTCTAGTAAATAGATATCATAATGGCTACTACTATGGTCACAATGTTGTATTAATAGACTTGCATCCTTGTTTAGAAGACTATGTGTTGTGTTTACACCCCTAGTATAGAATTATTATCCCCTTATGTTGACATTGATGCTACAACTCTACCGTGACCTTAGAAAGAATTATATCACATTCACTAACCATAAATAATGATCAATGCATTCATTAAATAATACTAAGGCAATTCAATATTCACTAGATGATTTCTTGCTAAAACACACCAATTTTATAGCATATTATGGTAATGGCAAGTAGAATCTACTAATAAAATAATTGGTAAATTAATTATTGACCAAACTAATTATCGAGATGAACATCTAACCAAATTCTTTTTTGGAGCTACAAAATATATTCCTTTCTAAATGGTATATGGATTGTTTCCCATATTGTTAAAATGTATTTTCTTTCATCTTGTTAAGCAATGCAAAAATTGTTACATACAAATGATAACGAATGATGGTGCCAAAGGTGAAGGAATCATTATGAATTTTGAAGGTGTAACCTTGACATAAAAACTATTGGAAATAATTAAAAACAAGTAAGATGTGAAACATCAAAAGATGTAATTGGATTAATTTACAAGAAATGAAAAACTCATATGTTTGAAATGTTATAATCATAAAATTATTGCTTGCAAGCAAATTAAAATCAAATCCTGAGCTTTTATATACCAAAAAACTTGATAGAAGATAATGAAGAAGTACTTAAAACCACTCCAATAAATTCTCTTCCAAATAGCCTATTAACCTTAATGTAGCTACCACCTAACCCTAACCTAGTTGCCATTTTACCCTAATGTATCCACCACCCATCAACTTTAACTAATACGTACTATTTATCCTTTTGATGATTTTAAAACATGTTCATTAATTTGGGGATTAATTTAAACAAATAATATTCAAACAAAATTGTTACAACAAAAATGACATGGTCATTACAAAAGGGTGACATGCCTTAACACTGCAACAAAACATGTCCCTTATCCACCAAACATTCCACCTTAGATGTTATTAGGGAGATGGGCCAACTACATTGGAGTGGAATATATGCAAATTTTGAGTGGAAATGCCAATGATTTGGAATGCCTAGGAGATGCCCCACTAGCTACGATTCCACCACATGTATTAACCCTTTCATTAAACTCCACTTTTGTCCACCTGGGACACTAAATATTCATTATTTATACCAAACTAATATCATAATTCAAATATGTATGTTTCATTGCCTGTGGACTTTGGTGGAAATCTAAAAAAAGCTCTTAATGAACTTTAGTTTATTCATGAACTTGGTGGACATCTAATTAATAAAATTAATCTTACAAGATGTGGATTTCGATTAATCAAATCCAATAGCATTGGGCATAATGTTTAGGGACCACTTCAAATATGCAACAATGTTATGTAAATACTTGTTATTATTGTAAAACCATGGGATTCGACAACATAATTACCATCAAGGAAATGGTTGCTAGGTGGAAAATATATATTTAAAAAAATGGAAAGAATTGAAAGTAAGGATTGCCTTTTGTTTGCCTATCATCATGTTATTGTCATGTTTTAACTACCATCCTACAATAACTACCATCTTGTGTAGACTTGAAAAATACCCACATTTGCTTGCAAACCTCCTATAGCAATTGCTAGCATTTGTAGTGCTTGCAGACCCTTTGTGGGGTCATAGTTTGTTTAAGTGTAGTGTTTATATGTATTCATAGTCTTTTAGTATTTTCAAATACCAAAAATAATTTACAATTTTCCACCAACCTTCTCATTTAAGCAAATGAATTGCACAATTTTCTATGTGTCAAGATCTTCAAACATTCAAACTATATGACATGTGACACTAGAGTACCCACTTTAGGTTCAAATATATGAAAGTTATTGGTATTTTATGAAAAAAAGTCATATTTTATGGGTTAAAAAAAATATGGGACTCTTTTATAAACTAGGTGACTACAACTTTAAGAGGATTAATTTTAAACATAAAAATATAGGTGGCATTAGTATACCTCCTTATTAACACCTTCAAATTTGGTTTCATACCATTCTTAATAAATTAAAGCATTTTCCTATATGGATAATTTTCAATAGTCTCAAAAGGATCCAAATACACAAGTTTGCATAGTCAAGTCCAACCATGCTATAAGGAGCCACACCCGCCCCCTTAGACCATTGTTTTTTGTTGTTTTTAAAATTTATATTCTTAGAATTTTTGAAAATATGTCTGTAAAAAATCATTAAAAATATTTATTTTTAATACTATTATGTTAAGGTGTATATTAAAAAAATTCCAAACTATGTCATAAAAAAAATTTCAAATTGTGCTTTTAGTGTCAAAATTGATTTTAAGTAGTGGTTATGAGTCTTTAAAAGTGTAAATTATGTATTTTTTACTCATTAGATTGATTCCAAATTTTTATGATATGTACATGATGTATTAAAAAAATAATTAAAATAATATATATATATATAATCTTAGAATCCAAAATGCAAAATATTAAGCAATGGTTATGACGACTAATGGTGCACCCAATCATTATTAATGGATGCATGGGCTTAGAAATTGGTGAAAGGATGCATCTAATACACCAATTTAATTTTTTTTTTTAATATTATAAACATTCATGTATGAAGTTTTATTCAACGAGACATAAATTTGGTGTTTTTACAATATTACCAAAATATTACTTATATTCATAATCATGGATATGTCTCAACATTTTATGATGTGTTTGTTGCATATTACATTATTGCAATTTCAAATTTTCATTAGAAAACACTTAACATTGCATTATATGGTATTTTGTTTGAAAAATCACACAAAAAGATGTGGGGGACAATATTTTGTAAACATTCGAACAAATCGTGACCCTATGGCTAGCTATTACTTATCATCTATAATGCCTATAAAACCTATGTCATTGTTGCTTATCATTTATAACAACTTTCCATTCCCTTTAAACCTTCAATATTAAGTCTACCTCTTTGCTACTACCTTCCATTGGCAACTACCATCTTGTGACAAGATGTACTTCTTATTCCAGAGACTAACATAGAGAGTAGATAGTATTTTATTTCTATAGAATAAATGTAGAATAAATATATGAGCATAAAAAAACTTTATATGGTACTATTATGAATAGTATTTTCTTTTATATATTTTTTTCATATTCTAGATAGAAGAAAAAAAATCAACAAAGAACCATGAAAATCCATCAACCACTTTCCATTGTAGTGATTAAAAATACATTCTACTCATATACTCTCATCCTCTCACTCCAATGTCACATACACACTTCTTTCCCAAATGTTTTCCCTAGCCACATCAATCCCAAATCATAAATCTCAAATACAAGGGAATGATCCACAATCCCCTTTTATCCCCATCCCAATCCCCCTTTTCCCATGCCACACAAGGTTCACATGCTTTCCATAAAAATAGGCCCTCATTATCCTTATTTTCATCTTTCCACACATCCCAATATTAAGTTGGTTGAATAATACATACTAATCCTTATCCTTCTTAAAAAAATTTATATGATTGGTGGATTACCACCAACCATTCATTTAACTTATCACATTAGTTTCATCCTTTGATAAAAGATGGTGACTTACTACATGCATTAGTAACTTGGGTAAATGCACATTATGCCCCCCAAAAATTGTAGTCACAAATACTACAATTCTGCATTTGGTTTTTTAATGTAAATAAAGACATCACATTCTGGATTTGCAAAATTTGTTTAAAGTATATTGGATTAGATTTAGACTTTAAAAAATCATTTAAAAATAAAACTCCAACAAACATTGGTGAGCTTCAACATATGAAGTATATTTGTGGCAATAATATTCATCACAAAATATGGAAAATATTACATACATATTTCAAAACTAAGGTTGTGGGTGGAATTTTTTGGTGAAATTTTTTGTGGTCATTATTATTGATACACATTAATTGAATCTAGGGCCATTTGGAAGTTAAAAAATTTTGGTTGAAAATTCATTAAAAATTTGTGTATTTTCAAAATTTTCAGCAATAGGAACAAAATATTTTATGTATTTAAAGAAAAAACCAATAGCAAATGAAAGAGAAAGGGATTTTATAGTTGGGAATTGCATTATTTTTTCAAATTTCTTTTTTTAATAATGTCTTATGAACCACAGACATGAGCCTTATGGTTGGTAAAAAACTGCACATATATATGTTGTGTACATTGATTTCATTCAATCCTTTTCATCTAACCATTGGATCAAAATTAATCTTGATTTAAAGTGAAATTTGAGTTCCAATATGTTGTGCACATTCTAGGGCTTTTTGCTTATGTAAAGGATTATCAAATGATGCCATCAAAATTTAAAATTATTGCGTACTATGATACTAGTTATACATCGTTTTTTTAGGTGAAAATTTGCTCACCCATAGTGTGCTTTCACCCACCTTTCAGTTACGAAGATGCCCATGGCATTAATTAAATTAAGAATTTCTACCCTTGACAATTGTTAAGGTGTAATCATGTATTAGTGTTGAGTAGCTAATATGTTTATAAAAAGGAGCCCATTCCATGGGAATTTTGTAATGAACATTTCAACTCCACTAGAATAATTCATTAGCAAAATTCATGTTTGAAATTCACAAATGTTGCTTAACATACTTACTTTGGAAGGTATTAATTGAAATGGGTGTGATTGTAACACAACCACATGCATTTGAGGCACTTTATTGCTCGTCATTTTCACACTTCACATCTTGATCATTGAAGAAAAATGCAACATGTGTTTCAAGCAATGTTATTATGGTGTCTAGCAATTGTGGCCATGCATTTATCACCAAACTACTCAGTAACTAGTTAACTGCTACACCTTAATGGCACACGAAATAATGCAAGCATTTAAATAACCAATCACATTTAACCACCAAAAGCTTTATTGGTGGAATATGTGATTACATTTCTGGGTGGGGGATTAAATCATTTAGAATTTTTCTTTATGAATAATTAGCAAATAGCCATGAAGGTTGCTCCATCTATCTTTGTTGAAAAAACCCCATTCATACCCACTAAATGTTAGCTTGTAACTTTGTAAGTTATTGAAGAACAAAAGCTAGGTCAAGATGATACATCTTTCACCATCCCATTGCTTGTTGTTCTCCAAGTTCCTTGCATGGCTTATTAGAACTTAAATTCCACAAACACCATATGTATGCCACACATTAACCATAATTTTATTTTTCAAACTTGTTACAGACAATTATAAGAATGTTGACAAGAGCATTTAACCTAAACTAGGCTAGAATGAAAATTAATCTAAATGACCCAAATATCGATCACAATCCTTGCATGTTCAAAGTTCAATGTGGAGCATACCACTAATGATAATTGTGAGAGTTTGTTAGGTTGCATGTGGACTTTGGAGCCAACCTCATTGCTCAACATCAATAAAAATTTCATGTTTAAAAAAAATAGATGGCAAAGGAACTAAGTAATGTTATTCTTAAATCGGGGTGCCATCACAATGCATTTAGGAATGCTATCTATGAATGCGTGAAATGTTGCCACGTCAAAAGAATTTGAATATTCTTTAATAGATGCAAAAATTCTTACTCATTAGCCATGTCATAGTATACATGTGGAATGCTTGGACTACTTGCATAATTGGATTTTTTTGGGTTTTAAAATGTGTTTGAATGATGAGGGAATAACACAAAAAACAAGAATTCATTCTTACAATAGAAGCCTTGAATAACAACAAACATTTTTGCTTCAATAGAGGATGGGTGCAAATTAAGGTGGATCATTTTTTGCATCACACTACAAGCTTTAATAGAATGTCATGAAATTAATATATCATATGGGGCCTAAGACTTTGTAAAATTTTATATTTAGATTGTTGTTAGGTGTCCACATGGCCGATTATTTCATTGTTTTAGGAGTAGGCATCACAAGATTCTTTTGCGTCAAAAAAAATTCTTCCACGTAAAATTGTGTCAAAAAATATTTTGCTACATATGATTTTGTTAGAGAATATTTTGCCACGATGGATGGATTTGTCACAAAATATTTTGATGAAGTGTGGAGAATAAACTTTGGGATATCCTTTTCAGCTCATGCTCACGTTCGCATCTTCACAAAACAACATTCCTACTATAATATCATCATTATGCCAAATTCCCCAATGAATTAAAATTCTCACCTTGAATATGAAGACATTTGCATAAAAAAAAATAACATATATTCTCCAAATATATAATATTGGACTTTTGAAATTGAAAAATATATATTGGTTTTTTGTTTGTAATTTGATGCAAATACATTTTTGTTTATGAATTTTTTTTGGTTGTCTTGTAGGGACCCAATATATCATATATCAAATAAGTAACATAGATGAAATTTTTTTGTTAAGGAAATCTTAACCTTAAAAAAAGATATGGACTTTTAAATGTTTTAAAATGGATTTTATTCTCAAAAGTCCATATCATATTCCATTCAAAAATAAATTTTAATGTTTACTTCTCTTAACATGCATGTTAAAAGAGTTATCTAGTTAGGTTTTTATTCACATAATCTTTATTATTTCATTAACCGCCTTTAATCCCCTATTGGAACAATGATTTCATAATAAACTACAATTTTAACACTACAAAATGGAATTTTATGGACTATTTATCCGTTGGAATTGGTCCACCTTACCTTGCAACCACCCTAAAGTTAGTTTGAAGACATAATAAATGGTACATATCCAAGAAATAAGTCTAAATGACATATATCAAGATCATTTCAAAAGATTGACACATGTTATCACATGCAATATTATGCTTTGAATAGAGTGTGACATGAATAAAGTTAGAAAATCTCACATTGGTGAAGAGCTATCATGATAAAATTTGTCACAAACCCATTAATAGGAAAAAAATCTCACACATATTACATTGTTGGAAGCTCCAATCATGGTAAAGTGGACCAAAAAGTACGTCCACCTAAATCCAAACTTTAAATATGGCAATTTTTCAGCATAAACATAAGAAAGTAGGTTCACTTTTTAAAAAGTCTCATTATGGAAACATGGAAGCCTCCATGCTTCCATTGAGTTTTTACGAATTGAATACAAAATTTGAAAAACTTTAGTTTGATAAAAGTAGCTAATAAGTAGAACCAAAACTAATAGGTTAATATTGCATTTTATTCCTACTTCTACATTAGACATTAAATATATTTTGATTCTAATATGAAAAATTTCAATGTCCATTATTATATTTAGCATGCCATTAGTGACTTAAATCAAATAAATTCAATATTTTATCTACTTGTGCTTGAATTTTAATCTACTTTGCAAGTTGTGACATTTGCTTGATTTTGATGAATATATACAAACCTATTTTAAACATGTGGTTTTAAAATATAGTTATAACAAAGTCAAAGAATTTCATATAAGTAAACATTAAAATAAAAAATATTTTAAATTTCAATATACCAAGCCCTACTTGATGGCCACTTTCCATTTTTGTTGCAAGGTAATTCTTTAGTCTACTTTACCATGCTTTCACCTTGGAGGATTATTTGGACTAACAACAAGATTTTGTAGTTTAAGGAGTTTAGGAAACCCTTTCGTGGAGGTGACTTATGATCACCATTACAATACCATTCAAAAAACATGTGTCATAATTATTATATGAGATTTCATAAACAAATCAAATTGTTACATGAACTTCCTAGAAGTGACATCATTCAAATGTTGGTTGTCCACAACAAATCCATTGAGTTCCAAGATTCAATGAATCCACCATAATCTTGTGACAAAAAAAAAGATATTATTTGAACACATCTAGTTTCGACATTTAATAAATCCACCATAATGTTGTGGCCAAAAAAATAGATATTATTTGAACACATTGACTATCTAGGAACCAAATATTTTTAATTGATGAAAGTTTTGGAGTAATAATGGGGGAAGTTCTTTTAGTTACTCTAACTTCATTAATTGTGAAACAATTAAGAGGTGGAAACGTGTAAGATACATAAGAAGAAATTTTCTTTTTTTCCACTACCCAAATTCACTAGGTTTTCAATGAAATAGAACAAAATTGACGAATATGCAACTTATATGGTTTTGGTAAAAAAGGACTAGTTGATTAAAACATTTTTAATGAAATGTTGTTTAATTGTTTTGCATAGTCTCATGTTGCACTAGATAATTTGTAATTTTAAAATTATGAATGGATATATGAGGTCCCAAATTAATATGACATGGAATAATGCACCACATCATCATACACAATTATTATTATTATTATATATCTTTATTTTTATTTTTACCAAACGATGGATTCACATATTGCATTTTTGCCATGCCATGAAACAAATTTAAAGATTTTTTTTCTCAATTGTGTCAATAAAAAGGTTTTGACACCATTTGCCACGATGTACATGTTTGTAAATTGCATTTGTATAAGATATATTAAAATGCACACATCCATCAAGGATTGAACCCAACACACCAAGGTCTTAACCACCAAACCACTTCAAAACTTTATTAACAAAGGAAAAAAAGTTCAACTTTATTGTGTTTGGCATAAAATTGTTTATGAAATTCAAATTTCAATGTATTTTTTTTTTCAATTTTTTTTCAAATGCTACAAATGAAAACATGATCTTGAATGTTTTTCAATAATGTATTATATATATATATATATTACAAAAATTAAATCTAAATGGTAAAAAAAACTTGAAATTGCATGTCATGAATAAATCTACAAATATCTTTTTGTTTAAATTGACCTAGAATCTTTGTAAATTCATAAATGCATTCATTAAATCTTTTACAATTTTATTTTTGTTACACAAATTATGTCCAATTTTTGTAGAATTGAATTTTTCTATTTTCCCTAGTATGATTAGGTTCAAGTTATTTATTTGTTTTTGTGATCTTACTAAAGTGATAATCATCCATAAGAAGATTGCCGCATTTGGTTATAGACTAGTAATGTGGTTGAAACTTGTTTAAATCCTTCAATATTATGGTTACTTCCTATACTTTATTATAAAAATTTAACAACATTTATTTTAAATTTGAAAAAAAAACTTTCAAAAAATTCCTTTTAAAATGTCATTGCCCCTTTAAATTGGCAAAAATTGGCCACAAAAAAAAATTTAACTAAGTAGTAAATATAACCATTTAATTATCAACACCATATTTTTTTGGTAAGATGAATAATACACTAATACAAGTGATTAACTACATAACTTTGAAAACTAATCACAACATATTATTGTCTTTTATTAATGATGTAAAATATATTTTACATTTTTTTCATTTAAAAAGTAAAAACAGTATAATTTGGTGAAATGTTGGGTTTAAATAGTTAAATTACCCACCCTCTCCCCCCATATCCAACATGTTTTTTTAGTTTTGAATCTTTTTAAATTGGCAGTTCTTGTTGGAAGAAAATGGAAAAAATAGTGCAAATTCAAGAAAAAATGTTTTTAAAAAAAAATTGCAAAAACTTTGAGATAAAAAATTTCAAAGAAAAATTTCCTAATGAATAAAAATTTGAAAGTAATTCTAATAATTCTAACATTAAATACATAAACAATTCCAACATAAATTTTATTTGAAAAAATTTAAGTTTAATATTTGAGATCATTAAAAGAAATTAAAAGTAAATATTAATATATCTGAGTTTTTTTTTGTGGTGAATTTCCACCATTTTGCAAACATAGGAAGGACCATCAACATTAACAAAAGAATTTTAAAAAAAATTACATTAATTTTTTTTTAATGATATAATTCTACAATGGGTTTGAAGACTTGTAGCCAAAATATATAAATATTTTAGCAAATTTGTACCTCCATATATGGCTTATAGCTCAAACATGGTTAAATTTTCTTGTGGATGATTTCAAAGAAGATTACAAAATTGAAAAAATCATTGATGTCATTAGTACTATCACCATTTATAATTCATCCATTTTTTAAAATGAAAGATTTTAATTCATTTAAAAATATTTAAACACAACAAAACAAGCTTTAAAATATTGATAAACAATGTTCAAAATGTAAATAATAATATAAAATATTGATAATTTTCATAATGATAATACTTAAAACTTTAAAAAATGGATAAAAAATTAGGGATTATTTTTGGGGCTTTTAAGGTGTGGCATCATGAACATTCACAATTATAAACTTGTTCATGACATATGCCTAAAACAAAATAGGGGAAAAACATACATTTTAATTTACATAAATGTACAATAATTTAATATATGAAAAAAATGTAATTTAAAGGTCTACATACATCCTAGACTTTGCATATATGAACATTTTGACCTAATGACTGGCCACTCAATATAAATGTGCAACTTCCAAATTTTTCATACATCCATTTAAAATTTTTATAGTGGATGTAAATGCAACTCATGAGTAGTGGTTTCATTAAATTCAAAGTGGATGATTTGAGTCATGTACACAAAGATGTTGATAGTTCAAGAAATATGAAAAAATTCACTAAACCATTCAAATGTAATTATAAAATATTGAGTTGCATGTGTATTACAATAAGTGCAAGATGTAATTTGTGAATAATGGTTTTAACATTTAAAAGTGAGGTTTAATTTTGATAATTAGAAAGATATGAAAAAAAATACTAATCCATTCTGATATAAATGCGGGGTTTAAAATTGTTACATGTTTTTAAATAGATTATGGGAAGTGTAAAATACGACTCCTAAGTAATGGTTTTAACATGTTAAAAGTTGATGGTTCAATTCATGTTCCATGTTGTAGTTGAAAAAATGTCAAAAAATCACTAACCCATTCATTAGAAGAAATTTGAAAATCAACAACTGAATTTGCGACTCATTTATAGTTGTAATGGACACATGTGATTAAAAATAGCTTAGTTGCCTTGGATAAGTGCCATAAGAGAATCAATCGCAAAAGACATGACATGGCTATGAAGTTGAAAGTGTAGTCGCAAACTTTACAATTAGGCCAAAGTTTTTCATCCATTGCCATGGATGATCCTTAGTATGACATGGAACCCCAATTTGCAACTACATTTGGGATAGTCGTATGCTACCAAATGTGCCATTGATGGGTGGTTAGGATTTAACCACATCGTAATTTAAAGAGCCAATGGCCATAAAACATGTGGTAATTTTCCATTAGCTCAAAAAAGATATATTATAATTCTAATAATTCCACATCATAATTATAATTTTTCAATATTATAGTTAAAATAATTCAATACTATAATTACGGTAATTAATTATAATCTATCCTAGGCTAAACTAGCATAGGCTAAGTAGGTAGGTAGGAACCTATTTATTTTGTTGGGGATAAGCCTTTTGATTTGTTCATCCCAAATGGCACATGCATATGTTTATAGTGCATACTAGGAATCTAATCCATTCCTTCACCTAATTATATACTTTACAAGTTTGAAATTGTAGACAAGAAATATGGGACAATTCTAATGAAAGGGAAACATTAAAACAGTACAACATTATCACATCCTTTATCCCATACAAAAACATTATTATATATCCACACAATAAAATATTTACTACCTACCCTACTTATCACATTCTACCTAGGCTACATACTTACTATATATTACCTAGCCTACATTTAATAAATAAATTGTTTAACATAGATAATTAATTAATCAATTAATACAAAAAATTATGACATATACACAAATAAAATACCTATTGCTTAGCTTACCTACCTACCTACTACCTATTAATACTTATCCTACTTATTACATACTACTTAGTCTAACTAATCAATTGATTAAGTACCTAACCTAATTAATAAATTAATTGATTAATATGAAAACATGATCACATATTCACACAATAACTAATAAACATACCTACTACCGAGTTTACCAATTATTTAATGACATAGCCCACCAACTACCTACCTAGCGTACCTAGCCTAACTAGGTCTAACCGTCATAGCCTAACATATTAACTACACCTAATAAACTAGCCTACTATTACTTATAGATAACTTAGGCCAATTAATTAAGTAGCAAGCTAGGCTACTAATGTACATAGGCCTATTTACTTTAACATAACCTATTAAGCTTAGCTAGCTTAGTTTACCAACTAGGTTATAATAGCCTTTTCTAGCAAACTATTAGCTATTAGATATTATATCATGGAAGACCCATGGATGGGTACATTGAAGGATAATAGTCCATTTGAAATAGCAAAGTTTACCATATGTGGTCTATGTTTCTTTGTTCATGTGGTAGAATATATTATTGCAGTTGAAAAACCTTTCATTTGTAGTTGCTAAAATACCTATGTTATCATCCATTGCTGAATGCAATCAAAATTAGATCACATTATTCATTTTTCATTTACATTCAATGAAAATCATATTAGTCATAAGTTGTAGTTGCATATAAAATTAGAATTTGGTTCAACCCTTCTTGTAGTTGCATATGTGACTACAACAAGTTGCAACTACATGGGCACATAGGGCTAACACACTACTAGTTATGAAATTAATTGGTTTGGACATTAGTCACATAGTAGTCACAAAAATATGGTTAGAATGGACAACATTTCTTCTAGTAATTATAATCTATTGTGCAAATAAAATTAAAAGTTACTTTAATTTCCATGTCAAAAATTTGAAATTATTAAATAATTAAATAAGCTCCAAATATTCATAAATGAACAACATAGTGAATATAACGACTATAAACAATATTGACTATTAATTAGTGCAACAAGCCACTTGCAAACTTAAGATGGCCAAATGTAGTTGAAATGTAATTAAATCAAAAAATAGTTGCAATGTGTGGGGGTGGAAACAAACAAGATATCTTCTTGTGATTAATGAGATTTTTTCTTGAAAAATAATTTGGATACGTAATTAGGAAAGATCTTTTAATTGATTTGACTCTAGTAATTTTGAAATGGTTATGGGAAGGAAATTGTTTGAAACAATGCTACACTTGATATTAATATATATAATATTTTTAGTCCTTTTATTGTGAACCTCTAAAGGGGTAAACAAAGCTATTCAAATCCCAAATAAATAAAAATTCTCATGCATATGCATTTCCATCATTTCAATATTGATTAAATTAGAATTAATAGATTGTATAATAAACATTGGTCATAAAAAATGCACAAATTATATGTTTTACAATTATATATTTTTCAAACAAACATCATGAGAACACTATGACCATGTTGAGAAGGAATGAACAACATTTTTGCATAACTCCAATAGACCTTGATTTGTATCCACCTATAAAGTAGAATGAATTGGTAAAGGTAGATGCAAAGTTCAAAGTAGATGTTGAATATTGGGCTTCAAGAAATGGGTTGTAGGATTACAATTTATACAATGAGAATTCAAATGTTTATTCCCAAAATTTTAAATGGCTTGTGACAAGTTCCTTGAAATAATCATAACCAACCAAAATTGAAACTATAGAACCTGTTTTCAATTGTCTTTGACACATCCACATGGTTGGTACAGTTGCTAACATTAAGGTCAAATTGAATGTCATCTTGAAGAGTTCCCCATGGTCTTGTTATTTTTCCTGAAATTGAATCCAAAATTGGTTTGCAACAAAACATTTTAAGTCATCCTCTCAATTTGTGAATGGTCTCTTGATAGTAATTATTGATCTAGTTGTCATTGTTATAGAGAGAACTCACAAAAATGGAGATGTTGAATATTTGGCAATTAAATATGCAAATCAATAGTAATGGGTGGGAGGATGCAAATATTCAGTCAAAGTAATGAGAATGTAAAATTATATTAGAAGATACCAAGTGTATGTGGGTAATGATGAGGGATAGAAAAAATGAAAATAAATAGTATAAAACAAAAAAATATAATTAGAAATTTATTGGAAATGTAAGGATAATGCAATCATTGAATGGCTATTATATATGTGTCCTTTGGAATTCCAAGGGGCAAGATCTCTTAAGAAATGTGGCATAAACCTTTTTGTGCTTTACAAGATGGGGCACAAACTTGGTGAATTTTGTATTCACATTTGTTTGAACATAGATATTGATGTTGAGTGTCCATGTGGCAATGATGATGTGTTAGTTTGTGTTGATGTGTTGTAATATATTTTTGTTAAGGTATATTTTGACATGTCATTAAAATCTATCAAAAATATTCCATCTAACATGAATGGAATGTATTTGGAATATTCCTTCTACACCTACTCATAGATTCACATTGTTATTCACGTGTTCACAAAATAGTAATCCTAAGCAAGTCAGACCTACTTGTCCTTTCATAGTTGATGTGACCTCCAAAATGGACTTGATCAATTGCATGACCCCATCCCCATGGATTGCATCCCCATAAGAAGAGTGCACATTAGAGTTGTTAGTGTGAGTGCGAATCCTTGCCTTGCACTCTACTAAATCCCACAACCAACAAAAATTGGATCAGTTTTTGGGAGTGCCATGAAACCACCATCAATAATTTTTTGGCAAGTTTTTTTATATACATTTGGTCCCCAATACCTACTTCCACCTACATATTCTAAGTTGATCAACTTGTTGACTACTAAAACAACATTCAATATATTTCAAGAAAGAACTATTTTCATAATTGTTTTCATTAGCACACCAAATTGGACATAACATAATCACTTCAAATTGTGGGAACGTGTATTAATTAACAATTTTTTGACAATGGTAGTCTTAGACAAAATGGAAAAACTATATTTGCATTGAATTGTAACTAAAACTAATCACATTCAATGGGTCACAACCATGTGAAACTCTAGACCACATTATCCTATTTTTTCAAAGCATTTGTAGTCTTTAAAACATAAGATACAAAAATTTGTTGCATACAATTTGTAACAAATCAAAGATCACTAGGTGATAAATATAAGCTATGTACCTAGAATATGTGGTCATTTTCATCATGCACACTAGGTAAATGATTTGAAAGTAGAAAAATTTGCATAAAATGCCCATCTACAAAATGAAGCTTAATACCTTTAACTAGTTATTTTGCTAGAGCCTCAAGTATACAAACATGTTGCAATATTGTATTCAATTTGATCTTTCTAGAACCTATTACCCTTCACCAAAAGAAAACTAGACAAAAAATGGAACAACCAAATCACATCTTTTTGCCCCTAAGAAGTCGCAAGTTGCCATTGTCGGTTGCATGTCAAGTGGTCTTTGTTGTACTAACCCACTCTACCATTGGTTTTTAGCCTTCTTGGTTGCTTTTTTGAGTGGTGACTTCATCACCTTCTTGGATTTGCTAGGAAGGCAATTTTAAAATTGTTTTATGGGAGGGTTTGTAGGCCCACTAACTCATGCTCCTCTTTAAATTCCTCATCATGCTCCAGTTCATCTTTGTCAAACCCCTCTTCTTCTATCTCCTCATCATTCATGTCTTTTGGTTCCTCATTTGCCTATAAGATCAGCTCCTTCCTAATGGTAGCTTTGCATGAGTAGTTGGTTTAGGTTGTGGCTGAGGAGAAGGAGGCTTGGATTTGTTGGGGGTGGAAACTTCTACAAGATCCTCTATGGCTTCAACATGGAGTTGTTGGTTGCCAACACTTGGATTGATTTCTTGGTTGTTACTATATAAAATTGATGGACCTTTTTAAAATTAGTAGTTGAACCCCTAAAGACTTGAATGCGATTGTTGGTGGAAGGCCCAAGGAATTTTTGAAGACATCAACATCAACATCAATAGTCACATTCACAATTAGATAGGAATCTTTTCTAGACATTGAAACAACAAAAATCATCATGATTAAATTTTTTATTGGAAAAATTAAAATTATTTTTTCATGTAAATTGCAAATCATCTAAATACATAATTGAATTATAAGCAACAAGAACAACACATCCTATGGAGTTCAATGGATTCATAGGCAAAATAAGAATTTTATGGTGAACTATGTATGGACTTTTGTGCACATGCATAAACTATACATGTGGAGATTCAAGGACTTTTTAGGGCACACAATGAGTTTTGTGGACTTCATTGCACTCTTATGCACATGCATAAACTATATTTGTGGAAATTCAAGGACTTTTTAGGGCACACAATGAGTTTTGTGGATTTCATTGGATTCTTATGCACATGCATAAACTATACTTGTGGAAATTCAAGGAACTTTCAGGGCACACAATGAGTTTTTTGGATTCATTGAACTTTTGTACACATGGATAAATTGTATTTGTGGAAATTCAAAGATTCTTTAAGCACGCTATGGGTTTTGTGGACCTCACTAAACTCTTGTGCACATATGTTGAATGTCTTTTGAACTTAAGGAACTCATTCACACACATAAACTAATTTTATGGGAATTAAAAAACTCAATGGGCACACTTAAACTACATTAAGAGAGTTCACATGATTTTTGTGCAAATAAAATGGAAATCTTTGGAATTCAACAAACTCAAATGCACCTTTACACTATTTTTATGCACACCCATGGACTCATGTGGACACACAAAACATGTATGTGGAGAAACCTATACTAAATTGTGAACAATTAATCAAAGTTTGTGGAACAGAATGGGCCGATGTGCACACATGACCTAAATTTGTAATGTTTTGTGGAACTTAATGGACTAATGTGCACATTTGACCTCATACATTTGTAATGCTTATTGGACTTTAATGTGCACAAAAAAACATTATTTGGATTCATGTGCAAACTTGAATTATAAGTATGTAAGTTATGGCACTTTTGTGCATACATCAACATAGAATTTGCGGAGCTTATAGTCCATAAGAATGCATATTAACTTGACAATTCAAAATATACATACTAAATTAACATGGACCTTTGAAAACAAGGAGCAAGTTCCATCTCACAAAGTACATACAAGATTGCTCTTAAAGACAAAATGATGTGTTAATGCATGTACAATAAATGAAATAAAATGGAATTTCTTAAATAAGCCAAAAAACCTAATGTCCATGCATATTGCACCTAAATTGTTGAAAGACAATGTTTAAAAATGGTTTTTAAAAAAAACCTATATTTTTGGGAGATAAAATGTAACATTTTGAAAGTTTCAACCTCAAGGGTTTTGATTTAAGTTCGACAATCATTAGAGTCTCGGGTTTTGGGATACCAACCCAACTCCACCACAACTCATGCATCTCTTCAGCACAGCTTTGGTGGATGCATTTTGATGAAGTGTTGAAATGAACAACACACCAATATTGATATACCTGCTTGCAAGAAGCAATTTTTCTTACCCACATTGGTGAAAATCCCAACCAACAATATGGACAATAATCTATCAAAAAACATTCTTTGAACCCTACATCATTGTGTTCAACAAGATGTGAGGGCAACGGCATGACATTGTTACTTTAACGACTTAAAAGTCCCTTTCTCAAAAAAATTTAGAGAAGTTTTCTTGCAACAATATGATTCCTTTTACAAAATCAAAGTTTATATTATTGAAGCCAAACAATCTAGAGCTTTGAAGCTTTGAAGTCTTTATAAACTTTCTCAAACTCCTTTTCCCCTTCTTGTGCCAAAGATAAAAAAACTTCAACAAATGTTCTTTGCATCTCCACCTTTTCTTCAATTCATCACAAATTGCAAGGTCTAATGAACCCTTTAATTACATACATTTCAATCCTACATCTTGGAGCCTCTGCATTCTTCAGATCATTCTTTTAATCCTCCACTTAGTTACGAGATTTCATGTTTGTGTATAAAATGTTTTTTTGCACTTTCTTGTTGAAACACTCTTGGTCCTCAACCTCCAACATTAACTTTTCGGTGAGTTTTCCACATAACAAATGATCTCTTCTGGCAAGACAAGAATCATGCAACTATCACTCCCAACCAAGTTTTCTTCATCATCTTCTAATTGATCTATTGCATCGTCACCTTTTTCATCATTCATCACTTCAATTACTAATGTTTTTCGTCGTTGTTATTGATTTGTCCATTCAACACTCATCGCCCAATTCATCTTCTTGCCTTTCACCAACTCCATCATAATCCTTTTTGCCATACCTAAAGAAATGGTTGTTGAAGCAAAAACTTTAAGCTTTTAATGAATAAACATCCATAAACCCTCCACTTTTGCTATGACTTATGGATCTTCACTAAAAAAATTTATTACATTCATTTTTATTATGAATAGGTCCAAAAAACTTGTGGATTTCCTCCACCATGAAATCTTTGAAAATCTTCAGTCGTTTGGGACTTAAACCTTTTGAGGAAAGATGAAAACACTTTGTAAACTTTTTGCGACTTATAGGACCCTTGCTACCTAGTTCTAGAATGTTTGCATACAAAGGAGCAACTAGGCTAAAACATCCACCTCTCGAACTTGCATCATGTTCTTGCTTCACTTTCTTGGAATAATTCAACTTGCCATTACTTGTTGGTCTAGACTTGTCACTAGTAGATGGTACATGTTTTGCCATTGTTGAAAATCCAAAACCCTTTCCATCTTTATTAAAAAATGCAATCATTTTTGTACTTCCAAGTTCTAGAATGGCAAAATCAATGGCCATGCGCTATCACCTAAAAGCAGTTGAGAGTTCCAAATCTTGGCATTGTACATGAAATGGACAATAAAAACAAGTGACATTAGTAAATGGACAATAAAACCCAATAGAAAAATAATAAAAATACACGTTACAAACTTTGGTAAAGTGCATGAGAAGGAATGACAAATATTTGAAATTCCCACCATTTGAAAATGAACAGGTAATCACAAAATAAGTATCAACATCTAGGATTAATAAAATCCAATGGCCTAACTTCTCCACTTATGGTATTTCAAATTTATTTATTTTATTGTGGACTCTGTTTTTAGACTTTGATTTGCCCATTTTGTTACAATGTATAGTGCTTTCACGTAGCTAGAGTATGTAAACATTGGAAGCAAATGACAAGATTAGAAATCTTGAAGTGTATGTCAAGAATATAGTGGAATCAAAGTATGAGCCTTCCAAGAAGCTCAAATAGGTAGAAGGTAAATTGTGGAACTAGAAACAATTGTGAAGATGAATGAAGAAAGAATGGTGGAATTGGAAGGCATTTTGAAGTAGTGGCCAAGCAAATAAAAATGGTGGAAATGCAAAACAAGGAGTTTTTAATGATTTCAATTATGAACCATGAGTCAAAATTAGTTTTTAACTTTTTGAAAACCTCCGATGGAAGGTGTACATATATCTACCCTCACTCATTGATTTTAGGTTTTGAAAACAAAAAACCACCCAACATTGGTTTGTAGTTTGTACCAATGTTGTGTGTGTTAGTATAAATCATTTGCACTTATAGGCTCAAGTCTTCACACTTTCACAAACACAACTCACATGGTGTATATGTTTTCAATTACATTTATAATTGCAAATAATGTGATACATTTTGAAATACACTTACACAATCCCTTGTAGATTTTCTTTCAATGTGTAAGGTTGTATATATGAAATTATAATGCAATAATTTTTATTTTTTATTTTGCAAACCATAATCTTCAATGCCAATACAAGGTGCAATACCATCAATTTTGTTACAAACCTTAATTCTTTTAGTGAGAATGAACACTATGCATTTTGCACAATATCCTATTTCTTCGCTTTCTCTCTTCACATAATTAAAACATTTAAACAATAGCTATGAAGATGGCACCGGTTCAACAAAGAGAATTCAGGAAAAAATAGAGAAAGAGAAAATGGGTTGAGTCATTGGTGCTCATGTTTTGCACTCAGTTTTGTTTTCATTTATTTATTGTAAAGTTTCACACTACGTGTAAGTTACATATTTGTTTTACATTTTCACTTTGACGGTTATACACAGCATGAAAGGACCTTACACATGGCCAGTTATGGTAAACCCATTAAACCCTAAACCCTAAACCCTCCTGTGCCCATCTGGCCAACCCAGTACAAAGCGGATATGGGTTGTAACCTGTGACCTCTCCACCAATGGGGTGATGCCACATCACCGATTTCTACAGAGGAACTGGTTTTGTGATTATACCTACTGAAGGTTGATGAAACTTGACTTTTCTTCTTGTGCTCACTGCAGCAAACTGTGAAGTTGCCTGGCTCAGTTTCCAAACTCATGTGCACAGTATGATGCACTTGTCTGGCGGTCAGGCCTCGTGGGCAATGTCATGTGCTTGCATTTGGATGTGGAACCAGTTGGAATCCTCCTCAGTAGTTGGCAGCTCCAACACGTGTTTTAGTTGAATAACTCATTTGTTTTGAAATTCTCGTTCAGAAAAAAAGAAATGTTGAAAATTCAAAAATCTTCCTTTTTCCTTCAAATTTTGTTATTTGAAATTTTTGGGGAAAATTTCAACATTTCTGAGAAAATATAACTAGTGTTGAAGCTGCTAAGGTAGTAGAGTGTACTAGCTAATTCAACCAAACTCTCATGATCACTAGATGTGGGTGGACTAGTTATCCAGATTGCAGACACTTGATCCCCAGAAAAAGAAGAAGAGAGATTCCATATCTTTTCTGCTGAGGGCAACAGTCTGTTTATGCCCATAGTGAGCAGTGAGCACAGTTAGACCCCCATGAACAAATTGTCTTGGGGTTGTAATCACATATATATATATAACAAAAGTTTTCCTAGGTGATTTTTGAGACTGTAAGAAAGAGTGATCTGCCAATACAACAGAAGCGAAGTATACCAATTTAAATACAAGTTCCGTTTGAAACAAAAGAACCCTTGGCCACAAACCTTACTGATATCCACAACTGGCAAAGAAGACCATATGACTACTTATCCTAACAACTCCAGCTTCACATTTCTTTGAAGAGTATATTGAACTACACACATACTTCTTGAAGAAAATACAGGAGCTACATACCGCTACAGCAGAAAGATCACAGCTAAAATCTATGAAATTATAAGATCATACAAGTTATGTGGGAATTCATTAATCTGCTGGGTGAAATTTTGCAGATGTATATTCTGGCCTATTGGCATTAAAGTGTTCATGCTTAGAGCTTATTTGTAGCTGTCATTGCAGAAGACAGGATGATAACAGCAGTGGTTATTAGGTGCAGGAGCAAATTAACCCTCTGAAGCCAGCTTTCAGGCCCTCTAGTGCAATGTAGGTCCTTCACTGGGATGGGTGAACTTGGGTGAACTCAGACCGAGGGAGAAATATAGGTTTCTTTTTCATAGTCTACAGCTGAGATGAGCCAATGTAGAATGCTGCAGGACTCCTCACTTGACATTGTAGAATCCTCTACTTTGGATATGCAGGTTGTAGATGCAGTACACTGTCTCCCTGTGAATGATTCAAATTGCATCAAACTTTTTATATTGGTTGGGATTCTCTTATGAGGATCTTAGAAGCTCAATTCTTAGCATTTGCTTATGTACATGAATTGATGCTGCATCATGTTAATACCCACACCCAGAAATATGCATTTACTGCAAATTGTGCCAAAAGACAAGGGATTGAAATCTGAAATATTTCTGAAACCTCGAATGACCCCAACTGATGGTGATAAGAAAAATCTCTCCTTGGCATCAATATTGAAGAAGCAGCAGCCACGTAGTAAGTAGTGCAGTCAAAGCTCCTATGAGCTGCCAAATTGAAGCTTGGTTGTTCAGTCTCAGGATTGAGCTGTGATCTCCACTGTAATACCAACCATTTCCTCCGTAACCGCCGCCATGATCACCTCCTCCATTACCACCACTTGGACCTCCTCCTCCATTACTACTACCTCCACTGCCGCTATTCGATCCAGAATTTCCTTGATTCCCGTATCTAAAGGTGGGTATGCCTTGCAAACAAGCAGGGATATCGCTAGTCTGGAGGTCGTTGCTAGAAAGGTCCAAGTAGGTCAAGCTCTTCAATTTGCACAGGCTACTGCAAATGGGGCCTGAGAGGCTGTTGCAGTCCAAATCTAGATGCTGGAGAGTGTCAATGTTACCGAGATCGGAAGGAATGGAGCCTTCTAGGTCACAGTCGGTCACTGTAAGAGAGACTAGAGCCGAGAAAGAGCCCCATTCCGAAGGGATTTTGGAGCTGAACTGAAGGTACTTAATTGTGAGAGTCTGGAGATCCTGTAGCTGAGCTAGCGAAGCTCCGGGCGCCTTGTTTCCCGAGTAGCTGTCATTGCGAGTGATCTCGCAATTGGGAGGTCCTTCTATGTCAAGCTCGATCACCGTACCGTCTTGGCACGTCACCCCATTCCAGGTGCAGCAGTCGTCCCCTCCATAATCCCAGCTCGAGAACACTTTCTCGTTGGGATCCGAAAAGGCTTGTCTAAAATCGAGCAGAGCATCTTTGGACTCCGAGTTGCAAGTCCAAGCATTGCAGCAGGTGATCAGAGACAAAAGTGAGATGAAAGAGATGAGCTTCCAGAAGGTAGCAAGCTGATAGCTTCGTGCAGATGGAGCTTCGCGTTCGCTCCCCACCATCAGCAATTCAGCACCCATGTCTACAATCACTCCAACTGATCCAGCTCCAACTACTACCCCTCAGTCGGGTGCTGTCCGATTCCTGGTAAATGTACGCTGTTCTCACTCCCAAAAAGAGGTCCACGGATTCAAGAAACTACCTTTTCCGAGTGTACTAGCTGCGAAAAGATTTCTCTTTTGAACCTGAACATTGAGAAAATCCAATAGAAATCCCTGCTGAAAGTTCAGCGTTTGCTGCTGTGGGTCATATACTACTTCTAGGAATACACTGGATCACAACTGCGTACGTGTGGTGGTTTCACAAGAACAAGACCATTTACTTCTCTTGTAGCTAAATCTCATGATCGATCATGTGGTCCTTCTGGAATCTTGTGACACGATTTCTCGAACCTCCGATCAGATAATCTGCAAAACTGGACGACGCACGACTGGGGGGTAAATTAGCCTCAAAAGCAGAAACAAAAGGTCAGCTGTCGAATGCAGCCAAGCTCACATGCTACAGTAAACTTGCAGCAACTCCATCTTGAAGAATATGGACTGCTGGTCAGGAGAGATAGAAGTTCATGGGATTTGAGACAGCTCAAGACAACAAAATACAAGTCACAAGCTCACAGTGTAGGAGGAGATCTCATAGACCTTGACAGCTAGAGCTGCTAAGGGATCACTACTCCACGCTGAATTCACGTCATAGGCAGATCTAGATACTTGAATATCCCAGCTGCTGCTGCTAAGGGATCACTACTCCACGCTGAATTCACGTCATAGGCAGATCTAGATACTTGAATATCCCTGCTGCTGGTGCCGAGGAAACTATTTCCGAAGCTGTCTAGACTTACAGTTCGGATCCCATAAGGAAGGCAGAAGTGGACCACCAAGTCGAAACTGACACTAAAGAAGTACTTAGTTTTGCCCAGGTCATAGCATACCAAAACCCCCCTTATCTGTGTTTCAAAAAATATACAAAGAGTGACTTCCCTGAGCAGCCACCCACAGTAGTGACTATGAGGAATGGGAGTCTAGGAAGCTTGGACCGATGGACAAGCAGCAGACTAGGACCCACAACAGCCCACACACAACATCTGAAAGTGAAAAGAGAATCAGACTAGATCAGTTGCAATACTAAAGAAAGAGCTACTGAGATCTAAATGGGAAGCTGCAAACATATCCTGAACTGCAATTGGAAAGGACCCACAACACAAAGATTAAACACAAGATTTATGGTATGATGAAGGAGACAACAACGCTCTAGAATGTATAATGATGATCAGTGGGCCTAGAGAAAAAACATATATATTGATGAAAAATGAGTTGCACTGCACAGGTCCAGGATTTCTTCACAGAAAGTGGAGACTATTTAAAGTGATTACCTTCGTAGGGATGAAATTGGGGGGGGGGGGGGGGATTTAGGTAGAGACTAAACTGGTGGTGAGTTTGAGAGGATTGTTATCTGTTAGTTTTCAGAAGAAGTTATGGTTGCATGTGGCGCTAAGGGGGGTGGGTGGGGGAGGGGGAGCCTGATGGTGTCACAGTCGTCAGGTACATTATTGGTAAATTGCAGAGGTATCATTTTCCAGTGGTTCATCCCTATCCTGAAGAACTAGAAGGTCACCCTCTGTTAACCTTGTTTGTTGTTGGCCTTGCCTACCATGGCAAGGACATTGTGTTTAGATTCATTAGAGAGTTATAGTAGCTTAAGCGATTTTGGCCCCTAGGTAATAGGTCTATTTTGATATGAGGATTTTTGAAAGAGGATATTCTGGCTTGTGTTGAGACTTGAGATTAGTTATAGAGTTGTAACATCTTGAAGAATTTTGGTTTCTTTTGGATGATTTTTTGAAGATTATATGTTTGCATGGTAAAATATTTGAGTTTCCATAATTCCTCTTTTGCCTTAAGATCCTTTTTAATGTAAATGGCATGGCCACAGTTTGACACACCCCTTGTTTGTTTTGTTTGATTGATAGATTGCGGAAAAATAATTTTTGGGAGGATGTAGCAGTCTGCCCCCCCCCCCCCCCCCCCCCCCCCTCCCTCTGGCAAATTAAAAGGTAGAAAAATGTGAAAAAGTGATTTTTTGAGGGTTTTGTAATCGATTTCCAGTAGGTAGGTAGCCAAAAATATAAAAAGATACCTTAACAACAAAGTCTTTTTTTAAAATTATCCAGTAAGGCTATATTTTCTTATGGATGATCACCACTTTGACTGCTGTACAAAATTGGGAAACCCAAAAAACCAAAAATAATTTATTCAAAAAAACAACACTAGGGAGGAAACATTCTAGGTCTTCTACTATCTACCTACTTAAGTTGTTACAGGCTGATTCTAACTCAATAAAAAGTCTGTTTTATTTATTTTGTTAGTTCTTTTTTGAGGCTGCCCATTTGTCAGAAGGTTGTATCTTAGCTTGCGCACAAAATTCCAGCCTCGCTAGCAATATACCTTGTGCAACTCATAAGATCCTGGATAAGTTTAAGACAAGACAAGAGAGAGAATCCTGTTTCTTTACTCAGGAGGAGCGTCTATCTGTTGGAATTCCAATCTGCTCTCTTCTTTCTATTAATCTTTATAAGAGAAAGGAGACAACTCATGAAGGCTTCAGCGCTTGACACCAAAGATTTACATTGTTTTTTTTAGGAGGAGTAAGGAAGTTTTTTGGGGAGTAAACTTTTCGTTCCTCCCCACCTCCTATAAGAACTAGTAGAAGTATTTTAGTGTACAATTTTCAGACATTTATGGTCTATTTTTAAACCTTTTTCTATAGTTGCAAAATAATATATAGTCTGGTCATCAGACATCTGCCATTTTGCAGCAATGATGGTTCTCATTGGTAGTTGCATTGATGAGAAATGTCAGCTAGAAATGCATCATCATGGAGCATTGATGCATGCAAAACTCTTGTGACTGAGTCAGCTCAGGGAAACCAAGAAAGGGGAATTAGGATGGAAGACAATGAGATTTCCACTTGAGTTTTGAGGAAAGGCCAGCTTAAGCGAAGACAAAACCACCGGGTTGCAGTACTCACAAATTCACAAATTCCTGTGCGGGAAGTACAGGAAAAGAACTTTTTCATGCTGCAGGTCTAATGTGCAACAACCATAACAGCTGCAGACGGACGTATGGACGATGGACGGACCCTTGACGTGCCAATCCTCCTAGCGCAAAAGGACAAAACTCTCACCTACTTAGCACTCAGGTCTCATGGCCCACCCTGCCTAGCCGGTACACTCTCATAAAGCAATACTGGATGCATGAGGTGCACAGAATTTGGATGGTGGGGTTTCTATTATCTAAGCATGGGTGGGGTCCATGGGATTTATGAATGTATTTGGTAATTAGAGATCATGCATGACCTTACATTTGCACAGCTAATTATGCACGAGAATGTGCCTTCTAGGGAACACATTCTGGCTCCTAGTGATGTACTAAGTCAAGGCAAGTGGGCAGAAAAGACCCGGAAGCCAAGTAATTCCCCTAGTACAGTCCATGCTAGGGCATGAAGTTGCATAGGCACATCCTAAACTAGCCTGAATAGGCCTGCCAATTCTGCCATTTAAAGGTGCATTCACACCTAATGTTAAGTCAGTGTTAAGTGAAAATCTAGGTGGCATCTTAGGTGGCACCCAATGTTAAATGGGTGATTGCTTAATATTAAGTGAAACTTAACATAAAATCTTTGTGGTAAACTGGTTAAGGTCCTAAATGACTAGCTTGGTGTTAGGGGACTTAACACCTGAGTCCTTAACACCAAGTGTAAATGCACCTTAAGAGTGCTTGATAACCTGCCAGATTGGCAAGTATAGATCTGTATGTTACTTCTTGTTGGTAGTTTACTGTAGTTAACAAAAAGATTAATTGAGGCATTTTCAAATAGCGATTGACTTAACATTAAAAGTGACCGATTCTGACCAGAAATTGTGATTATTTTGTGAACTTTTGACGCACCATTTTCAAAATTAAAACAAGTGGGAAAAGCTTTATTCCAGGTCCAAAGATCGCTGATTGTCGATTAGTGATTGATATACACCGTTCTCCTCGTGTTTCGCCAAGTATTCAGCCAGTGCAGACTGATTTGCACATCGAAAATCCTGCCCGTAGGTAACAAAGGCCTTTGCAACCTCTGAGCGAGTCGACATGCGGGCATTTACATCTTCGATCGATTGTTCGAGCCAAGAAATGACGTCCTTTCGATCGACCTTGTATTTGTCTCCAGGACCAGGATCAGAGGCAATCTTCCACGAGACGTAGCACGTCTTGAAGGCCTGTTTGATCGGTTTGTTGGCGATCAGATCGCATACTTGAATCAAACTAGTACACCCAGGAGGAATACCTCCCAAAGTGATGTTCAGGTCAGCAGCTTTCTCTTTGACTTGATCTGAGAAATGGCTAGAAGCCGCGTCCCAAATCAAACCAACCTTCTCGCCTGGATAACACGATGCCAAATATTCCAAGTAAGTGCAGCACCCGTCTTTGTCCATCCAATGCTTTGGATGGAACGTGACTTTGCTAGGCCCATCCCAAGAAGAGAATCACCTTGAAAGCATCCCGTCAGGCTGGCCAGTCATGATAATCATAGGGGCAATGATTTGAGATTGGAACATCTCGCATGCCACCATCACAGTGCACCCTTTCTTGGCATCCTCGGCTCGGTTGGAGCCGACTCGTTGTGCATTCGTTGGAGCAATCAAATGGGTTTCTTTCGGGTAGAACTGAAGAAACATTTCGTCGGCATTGACCAAACGGGTCACACCAGCAGATCGCATGATGCTACAGATCAAGGCACACGCATCCAAACAAATTTGTCACCAATTGATAAGAACTGTCTGGGAGATTGATTCCTTTCGAATCGAAAACCGATGTCTCTCAAGAACTCTGGCGACCCATTGCGAAAGGCTTGGAGATATATGCCCCGAATGGATCTTCATCTTCACCTCCCATTCAGTGCGTTCCGCTTCCGGCTCATGACCAAACGTAGAGATTAGAAGATCGTAGGCTGCCGATTTGCTCAATGGGTTGCCTGTCTCCCATTTCATCACCACAGTCGAGATAAGGAATTCTTCTTGCTGGGTGTATTTCACTTTTCTTCCAGAACCGACAGTCTTGGTTGTTTGGAGAAGATATGTGATGTTGTCAGATTTCCCGGCCGCGTTTCGATTCTTTTGACGAGTACCGGCAGATAAGGCCAAAACGTACTGATGACCTGGAGTGGAATTGCAAAACTTTGAATCGATCTGCACCTGGCTTGAAGCGTCCACATCTTCGTAATCCTTTCGATATGTGGCAGGCATGTCAGGCAGGATGTCAGAGACTTTAAAAGCTTCAACATAGTGGACCCATTTACCGAAATACCTTTTTTGCTTGATCCAATTCTGAAAGGTCATGACGTTGATCGAGAAGAGAGAGCATGTCAGTTCTTGGTCCATGTTTCTTAAAGACTTGTGAAAGTAAAAAAATATGGCTTTCGATTTCTGCTCCCAAGTCCTTGTACGATACAGAGCAATGGTCTGCTTCCCTGTTGTTGTAAAGGATTTCAAGAGCTCTTTCATCAATGTACGGTGAAGTTGCCGCTGACGAGCCTCAATCACGATCTCCTTCGGGGCAGAACTCGAGCTTGCCGCCGAGCCCAACTCGACAGTTTCAGGGTGAAGTTCTGGAAACATTTCACGACGAACCAAGTGTGAAACGTCCTTAACGTTCTGTTCGGCTTTGTAACGCTTCTCTTGAGCTTCCACCCATTTCTTGTTTTCGGGGATTGTCAGTAAGAACCACTTCATTTTTTCAGGTATGACAGGTGACGACCAAGTATGGTATTCCACGACAGATGTCTTCAACTCCGCCACGGACTCCGCCGCGGACTCCGCATGCGGCACGACAACCGAAAACTTCATCGGAGACTTCATCGAAAACTTCCACAGAACCCAGAATCGACGAGAATCTCAAGAATCTCCTATGACCAAAAAAGAAGGGAACCCAGAAGACAATCGGATTCCTCTCGCCACTATCCTAGTTTGAGCACATCTAGTCTGAATTACAAACCCACCAGAGTGCACACACACACACACACAACCCAGAGACCCAACACAGGAGCTCGGCTTGTTGAGCTCCGTGATCGAATTGCATCCCAACATGAACCCAATACTCATTCAACAAAAAGAGTCCACTCACACAAAACAACAAACAGAAATCAATACATTTCCTCATTCTCAGTCTGATATGTACATTTTTCCTCCGACAGCACAAGCACCCACATCCTCTCTGTTGCTCACCAAAATCTACCAGCACTGTGGAACTAGGTACTTGAACATCATCAAAACATAGTCCTGGTACTAGCTGATTATCGATCGCAGCGGAAAAAAATCACAACCAGCTAACACCTTCTCCCGAAATCCCGATCTATTTCCTCACCAACTGTACTGACTGCCTGATCTTTCTTGCCATCTCCTATCTATCTTCTCAAAATCCTCTCCTCCCTCCGAAGTCCCCAGCTTATTCCCGAAGCTTCTCCAAAATGTTTCCAGTCGATCCAATCCGATCCCCGGGATTCGCCGTCTTGCCGTCCGACTTCATCAATACCAGCCGCCATACCCATTCCGATGCACAGCTCAAAGGAAGAGCCATGCAAATCCATGCAGTCCATTATGGAGTGCCGTCACACTGATTTACTTGACACAAGGGAACCCAGAAGCACAGGTCTAACCAGAGTCAAGACTACCTCTTTTCACACCACAGTCCTACAATGAAGTGGCATTTCCAAGGGCGATTTTTTTGAAATTTAATCCAGCTGTAGTGATCTTTTTGTTAACGAAAAATCACAATAACATTAAAAAGTGATGGGATTTATCCAAATTGTGATCTTTTTTAAAAGCAATCTTTTTGTTAACTACGGTAGTTAGGAAGTATGTATGCTAGGACTTATGTCTTTATTTTTGGGGGCCCTGCTACTGTAAGGCAAGGAACTAAGACATCAAAACAAATTTGGCACTAAATTGCCTTGTTGTGGAGGCAGCTTGTCTGGGCAGGCAAAAACACCGGTTCCACGGATGGCCACTTCGCCCATGATACGAGGTCCCAAAATATGAGATATTAATAAAAATTTGGGTCACACCTTGTTCACGAAGGAGGTCTCAAAATACGAGATGTTAAAAGTGCTTTGGGTAAGGTTTTCTCTGTGATCTTGGTGGGGTTTACGCTTCTGTTCGTGTGTGCATGTGTTTTGATATTTTTCAATTTGGTTTTCTGGTTTTGTCTGTCAGTTTGTGTATATTCAGGTTTTTGTTTACGGGAATGTGTGACTGTTTTTTTTTTAAAAGAAGGATTTTTTGTGTTTTTTGTTTGAAGTTTGAAGAAACTTGTCAAAGGATATTGAAAGGCTTTTTGGGAGTTTGTGAGGTGGGTTTTTGGTATGATTAAATAACTAGAAGAGAAAGTAAAAGTTGAAAAAAATAAAATTATAAAAAAATATCAAGAGAAGGGAAGCCAAGAGGGAGGAATGAGTGTGGCAAAAAACTAATACACATGAGAAATCACAACACAGAACACACATATATTAAATGGTAGATACACTCTCAAAATCACCCACTAGCATGAGCATGTGGTCACTTGACTCAGATTCTAGGACCACCTAAGTTACTACCTTTCTCAACAAAAAGAGGCTTGAGATCTCTAAGGGGTCATATCACTTTGATCTCTCTCTCTTGAACGAATTGGCATTTCTTCTCTTTCTCAATTTCTTCAGACCATATGAACCACATCAAACTTCCATAGGAACCCAAGTTCTTGTTTACATTTGGTGACATAGATCCATGAGCTCGAATGAATTACATAAACCAGTGCTCATGACACCATCCCTCAAATTGACAACGCATAAAAACAAGAAAACAACACACTTTAATTCCCCCTTGATGGCTTCACAAGTTTTACAAAAAAACCACAACCCCGCTTCACATGATCCACCTTGTAAATTCAACGGACTATGGTTGTTTTTTGAAGCTCCCAATAATCAGGGTACTCTCTCATGAAATGCAAGCAACACTCACATACAAATCAACCCAACACACACATATTGAGAAGGATTTCTAGCCGCTCTTGAAATCTCTATGATTTTCATCATCCCCTTTATCAACCATCAAAAATCAATTCCTCGACTAAATTTCTACCTCTTCAAGTACATTGCACAGCAAATAACTCTGTACCTTTGTTGGAGACAGAAGTCCCACTTCACTTCTTTGAAAACTTCTACTTGCTAAAAACAAACCTTTCCCTCCCCCACTTATCTGCTTTGTTATTTATCTTTCTTCTGCTCCACAACAAGATTTTGTCCGGCCATTCTTTGCTTGGCAGTTCCCTTGCCACACATTTAACCAACGTCCACTGACATCCATAGCAACATACTCATCCCAAATAAAAGAAAACGACATAAAAACTTCGACGCCATAAACACCATCGCATCTCCATCAATGTTCTTCCTTGTCTCCATTGCCACCGTGTGCAAACACTATCAAGCTGAAAACAAGAAAAAACCATTTTCCTTGAAAACCTTAAAATTCCTTCCTATACACATACAAAATTAAAAACTTGTTACACGAGGACAAAAGGGAAACAATAGGGAAAAGGTGAGATTTTGCAACAAAGGAACAAGAAAACAAAAAGAATAGGATGCTAAAAGGGAGGAAGGAGGATAAAAAGGAAATCATTAGGAAATGGTGCATTTTTGTAGCAAAGGATTCGGTGTATTTATGAAACATTTCAATTGGGGATGATTGTTTTCTTTTAAGGTTTTCTTTATAACTTCATTCATTTTCATGTTATTTTGAAATTTTAATATTGTGAATGAATATTTCATTGGGCAAAAGATTTTGTGTTTGTTGAATTTAACACTTTTTATTTTCATTGAAGGTCACAAGAAAATTATATTGAGCTTTGTAAGCAGGTTAATGTGGGACCTACAAAACAATTTTGTCAATTGTTGTTTGCAATTTTAGGATTTGTATTCAGATTATTTAATGGAAATAAAAAGGTTGTTTGTATTGCTGATGATGTCTCTTTCATTGTTCATGTAATGTTTTCATTATATTGCAAGGAAAAAAGTTCGCATCCACAAGTGAACTTAGTGCTTCCAATCTACTCTTCTGCAAATGAATGAAAACATCAATTGTTAATTATTGTCAAAATACATCTCAATTTTCAACAGTACATTTGTATGATGATCAACTTCATGATTGTTTTGGACTACAAATTATGATGAACATGACGCATAATTTATAAGAGTTTATCAAAAGAGGATTAATATGAGGCATTATCCATGAAATGGCGTGTAAAGTAGGTTATAGAAAAGGTCACTAAAAATTCAGTAGTTTTTGTGCATTTGTATTATTCAACAAAATTAAGTATTATTTTAGGTCATTCTAAAATAATATTCAACATATGAAAAAGTAGATGGACTGTTGATTTCAAGGGTAGAACTTTTAGCATCCATGTTTCAATAGGTAAATAGGGTAGAAGAACTAATGATACAATAAAAGCATCAAACATCAACAATCAATAAGTGAGTTTAGGTATAAAAGAAGTAATGATCATGGGTGAAAATTAAGCTAATGCCCATGTTTCAACATGTGATGAGGTATCACATCATTTTTATGACATTTCAGGATTGGGAAAATGTTGCGATATGTACAAAAACATATATAACACCACTACATAATTTTTTTTGTTTGAATTTCAAGCAAATAATAACCAAATAAATAAATGAAAAGAAATGAGCTTTAGCGTGTTGGTCCAATCCAAGTTTTTTCTTTTCAAGTGTATGCATCAACTTCATTATTTTATATAAAAATTATATTAAAAATTGCAATTGCATTGAATATATTGAACTCTCTAAAAGTTTAGTTTATTGAATATTTGATATTAAACCATTTCCATCAACATTTTTGTAATTTTCTTATTAAGTTAAGTTATCAATGAAAGAAATTAAAAACTTCTTCACTTTCAAATCATAAGGGATGTTTATTATATCCAATATAGGGTGTTAAATAGTTTGTTTAATTTTAAATATATTTTTGATGGTGGTTCTTGTTTGCTTCTAGAATATTATATGTGAACTTTGGATAGGTTAATTCATCATTGTTATTTGAACATTCAAAAGATATGAAAAGAATGTGTACTTTGTTTCATATGTAATTAATGATATCATTACAAAACATAACAATTATAATGATGAACTTGAAAGTATGCAAGTTAATGATGAAATACAAAATTCATCATTGTTATTTAACATGTCTATCAACTTAGAACTTCTCATAAATATTTATTTATTTATCGTGCAAAACATGAAAAAAATGATTAACCAATAATGAAGTATGTAACAAACAACTTTTGATTCGATGTAGTGGGTTACAAAATAATGTGACAAGTGTAACATTACAACTTAGTTTATTTCCATTTTTATTTCCATATGGTCACTATGCTTGTGATGGTAAAATACCAATACATGAATATTTCGTTTGAGTTCATTATTTTCACCATTTACATTGTATAAACCATATTTATTGATCGTGTATGATCTTCGATAATCAATCCAATTGATAAAACAAACCTCCAATATTTATTCAAAAAAAGACATAAAAAATACGATAAAATTATCCACAAATGAATTATGCACAAATATTTCAACATATTGTGAAATATATTGTCCATCATCAATTGAAGGTTCTCTTGAATGGTATCAATCACAATTACAAGATTTGTTGACCATGGTACATGAATTTGGTATGTTTCATATTTTTTTACGTTAATTACAGATGAAATGGTCAACTCAATCACAATGGCATGAATTTAGTGATATGGAATGTATTTTTAAATAATCACATGAAAATATGTCATGGAAAGATTGTCCTGTGGAATGTGCAACATTGTTTCACTCACATGTTGATATGTTTATGCATCAATATATATTAAATAATATTGAGATTTTGGTAAAAATAAAATAATATGCGATTCATCATGAATTACAACATCATGGATCTATTTGTGCCCATATTATATTATGGGTTCATGAATATGATTTGGAAATAATAACAGATGAAATAGTAACATTTCTTCCTGCAATGTTTGATGAAATAAATACAAAATTTACCCCCCCAAATGATAGTTTACAACTTAAATTACTTTAAATGATTTTACAAAAGCAACTACATGAACATCAAAATTGATGTATTTGAAAAGTCCTCATGAAATGGAAGTTTCTGTTTGGATTTCCATTTTTGTCACATATCAAATACCAATCTTTTTCAAGAAACAAACAAATGAAAATATTATAGACCATGATATGAAGATTGAAATGTTGTTCCATATCAACCAACGTTATTATTATTGTGGGGAACGCATTTGAATATTACATGTCACATTTTCATATTGGTCATTTTATCTTTTGAAATATGCAATGAAATGTGAACCTCATGAAACATTGAATTTGAATATAAAAAAATGAAAACTGATTTGGTTTACAAAAGGCATAAAAAACACGACACTATTAGGAAATGCGTCCTAGTTCACTTTAGGTTTCATTAGATTTTGAATGAATTTGAATATTTTTACTGAATGAAATTGTTTAACCCCTTAATGGATGGGGACCAATTGCTACGGACAATTAATAGTTTCACTAATACCTAATGGAATAAGGTTACTCCCTAGTGAAATACAAATTTACCAAATCACTCACTTGCTAATTAATTAACTAACCAACATAGAAATCAATTAAATTTTAATTACTTAATATATAAGATTATTGATAATTTCTTTTTTTAACCTATGATTTATTGACACGTGTCACTAAATACGTTAAATTTAACCATGTAATCAACCTAAGCACCTATTATAGGAATTCAATAGGGGAATATTTTGTCAACATATCATTGTTGACCACACAACGTCATTCATGAAATTTGATCCCATAACCTTTGGATTGGAAGCAAACACCTTTATCATCAAACCACCCCGCTTGTTGTGATAATAGTTACATTACATTCTATTTATCAAATACTTCATTTTAAACATTAAAAAAACATAAACTATGAAAATTCATATTTTATTGAGATTTTGTTCAAATGAAATGATTCAAGTTTACTTTTTAAAATATTTCAATAATGTACATAATTACATTTATTTCCTTTTGAAAGTTTAAAATCATTTGAATAAGAAAAAATTTGAATATCATTATTTAATAACATTTAAATGACCATTTTTTTCCAAAAGAAATAATAATAAATGGATAATTTTTTTGTTAATATAGTAATACAATTTATGCTAAGCTACTTTCAATTATTATATGAATATTTTTCATTAATTCAAATTATTTTACCCTACATTATTTACGATTCCTTATGGTTATTCTCAATTACTTTTGATTATTTTTGGCTATTTCATCCTAAGCTACTTTTCATTATTCTAAGTTATTTTTTACTTCTTTAATTTATTTCACCTTAGGCTATTTTAAATTATTGTAAGTTTTTTTTAGTTATTCTATGTTTTTTTGCTATTATAAATTATTTTAGTTGAAGCTATTTGTAGCTATTGTAAGTTACTTTTGGCTATTGAAACCTATTTCACCTTATATTATTATTGCCAATTCTAAGTTAGTATAATTTATTTCACCTTAAATTACTTTTGTCTATTATAAATTATTTCACCCTAGATTATTTTTAACAACCTTAAGTAATTCTAATATATGCCTATTGGTTGTTATTTTATTAGTGTTATTGGTGATTATTAATGGCTATTGGTACCTATTCTATTAGTGGTTATTTTATTAATGGCTATTGATGGTCATTCTTTTAATGGCTATTAATGATTTTTTATTAATGGCTATTGATGGCTATTCTTTTAATGGCTATTGATGGTTATTCTATTAATGACTATTGATGGTCATTCTTTTAATGGCTATTAGTGGCTATTCTATTAATGGCTATTGATGGTTTTTTAATGACTATTGATGGTTATTTTCTTAATGGTTATTGTTGGTTATCTATTAACGGCTATTGATAGCTATTTTTTGAATGGGTATTATTGGTTATTCTATTAATGGCTATTGATAGCTATTTTTTGAATGGCTATTGGTGGTTATTATTTTAATGACTATTAATGGTTATTTTTCTAATGGCTATTGGTGTTTATTATTTTAATGGGTATTAATGGGTATTCTTTTAATGGCTATTGTTGCTTATTATTTTAATGGCTATTAATGGGTATTATTTTAATGGCTATTGGTGCTTATTATTTTAATGGCTATTAATGGGTATTATTTTAATGGTTATTGATGGATATTTTATTGATGGATATTCTATTAATTACTATTGGTGGTTATTTTAATAATGGCTATTGATGGTTATTTTATTAGTGGTTATCGATGGCTATTTTATTAATGGTTATTATATTATAAATTATTGTTAATTATTATATGTTATATTATAACTATTGATGATTATTTTATTATAAATTATTGTTGGATATTTTATGTTATAATATCATAAGCTATTGGTAGTTATTATATTATAACGTATTTAAAATTATTTTTCATAAGTTATTAACTTTTATTTTAAATTATTTTTACCTTAGGTTGTTATATTTTATTTTAAATTATTATACTTAAGATAAAATAATTTATATTAACATAAAGTAAAATGATTTTGAATAACTTAAATAAATGGTTTTCATCCAATAGATATTTATATTTCTAAACCATTTGCATTTCAAGAATTAACTTTTATGCAATATTTCAAACAATATACACATGATCATAAATTATATCCTACCTATCAAATTTTCAAAAAAGATGATCTTGGTTTTATTATTTTGAAAATAAAAAATAAGTATGATTCACTATTTTTCATCTAGTTCATACTAGTGAAGGTTTTTTTAATAAATATTTTATTATAGAAAATATTGTTTCATAATGAAAAATATCATTTTCTAAAAGTAATGTTCAATTTTCATATGTATGTGAATGTCAAATAAGAGGATTTTTTTACAACATAAATTCTTTAAGCATGTTTTTGATATAATATGATAATCAAAATTTGTTTGAAAATGAAAAACAAACTAATTTTTTTGAAAAAAAATTTTGGAAAAATATCCATATTTGAATTTGAATTTGAAAAATGAAGAAATTATGTTTACATGTACATCAAATGAAAATGAATATACAAGAAATTATTTTAAATATATTCAACATGATTTTTAAAATGAAATACAAAATTATGTACTTAATTATGATCGATTACATGTGTTAAATATATTAAATAAAAAATAAACAAGATTACATGTATTGGAAGGAACACTTGGAAGTGGAAAAACATTTTTTATAAATATTTTACACATTATCTTCAAATGCAAGGTAAAAATGTATTATTAACATCAATAATTAAAGCTAATGTTTTACAATTATCACAACATGCTTATACTACACATGTTTAATTTAAAATACCAATTTGTGAGTACCTTTTATTTTACCACAACCAAATGTTGTATTACAAAAATTAAAACATGTAGATGTAATTATAATTGATGAAATGTCAATGATGACTACTACTATGTTATGTGTAATAAAATAACGTTTGAAACAAGCTCAATGTATCATAAACCCATTTACAAATGTGTTAGTATTATTAGTAGGTGATTTAGCACAATTACATTTAATATCTTAACAATCTTTGAAGAAAGCTAAATTACATTATAAAACTTGTCTTATTTCAATGGCCCTATGTTGGTCTATAACAACTCATCATATGTTAACAAGTTCTATTAAGCATATTCTGAATCCTATTTTTCTTGAATTTCTAAATGTTATTTGTACTAAAGAACCCACACAAATAGAAATCAATCATGTATTTTCATATTGTTATATTTCATAAACAAATCGTTTTTGGTCACACATTGATACCAATGTTACTATTTTATGTTCACATCAAGAAGATGTTGTTAAGTATAATGATTTGCTTATACATAAAATATTTGATGCTAATGATAGTTTTTATGTGACAATGGAAACTAATGCTGTGAATATTGAAAATGTACAAACTTGGTTAGATGATCCAAAAATTAATCATATTAAACCTTTACAAAATGATCATGAAAAAGGATTAACAAGACCTTGAGAACTGTTTAGTTAACAATTTTAAATTGGGACAATTTTCATTCCATGGGACAATAAAAATTCAGGAAGCATTCTATTTTCAACAGCCGCATGTCGTGAACGTAATTTCTGTTGCAACCATTTTTGCATCCAATGCAGGGAATTTCAACCCGTGATTTGGATGTGGGAATTCCAAACCTTCAAGAAAATAAAGCAAGCAAAAAATAAAGAAGAAAGATCATTGCAACAATTTCGTATAAACAACATTGGTCGTCAACCTACCATTTGGGCAAAAAACAAAGACATCATTCACACACATAGTTCATGAGAGAGCTACATACAATTAGCCGTGGGTGAAAATAGGTTCAGGCAAGTGAATCCCAACAGTTTTCATGGTCTAACCTTGTGCCTTGCTAATGGTCATAGTGAATGCCAATTGCAAGGGGAATTGACACCTTTATAGGTTGAATGGCCACTTCGAATGGTTTGTTGTCGTGGTGATGCGCTGTATGTTGACAATATTCCCCACATGCGCACCACCAATGATATGCACAATAATCAATCTTCGAGCTAGGCACCAAATGATTAAATAGGTCCCATTACAAAATCCTGAGGCCACATCGAAATTTCTTAGTAAGATAATAGGGACGCTAACTTTGAAGGCCAGGCGATGTGGTGGCATACCTACCAATTAAAGTAATGGTGTTGAGAAATTGCGTGCCAATTGCCATAGCTTGGTCATCCCCCAGCCACCAATGATCTGCATGACAATCAATCTTCGTGCCAAGCACCAAATGATTAAACAGGTCCCATTACAAAATCCCGAGGCCACATTGAGATTTCTCAATAAGATAACAAGGATGCCAACTTTGAAGGCCAAGCAATGTGGTGGCATACCTGCCAGAGTAATGGTGTTGAGAAATTCCATGTCAATCGCCATAGCCTGGTCGTCCCCCATTTCCACTGAGTTTGCCGACAAAAATACGTGATCTTGCCTTGGCACAGTCTTGGCAATCTGAATCTTGAGAAGGTTCACGAGTATATTTTTTGTTGTTTGAATAGCTTGACCATCCATGTATCCTTGGTTTGCGTAATTAATTGCTAGGGATGGGAAAACGTGGATGAGGGTATCTAAAGATGGTGCTTGATGGATTTATGGGTATAAAGCGATCTCGACTCCAACTGAGGGCTTTGCGTCAGCTTCTAGTGGAAAATGATCAATGATGGAAGACTCTTAACCATTGTTGACTCTTAGAAGGTACTTAGCATACGACCTGGAAAGGAGATCGGTTTGCAATCTCATGTTTTCCGTGAGAATCAAGACGCGCACTTGATGCCACAAAATTGAACACGAGAAGCAGTGTTGTTAGGTACAGTTTAAACGTTTAAACGAAAAAACGTTTTTTCCCGTTTAAATGGTGTTTAAACGTTCTTCTTTTGTACCAAAAAAACACCCATATAAAAAAACGGTGCAATGCCCTAACGTCTAAACGAAAAAACATTTTTTTGTCGTTTAAATGCTGTTTAAACATTCTCCTTCTATACCGAAAGAACGCCCATATAAAAAAACAATGCAGTGCCCTACTGACACTGTAGTGCTAGTTGCACTCAGCATTGTAATTTGTAGTTCGTCGCTCGTTTGAAATTACTCGTGTTGCTCGTTTGTTGACGTGTTGCTCGTTTGTTGATGAGTGCGAACACCGGCAAGCATGGAACCGGGCGCAAGCCTTGCGATGCGCGTTAGCACTTTATCCAAACTAATCGCATGGCCAACAAGACGCAACACTTTGTTCGTTGCGTCCATTGCACTAACGCGTTCGAGAAGGGTGTTCCTGATGCTCGTGAGGTCGTTGATGTGCAAGGGGGAAAGAACGCCATGGAGTCACACCTATATCAGTGCAAGTTCTACGAAATGCAGGACATGCAGTCTCAGATGTTTGATCCAGAGCCCAGCACCTCTCAAGCTCAACATCCCAGGGTTGGGCCGCCGACTTCATCACAGACGTCAACCAACCATAAAAGCTCCAAGCGAGCACGCCAGCAACCAATCCTCAAGTATTGTCCGGCTCCTATTCTGAACGAGGAGAAGATCGAATTTCATAGCCTCTTGCTGGAGTTCCAAGCTGAAGCCAACCTTCCCGAGTCATTTGTCAGCCGACAGAGCTTTCAGCGCCTCATCAGGTTTTGCAATGTGGAAGCCGCAAAAGCACTACCTACTCACCAATTTCTGGGAGGCCCAATCTTGAACAAGTACGCGGACAAGGTGGACTCAGGTGATCATGTAACGTTGAAGGCAGCAACACCACTTGGTTCGGGAAAGCGCGTCAACTTCCTATCCGACACCTGGGAAAATATCGCAAAGATGCACATTCTCGGTGTCATTCTGTCATTTGCGAGCCTCTGCGTCACCTTTGGCACATTCACTTGTGGAAGTCGACATGACGGCCTGGCCATCGCCGAGCATCTTGAGAGCATCCTACTATTGATGATCGCCCAGGGTTGGGATGTTGGTGCCATCGTCACTGACAACGTCGGCAATTATGCTCGAGCTTGACGCATCCTGGCATTGCGCTGGCCCAAGATCGTATTCCTTTTCTGCTATGCGCACCAAATCAATCTGTTGGTTAAGGACGTCATCGCCACCAGCTGGAAAATTACGGTCTCTCGGGCGCACGCCATTGTCTCGACATTGAACAAGTCGACTGCGAAGTGGCTGCCTCGTTTGCGCGACGTCATGAAGGCGACGTACAGGAACACTGTCACTTTGGCTCTTGTCCAAATGGCCGACACGCGATGGAACTCAGTTCAAGGGATGCTAACGTCGTTGCTGCGGGTGAGATTAGCTTACAAGATGTTCGTCCTACGTTGGAGCTCACACGCCGACTTCCCTAATGATCTGTATGCACTTGGTAGCGACACATTCTGGAAAGAGTGTGAGGACGCCGAGGCCCTGATCAAACCGTTGACGATAGCGTCTTTCTGTCTACAGCGTGATCAGAACACCATGGCAGACGTCGTGATGAACTATGGCGCCATCTTCTTGGCCTTCTACAATCATCCAGAAAATGCTTTACTCGTGCCGTGTATTGAGAATTGTTGGCATGATTGTGAACAACCTCTATTCATTTTGGCGCTCTTCCTGCACCCACGATATCGTTCAACGTTCAAGAAGATTGCTGACGAAACACCCCTGACCTCGCTTGGTCAGTTGTGCAAGTTTGCAATCTTTTATTACATGCGCTTCATCGACGAAAACATCGGCCAACTCCGCGATGAGGTGCTACAGTGGTGGGAAACTGGCTCACCGGCCTATGGCGTTGCGGATTCGGAGGAGCTAGCGGGTGCCCTTCGTTTCTGGGACTTCGTCAAGTTCGCATTCAAGGGCTCGTGCTTGGCTCGCCTGGCTCTAATCATTCTGTCCATCGTCACCAATACAGCAACCTGTGAGCGCTTATTCTCTGAATTAGCGCAAATTCACACCGCAAGGCGCAACCGCCTCAAGCCAGACAAGGTCAAGAAATTGAGCATCGTCCGCCAGGCCGCCCGTAAAAAGAATGCGATCAAGCTGCAGAGTCAAGAAGTTAGTGCGAGTGGGTGTTGTTGACGATGGTGATCAGGAAAACGTAGTGGACGTCCGGATGGAAGAGGAGCGCGTTGAGCAAAAGGAGGATGATCAGGAGCAAGATGGTGAGGAGGAGAAGGAAGAAGAACCTGTGGAAGAGTCCGAGTCGATCGACCAGGTCTTGTTCGAGTGGAGTAGCATCTTGGGGCTGGGCATGCGTGAAGCGGACGCGAATGACGATGAGAGGTTTGAGGTCGTTGAGGAAAAACAAGTACGTCAGCCGTGGCCGACAGAAAACGTCCCAAATTGGCCACAATAGCCTACCCTCACCAAGCTCACCGGTTTGCGTGGCACAAAAGTGCTTTTCGGGGTCTTATTTACTATGAATCTCGAAAGCCATGTTGCGGACCGCTGACCACATGATGGCGGGAGTAGCTGCTGCAGCTGTTGTGCTCTCCATTGACCCTATATAATTTTAGCTGCGAATCCCTCCTTTTGAATTCAGCCGAGTCAGTTGGGCCAACTGCTTGACTAATTGGGGTAGCTAGCTGCAGTGACCCCGGCTCAAGATTCAAGATCCTTGAATCTGGATCTTAACCGCCTGCAACTTCATAATGCCTTGTTTTAGATCTTCTTCAGTATCTGCTTGCAGTACTTGTGTAGTTTCGGCTTATATTATCCTCGCAGTTCAGGCTGCACATGAACCTAGCTTGATTCTAATTTTTCATGGATCCAGATTGAAAATAATATATCTACGGAAGCACAATACTACAGCTACAGCTCGTGGGCACTCATGAGTCGTGTGGAATCTCCATGGTTGGGTGCTCTGTGATTTATCAACTCTCGCATTCATAAGGAATGATCGAGGAGTGAGTATAGCTTTTGAAGAATCGTTTTTTGGATTTGGAACCAGCAGCAACTTGTTGTTATAGTTAGATTTATGATGGAATTCTTCTTGGATTTCATGGGTTTGCAGAGATTGATCAGATCAGACTAGTAGGTTTTCCAGCTCTCGGATATGTGGTCTGCCCGGGAATGATTATGTACAGCAGGTTGAAGCTGGGCTAGTGGGACATAGTATTAGCTTGAAGCTGTTGGTGCACAACTCTAGGGGCAGTGTATGCCTGAGCTTAAAGAGCTGGGAAGAATTCCAGGATGGTGTCACGTTGGCAGTTCAGAGATGCCAACAGATTCGAAACTTTGCAGAGGCACTGTTCTTGTCACTTAATCAGCAATCAGTTTTAGGATACTGGATCGATTCTCACGTTGCAGAAGGATATGGGCTACTTGTTTGAAATCCAACAGGGGGCAACCAATTCAGATGAAAAAGAAAAAATTCTTGATCAGGACCTTGAGCAATGGACTTAGTTTTGAAGGCGTAGACCTTCCGAATCCTAACTCGTACTAAATGAAAAAAATTGCATTTAAACGTAAAAAAAATCGTCTAAATGTTTAAACGTAAAAAATTCGTTTAAACGTTTAAACGTGAAAAAACCGTTTAAACGATGTTTAAACGTTTAATAAATTTGTGACGATCGTTTTTAACAACACTGCGAGAAGGTCACAAAAACAATTCTTACGCAAGAGCCTCTAGACACCACTAATAGACATTGTCGGAAATCACCCCCGAAGATAACCACTTTACCACCAAAGGGCGAACCTGGGCGCTACATGATGTTGCACAAAGTCTGGTCTATCGCCTTGACACAATGTCAATGTTATGCTGGAGCCTCATCCCAAACAATCAGTTTTACTTCGCGAAGCAATTCAACAAAATCATTTTGCACAAGTATTGAGCACATTGAGTCCCTACCATTGGCAATTGGGATTTTGAAAATTGAATGTGAGGTTCATCCACCTTCCAATAGGAAAGCTGCTATGTTGGAAGAGGTGACCTCGATGGTGACATGTCCGTCGAATCGAACCAATGTCAATAACACATTATATACAAAGGTTATGCCTAATCCACCTGGATCGTCTAGGAAAAATATTGCACCTTGGCCTTGGGCTACTGTGTTGAACATTGCAGTGACAGGTGTTCCTTGGTCGACATAGCCATGGAGTACGTTTCTATTGTAGTCAAGTTCCACAGCCAATTAAGGGTTAACACACAACATCCTACAAGTGGCAAAGCGAGTGACATTCCCAGAAAGTCGTGCAAGCCTTTGTTCCTCAACGCTAATTTGGCCTCGAAGAGTAATAGAGTGTCGTTATAGGCATCTTCGGCAATGCCTCAATTCATAATGCGTCGATGCCGCATATTATGCGACATATCATCTTAATATCTTTCCCATAAAACTTCAGATTCAAAGGAGAACAGAACAGTAAAAGAGTCACAAAGATATTCCTTAGCCTCTCTACATCTTGATCGATACATGCTTCCCACATGCACATGTCTCATTCTGCATTGTCTTACAGTGTTCCCAATGCTCCACAAGCAACTTGAATCGTCGAATGCTTTGTGTCGTCCATAGTCCAGAGAAGTTTGAAAGAGGTTGCACCTAGTACGATAGTAAGTAGGAGGCAGAGGAAGAAGCGTTCACCAATGGCAAAATGTACAAAATACATTCACACAATAGCTTTTTCTCCTCGCTGTCAGGATGACCAAACTTTTTCTCGAATTTTCCAAACATGATCAACAAGGAAGTCTACATACACCACATTGCACACATTCACATTTTGAACATTATACACAAAGTAGGCGGTCAAGGTGGTTCCCTGGTAGGCAACACACTCCGCCACAATGGCCAAATATTCATTTTTGTTAAAAATGACGTTGTGTTGTCTTAGTAAATGAACAACTAATCAAGTGACCGGTGGCCATTTCGTATGCTTTTTAAACGACAATAAGGAATCAAACCCTTTAGTAATGTTCAAATATCGAACGCTAATGTATTGTTGAATCTCGTTTATTGGACCGATGATCACCGCTACAACACGATCAACACCTTTGTAAACATATTTAAAAAGGTATTTGACATTTTAAATATCGACGGACACCTTGACGTTAATATGTGCATTAAACATCTTGGTAAGGTAAGGGTTGTGAGGCACCACCCATCGATTGTCGTATGCAAAGCCATCTAAAGTTTTTCAAAACGTTCAACCATTGTTTTGTCGACAATAGACAAGGTAACCGTCTTCACCTTATGTTGTTTCCTCAAAAAAAACATGTGAATAACGTTTCTTGCATACATCGTTGACCATGCAGGGTGCATTGAGGTATTCTTGGCCACACAATCCGTGTAACAAACGGTTTGTGATCGTTTCAAAAAGAGGTGTGTTTTCTACAAAAGGAATATTTGCCAACACCAAACGACCTATGTCTTTAGTTATGGAAAATTTCTACTTTGGAGGAAAGATACGCATCAGATGGATGTGAGGCAAGCCTCGTTTCTAGTATTCCCTTGTCCAGATGTTCCCAATAACTTTGGCGAACCATCCAATTTTTGCCATTCCTTTAAGAAGGGCTTTCACCTTCATCTAAAATACAATCTGGATGATCAGACGTTGTTTGGTTGGGCTCGACCTCCACGATTATTTCATGCCAATTTGGGTTGCAAGTGAATGTGAAAAAGACATAAGCAATTCCTTTGTTCCGCACAATAACCATCGCATCTTAATACGCTTGCATCATGAAATGTGGAGAACCAATAAATGAAGTTGGGAGAAGAATTCACTAACCCACTTGCGTAAGATCTCATTGGACATCATGTTGGACCATATTTGCTAGCCCTTGGTAGAGTTCTATAGGAAGTTGAGCTTGGTTTAGCACCAAAAAGTTATGAGTGTTTTGCTTTGTCTTGGTAGCAACGTCGACGATATACTACTGAAAAAGGCAACCACTGAGATGCAAAATGGAGAGTTCACCACCAAGGTGCACTCTTTATGCATGCTCCGTCCTTATTTTTCTATAGTCGCAAATTTTCAGACCACCCATCCTCCCCATCGAAAAACAACAAGTATTGTAGAGGATCATAAGAAGGTGTTAGCTCGTTCATCCACTGTAAACCACCTCCATATTATCATTATATAATGACATCGTGATTTCCAACCTCTCCTGGCTCATCAGAAATTATCATTGTAACCTCGATTATCATAGGGACGTTATAACGGTTCCATACCACCAATCAAGTGGTAGAATCCTCCTTGCTTTGTAGGTATGCACTCTTGGTCCAAGCTTAAAGCCCACACTCTAGACCCTTGTGGACATAAATGCAAATGTAGCATTGTACAAAAGAAGATGTTTACGCAATTTGGCATTTTGTCAATCTTATAACATCGCCATGTACTTTGGCAAGTTGCGAATAGGAGGCAAAAGAATTATCCCTAAAACATAACATTTATTATAGTGTGTTCTTCGAAAAGAGCCCCACTTGTGTTTTTTGATCCAAAAGCGAAAGCCACAATGGTTGCATTACTCATTCAAACGTCGAGCACTTGTCAATCTACTTGCGGGTCGGCCAAGGGGTACCATAAATCTTATAGGGCCATGTGTTGTCCAGCCTGAAATTGATCCTCTGCACGCACGATGCAACATCATTCAGCATGTCATGTAGCATCTATCATTTGTCGAGCTCAACAAGCCTGCTCTATTTCAACAACACGCACTATTGAGTTTAATTCTTTGTTTTCCAATAATCGCTGAGCAATTTTAGTGGTACACCGTGCTTCTTCATGTTGGGCCCCATCACACACAGCCCTTTCAAAAACTATTGTAACACAGCGGAGTTTTTTATGTTCTCTAGTAGTTGCTCACCTTTCTTCGTTGTTTGCATATCTGTGCAGCACTCCACGGCCTTGTCTACAATTTTGTCAATCGGAAGCAAAATGGAGTCAAACTCTAAAAACACAATAACATAACTTCATACTTAATTACCATAATGACAAACATAAGTCTAACCTCGAGGTCAACATATTTGCAAGCAATATTGTGATCGGCAACATCCGTGTCATGCTCAACGCATATTGAATGGGCGTGGTCTTTACAAAGCGAACAAGTTATGAACATCTCTTCGTCACAAAAAGCACAAATCAAAAGCAGGTCCACCATTTTATTTTATTTTAAATTTTGTCAACTTCATAGTCTGTAATTTAATTATTTGAAAGCAATCTATATATCTTAAATGTAAAACAAAGGAGAAACGAAACAGAAGAGAAGGTGTTTTGTCGGGAGATGCTATCCTTAAAGAATCTACACAAACCAAAAAACGCGTTAAGTTCAGATTAAGAACATTTTACGATAAACAATTTAAAAGAAATTTATGTACCTTGGATATAAAGCAAGGGAGAAACGAAACAAAAAAAGGTGTGTTGTTGAAAGGTACTATCCTTGGAAGATTTGCACAAATGAAAAAAAAATGTAAATAACCCCTTAAACAAGTCATTCATTCCTACCAATTCCACCTTGCATGATTCAGGGACATTAACTGTTGCTTGATATACATATCCTAATTCCAAAGCCTACAAACAATTTGTAAAAGACATTGAAGATGAAAGACTAACACCTCAACAATTATGGTTTTACCTACACCAGGCTCACCAATGAATATAGGATTGTTCTTTGTTTTTCAAGATAGGATTTGTATGTAGCGTTGGATTTCCCCATCATGGCCTATGACAGGGTCCAATTTTCCTTGCTTTGCCATTTTTGTTAGATCAATCCCATACTTCTCCAAAGCTTCATACTTCCCTTCTGATTCTGCCACCACCACAAACAAAGAGGTATAATTAACACCACAAAAAGAAAACCCTAACATTATGTGGCTTCAATTTGGAAGTAAAAAAGAAAACCCTGACAAAATGTGGTTGAAATCACAGAAGCAAATGGGTGAGTACACCCTAAAGATGCTTAGCAAAAGCAACAACATCTCCCCTAGCATTGGAACCATTCAACATGACCTTAGCATTTCCTACCAAGGTTACAGAGTTTTTCATGACCACATCTGATAACCTTCCAAAAGTTGCCTTTGTCAAAGTATGCACAGGTTCAGCAAGCAACGACTACTTGTATGACCAAGATTTTCCCATGACTTGAACCTAGCTTAGTTTCATTAAATTCCTTCATTTGAGCATCCACTTGCTTCTTCCAAACATCTATTAACATCCTAACCTTCTTTTGAATATCAAGGTTCTTATGACTCCACAAGTGATGCGCTCCCAACTCCTAGAGGGAGGGACTCAAACGTGAGTCTAATTAGAAAATAACGGAAGAGTAAGGAGTCACGGCACGCTCCCTAGCTCGTAGCATTTTGAGGGTAGAGGGGTGTGCTGGAGCTGTAGGATGGGATTAGGAAGAATGACAACCAACTTGTTCACTCACAGGGATCTACACAAACCTAACAACAAGTTGGTTAGTGCATAGTTTGAACACTTTTGGTGTTAGGACGAGCCACGGGCAAACTCGAACTCACAAGACTCACCACGACCCGGACTTGGGGGAAACCACCACCTTCCCACTTATAGTATACTTTGTGCCTCTTCACGAGGCCCACATCCAAATGGCATTTTGTTCCGGGACTCCCAAATGGGAGTTTCAAAATTCTCAAAATTAGGACTCTTGCATCTTTGGGGCCTCATAGCTTTACGTGTAGACCTCCGATTGAGATGAAATCTAAAGCAAAGTTGTAGCCCTTGTTGAGAGCTTTTCAAGGATATGTTGCATGCCACTTGCACATAAGGAAATCAGGTCGATTCCCAACTTTTAATGGTCGGGAGTCAAATTGCCAATTTGACTCATGGCCTTTCTTTTGGTCATAACTTGTGTTCCAGATGTCCAAATGGGTCATGTGAGCCCATTTTAGACATCTAGGTTTCAATAGCTTTGCAATGGTATAAAAAAATCTTCAATCCATTAGGTTTTGGCCTTTACAATCACTCTTTAAACATTTGGGAATCCATCATGATCCAACACCCAAGGTGGAAAGTTCCCTTGAGAATGTGAAGGTTCATTCCCTCACACTTGCTTTTAGTTTCGGGTTTCCTTCTTGGCCTAAAACTTTGCAAGCCCTTGCTTTGGTCGCAAGCCTAAGGCTAGGGTTATGACACATTTAAACGTTCGTCGTGCGAGCTTTCGTGCCCATACGGCAAAACCACTATTGCAATGCATCAAAAAGTTCCATGTTGTAGTAGACAATGAATTGTCCACGATTTATCCTAATACCCTCATCACTGTTTTCAACCGGTGATTAGGTGAAAGCAAACTCACCACTAATGAATGGGTGAGTGTGTAGTCAAACCACCTCCAACAAGGGATCGAACTTACCACCTTTAATGCATAAAGTGGGAGAGCTCTGTGGCATCATCTAAAATAGGAACACCATTTTGCTCTTTTCCACTTGTGGCTTCACCTCCGCTCATTTTGGTTGGGGTTCTCAAAGGACGAGGGGGTTCCAGCCTATCACGAATTATCGAATCAAAAATTTACGAACAGACATCAATTATTTTATATAATGTAGATGATGGTGCCATTTCTTGATACTTTCTCCTACCTTTTAACTACTTCAATGATTTAATAATTGAAAACATGGCTCCTACCTCATCTCTTTTTTGGGTTCCTTTCTCCCTGTACATTGTTGAAGCTCAGTCTCCATGTGGTTATGTGATACCATGGTGTGAGGAATGGATTTTTGACCATTCCTAAAATATAGGCCCCTTGATTGGGAAGTGGCTCAGCTGAATGTAGGAGAAGGACCCATGGTGGGGTCATTCTTGAAATATAGGCCCCCTAAATGGGGAATGGCTGAGCCAAGTGTAGGATAAAGATCCATGGATGGGCTGTCCCTGAAATATAGGCCCCTTAAAATGAGAATGGCCCCACCCTTGGTCATTACCCAACAGTAGGTTGTCTCACAACCGGATGGAGACTCATCACCGAGCTATTCAATAAAATTGTGAAATTGTTATGGAGTATGTTAATTTAATTTAGTTTCTTCAAATTAGGGTTTCCAGTGGTTAAATTAGGGTTTTGAGGGGTTTACGGGTTTCGAGTACCTGAATTAGGGTTTCGAGTTCGTGAATCTGAATTCTACCATGTTTCAACAAAACTGTGTGTTCTCGTTTGGCGGCAATGGCAAAGTGGTTTTGGTGAATTGCAGTCGCAAGATTGGTGATGGTTGTCGTCGGCAGGACAATTAATAGCGTGCGAGGGCGGTGGACGAGGTAATAGGAAAACTTAGAGAAACGGCGGGGAGGAGAATGGGAGATTAGTTTCTGATCCCCGAATCTGGGTCGAGAGATTGTGAATATGGCGAAGAAGAAGAAGGGGATGGAGCTTCCTGAGAAAGGTGGAACAGAGAAGAGAACGGGTGTTGAAGTTGAGAAAGAAAGCATTGAGAGAAGGTGTCCGGATTCTGAGAATGGTTCAAGTCAGCCTTCTAGCCTGAATCTGGCGGAGAAGAGGAAGAAGAAGGATCTGAAAGAAGATGAGCTGGCTGAAGGACAGGCAGGAAGAACTCCAGCTTCTGAGAACAGCATGTTTGTACATCCCAGAGAGTTCTATGAGGAAAAAAGAAGGAAGAAGGTGTCGTTTAGCAAATTAGAACGTGAAGCTTCAGATATCGGGAACAAATGTGTCGAAGAGGTGCCATCGAGCAAGTTTAAGAGGAAGATCGAGAATGGCGATGGCTCAGAAGCACTGCTGGTGAAAGAAAAGAGGCAAAAACTGAACGAAGCTAGTGGGCACCCATCAACCGGCGAGCCAAAGAAGACAACGAGGAAGCCGCAGCTGCAGCAGGAAGGTAGTCCCAGTGAGATGAGTGACAGAAGCAGAAAATCCCAAGAAACCAGCCACGACAAAGGGAAGAAGGATCCAGAGGCAGCAACGACAACGAGGAGTCCTGGGAAACCGAGGGGAGAACTGGCCGTTGAAAAGCAAACCAGCAGGAACGCCAGTTTGAACGAGAAGCTAGGGGATGAAAAGGAAGGTACCCACGAAGGCAAAAACAAGGAGAATATTATGAGCAGAGAGAATGCATCACCTCAAAAGCCACTGCAGACAAAGAAAAAGGTAACAATCAAGCTACCAGAAGAGGAACTCAAACATGTAGCCATGAGCCCAGAGGATCAAGAAGAGGATGTTGCTTCGGATGTTGAACTCTACAACTGGAAGACACAACATCTGAAAGCCAATCTGGTACATGGGAAATTCACCAAGAAGGAAGATGAAGAACTGAAGAAGGCTATTTTTCAGTACATCAGAGTAAGATCTCCGCCACTGCTTCCTCTTATAGATGTGTGCAATACTCTGTTGGTGAGCTCTGTCAATTTCTCTTCAATTCTAAGCTGTGAACTCCCACAGGTAGAATTTCATTCAAGCTGCTTTTGGTGATGCTGGACCAATGCAGGAGCAAGGGTTAGATGAAAATGAGGGTCTTGCAAAAGTGCTGAAGTCATCAAACCATAAGGAGTGCAGGGGCTGCTGGCAGCAAGTTTGTAAGTGTGAATGAACTCTCAAGACTTGTCTTTGGTGGTCTCTAGTGCAATTCCTCACTCCTGTCTCCTGGATCTGCTCAATCTTTGCAAGTTGTAGTTGTGATCAGCAGACATGGAAGCATGTATTGCGTGCTTAAGTGTTGTGTTTAAGTGATGGTTGCAGCAAAGAGTCTACCACATCGATCTTTTCGCTCATTGTATGCACGAGCACATCGGCTTTTGATGCCTGGAACTTTACTTGGCAAATGGAAGGAGGATGAAGTTGGAGCACTTATGAAGTATTTGCTTCAGCAAGGCTTTTCCATAGCTTCTTGTTAGAAGACTTAGAATAGCAAATACCTGTCAGATCTCACTTGAAATTATCCATTTTGACTGATTTTGTCTGTACATAACCCCAACCCCAAAAATTAAACCTCAAATTCTTATACCCTAAAAGGCCCAAACATAAAGCCTAAAAGCAAAACCCTAAAACTGCAAAACCTGAACCTAGCTTTAATCTCGAGTTAAGAATTTGAACAAGGGGTGCTTATCAATAACTTTGTAATGATTGATCTGTATGCTTGGCTGTTTCTAACTGAATGTTTGCTTCTGAAGACACCTGGATATTGGATCATGTGAATGCAGGTTGCATAAGCAGCATGGCAACAACTGGAAAACAATTGCTGAGAAGGTTGGGAGGTATTCATATTCCTGCAAAGATAAATGGCGGGAAGCTAAGTTAAAGAGAGCAAAGGGTAATGTCTTTTGCTACTCCAATACAGCAAATTGTAGGCAAAACAGCTGTGTTGTCTTATTGACTACCATGCCACTAACTATTTTGCACTGGGTTGCAGGAAAATGGACTTTAGAAGAATTTGAGAAGTTGCGCATGTTGGTGCACACATCTCTTCGTGTGAAAGCTCAGTTGAAGAAAGATCCTTCTGATACCAGAGTGGATCGTCGACATGTAAGTTTGGAATTTTGCTTATGGTTTTCTCAGTTCTTTGCTTTTTACATGATTTTCCTGTGGAATGGCTTGGCTATGACAGCTTTGAATCTGTTTCGTGTTGCTTGTACTTGATGGCTGTTGATGCAGTTTCGTGATAATGTCAACTGGCAATTCATTTCTGATCAAATGGAAAGTCGTACACATGCAAGGTGTCTCAATGCTTGGTATAATAAGTTGGCATCCTCCATGGTATCAAGTGGAGATTGGGCCATTACAGATGATGCTCTCCTGCTGCAGAGGTAATCTTTCCTGCTTTAATACTTGTACCTAATGTAATTTCATTTTTCAAGTCCTAACTAGCATTATTGGTCTTTTTTCCTAGAGGTATGAAGTTCATGTGGAATATCTTAAAAGAGTTTGTCTCTTTAAGAAGAGGTATTATCAGATTTGGGGTGCATTGAATTTTGTGTGAATGAAACTCAAACATCCTTTTTTTGCCACATTAAAAAATCCAAATCCAATGTTTGCCCTTAGCCATGATAGTGCTTCCTCTTCGGTCCCTTTTCAGATGCAGTTTTGAAGGTTCCAAACACCTTCAATCATTCCTGTATTCTTTTGTTATTGCCTGCCTGGATAAGTGTTGTGAAAACTGTGTCTCTCTGTCTGTAAAAAGCAATATGCTGTTTCACATTTCAATGTGATTAATTCTTTGATATAATACTTAATACCTTGGAAGGCAGGTGTGTGAGGATCAGAAGTTTTAAGGCTTCAAAGTTCTTTCATTGCTGCTAGTAAGTTGAAAGGAAAACTGTGGCTTGGAACCTTGATAAAAACCATGAAGCCTGCAGCCGGCTTTACTTCTCTCTCAAAAGTTTCTAAGTACCTACACTCCTTATATAAAGCTATCCTACTAGTGGTCAATAACTGGATTATCCAAGTTGCTGGAAGCTGATATCCCCTCTGAGAACAGTTGGATCATTAAAACACTTCCTGGGAGCACTTGAAGCCATTAAGTTCTTGAATTGCTCAATTTTTTGTGCTGGAAAAGCTTTTCCTCTTTTGTCACACTCCTTTGATTTCTCAATTCCCTATAGAAACATCAACCTGCTAGATATGAAATCTACCTTGTCCAGCTCCTCTTGGTTAGTTACAGTTAGTTAGAAAATTTGAAGATAATCTGTTGGTTCCTGATATCCTGATATATGGAGGTTCTCCAACTTCATGTATCTGGAGAAAAACTATATTGGTTGCAGGGTTCACTCATGTACCCTAAATTGTTTTGTCTTCTTTTAATGACTTCACTTGGAATTATTTTTTGTAGCAATACCCAAAGGCTTAAATATTGACTGTGTACCTCAAAACAGTTCTTTGTAGCTTAAATAGCAAGTTTAACTAGTCTGCTGTAAAGAAAAGGTTACTCTTCAAATTTTCATCAATCCAGACCAGAGGTTTGCTTAACAGAGAAAAAGTGCAGATTGGTGTTTTTGCCTTAGGGATCTCCAAAATGATTATTTCAATGGCTTCTTAACCTTAAGTAATGAGCTTTTCAAAGCCTAGTTTATCCTCACAAGTTCATGCTTTTAACATCCTCTGCCTTTGTTCTCACTTTTTCCTTCCTCTTCTCTTGTTTGGGTTTTTCCTTTCAATTTCTATTTTTTCTTCTTCTCTCTCTTTTTGTGTTTGGCCTTTGACTTGTTTTCTTTGGTCTCTGCTTCTCCTGTGGATTTTGTTGACCCAGTCAACATCAATCGACCAACTGCCATTCTTGTGACAGAAATGTATGACATTGACCTACACTCACTATTGGAGCTGATGAAGTCAGTGGGGATATTATTGTACTTGGTCAATACCAGTGTTGAATGGGTACCAGGATGGAAACCTGGTGTATAGACTGGTACTGGTCCTGGTGTCAGAGAACAGACCAGACAGTATGACTTGAACTAATACCAAATTTATACAAGGGCTATATTTGTCTCAATATGAGGTGTATATCTATTACATACTTGCCAAAAACTAGTCTTGGACCTTAATACCAGGATCAGGCTGGTATGAAAGCTTAAAAAGAAGATCCAATACCAGTACCAGCTGGTATGAAAATATAAAAGATTCAAAACCAGTACCATCTGGTATGTTCAAAAGCTGATACCTGCCCAACACTGGTCAAAACCATACATGTTGGTGTTGATGCTCTCAGAATACATGTGACTGTCACCATTATTCAAACTGCTCCTTTCCTTAGGTTTTGGTTTTGTTTTTGTTTTATGTATTCTTGAGGGTTGCATTTTCTCTATATACTGTGAGATCTAACGTCTCTCTAACTTTACTTTTGAGTTCTATTATCTCAATTATTTTAACGTTGATTTGAATCCTAAGTATGGAGTAATTCTCAGTACTTATGAAGTTATTTACTAATTGTCTTTTCTCTCTTATTGAGCCCTTCATGTTTTCTTGTTATGTACCCCTGGGTGTCCAATGACAGCAGAGTTCTTGACTTTTTTCTTTTGCACGAAATTTGCATTACTTTACTCCTTAGTGTCTGGAAACCATCCCATACCATTATTCTGAACTTTAGGCTCCTTAACTTCTTAATCCCACCCCAAATCTAGTTTTGTATTTGGATTTGTTGGGGAATGTGGTTGCATGTTGTTTTACTCACAATGCAAGTGAAAGTTTCAAGTGGTCTCCTACCTACGACGCACTACCTAGATGGATGTTGAGCAAGATGGGTGCTTAGAATGCCCTTAGGGTGGGTCACCTTGTAAGTGAGGTCATACTTGACATACTCCACAATCAGTAGACCTATGTGGCTCCAAAGGTACATCAGCAAAATAGAGCATTGAAATATTTTGTTTTTCAGCCTGCGGAGGTTTGGAGCATGGCATGTTGTTTGAAGCTTAAAACTTGCTGTAGTTTTACTGGATTGGATGAATCTTTTTGCTACCGGGATATTGTTGTAATACATTGTTGGAAGTGTGGATTGGTTGAGCCATGAGTGCACACAAATCTGATATTGTCAATGTCATTGGGCTTCAAACAAGGACACTCCTTTGTTAACAGTCCTAAGTGATGCAAAGTGACCCTGTTGTAAACAGTTGTGAATTAGGTGAAATTTTGCAATCTTTGGACTTGTTACTACAATCACCTAAGATAATACAGGGGTGGTACGTTTTCTTTTACTGAAAGAAAGGGGCTATAACAGTTCCCAAGTTCGAAATGCTAACTTCTTGCAAGTTAAACATGAATGTGTAAGGAGTTTAAAAGGCCCAGCTATGTGAAGCTGGGTGGGGGAAATTAAAGCATTTAGGGGTTAAGTATGTGTTAAGAGTTCCTTGTGAGTTATTTCTTCCTGTAATTCTGTGTGACCTGCTGTGTATTCCAGAATATCTAGGGTTTGCATTATCATCATTATCCCTATTGGCTTTTTTATTTCCATCTCAGCTTGTAGAATCAGCCGATAAAAACCAATACCAGCTCAAGTCAAGTCACAGGTTCTGACTCTGAATCTTTTGGCAGAATTATGGAAGATTGTCCTGTTGCAGAGGAATGGGTTGAATGGGACTCTCTCCTGGAACACAGGTCCTTTTTCTTCCACTCAACCAGTTTTAGTTTTTATAATCTCCAATAACTTCAAGCTGCTTGCTCCTCTGACATGTCACTCTGGGAGAGTGTACTCTGCTGTGAGATGAAGGGCTAAATGGCAATTGGTTGGCAATAGACACACAAATGCATAGATTAACAGACCATTGAGTGAGGCCTCTTTTAAGCTCTCTGTGTCCTGGAACCAAATCCAGTTTCAGCCAAGGTGCCATCTGTAGGATTGATAGAGCCCTGTGTTGACCCTTATACACAGCAATTGGCATTTTGATGTTGGTGGGTTTTCCTGTAGATGTTGTTGGCACCACTTATATAAACTGAATAACAATCTGAATAGTCTGCGGACTTGTATTAATTTCTTGCTCATTGCAGAAGGAAGATTCATCATGTGAGTTTGCACAGTATAAAGAACCTGATACCTTTTTGTAGGTTCTATATTTTGTGAACAGATTGTTGGTCACCTTTGCACCTGATATTAGAAATTTCTGTCCCATCTTCACATTCTGTATATATGTTCTTCATCTTCAGGTCAGGAGAGGTGTGTCACAAACGGTGGCAGGAAATGGGGCGCACTTTAGGAGAACAGTTGAAGCATTCATTTATTGATCAATTGGAGGCAGTGATAAAGATATTTGCCCCTGAGCTGCTTGATGACGAGCCAAATGAAGCTGACAAGAAGTTCAAAGAAGACTATGATGCCTTCACTTCCAGGCAGGTCAGTAATGCTTAAGTTGCTGCTCCACCACCTTTGTAATGGAAGTTGGGACCAGATTGCAGCTCCAAACCTTCATTCAGTGGCAGGGTGGAAGTGAAGCAAAAGGACTTTTCGGGCCCATTGTAGAGGTCTTTCTGTACTGAATTTTGAACAGGTCTACAGACAGTTGAACTTGGTTCTACTCCAGCAGTACTAGCCAACAAAGTTTGTCTTGAAAATGCAAGGAAAGTGGTAGATGACTGAGAGGTAATATAGAGCACTGCTTGGCCGTGTTAGAGGGCTTCCACACTGACATGGAGCACGTGGAAGTGCAGAGTTTTATTTAGGTTATAGCATGGCAAGAGTTTTTTAAAAAGTGTTATCTGAACATAAGTGCAGAACTTCTTCAGGTTGTATGAGGTGACACTAAGCGAACGAATGTATTTGAAATTAACGGGTAAATTGCAAATTGTAGCTATGATGCTATGAAAGTGTTTTTGAACTGCAGTAATCTGATGTGGAGCCTTATATTTAAAAGAAATACTGATGCTGCAACCATTGAATCTTGGTGTCAAGTACTTTTTTTGTTAGTTCTGAGCTGGAACTAGAAATGCTCTCTACCTTGCCTTTGTTATTGTGAAGTAAGAATTAGCAATGATGAGCAAGTCAGCTCAATCCCTTAGCAGATATTTATTAGAAATCTAAAAAGCCTGACAGATCTTGGCAGGGTGCTGCAGCAGCCTGCTCCATGTCTCCAGAGAAGAGAGCCAAACAAAACATTGTGTACTGTTTGCTTGTAAACTGATGAAGAAGAATTACTTCATAAACATCCTGTACTACTTACGAAACTGATTAGAGTGTTATTGAAACTTTGTCAAAACCAGTCCTCTGACAATACTTCAAAGCCTAGAGACATATAGCCATGTCTAAACCTTAGGGGCATGGAAGAAGCTCAAGTACAAAGCATATGAACCCCTACTACAACCCCCTCACCCCCCCAAGCTGCGACACAATTCTGTATGGATTGCCCCCACAACTGACTTTTTCTGTTTGTTGCCATTTTCTTGGCAGTGGGATAGGCATTGCATACACATATTGGATGAACTCGACCATTATTGCTTACAAACAGCCAGCGACCTTAGGTGCACGGAAGAAGCTTAAACAACAAATTTATCAGAACTGCATGCAGAAGGCCTGTGTTGTGACATAAGTCTGCTGCCATTACTTGCCTCCTTTCCTGGCCCAACCCATCCCCTCTTTTTCTATCCATTGCCAATTGTTTCACAATGTGATTTTCAATAGGTACACCCATCTAAGGAAGTCTGGTATTCTTCAGCCTTTCAGGATTTTCAGAGTTGAAAAAAAGGTGTTGGTCCTCACTGAAGGCCCTATCTCGTGTTGACAAATGTGCAATATTTATTTTCATCCAGTTGTCCAGTCGTTCAGTAACATGAACTGGTCTGGACTTTTGGTTTCATCCAGTTGTCCAGTATAAGAAACCTGTCTGATGAAACCTTATGCAATTAGACTGTATTGGGGACTTCTGTGCCTCCTTTTCCTTCCTTCCTTCCTTCCTTCCTTCCCCCTCCCCACGCCCAGACCAATCAATTGCAGCAGCCATCATATTGTCAGCCATCCATCATGGACTGAGTCAGACTATTGAACAAGTTGTTAATGGCCTCGCTTGGCCTGCTGCTGCTCACCATTAGAAGAGAAGCACCTTGAGAGTTTCCAGACTCCAAACATGCAGAAAAGTCATGTAAACAGTTCCAGTAAGTGATGGGGGGACCTTCAAAAATCTAAGGGTTCAACCTTTTCCCACATTGGGTTAACAGGAGGATCTGATGCACCACGAAACAGACCATAGTTAGATAGCTAGTAAGGCTACTGTCCTTCCAAAAGGGTTTTTCCAGCTGATTTTGCTGAAAATTTGAAACTTTTTGAGTATAGGTCATGGCCAGTGTTGGGCAGGTAAGTCTTCTACTCCAAAGTATTACCCCCTTACATATCATGGCAAATATATATTCTACCTGGCCAATAAATTTTATTGCTACCCTTTTAATTATCATACTTGGCTAGTTAATATGTCACATTTCCCCTGTTTTGAGGTCTACCTTTACCCAAGGGAGGCTGATTATTTTGAGGTAAGCAAAAAAAGAGTAAAACCACAATCATAATATGCATTTCCATATTTTGCAATGCATGCTGTTATGAGGATTTGTTCAATTATGGTGACTAACTATTAAATGCATTCCTTTTGGATTTTGTTCCCATTTATTGCATTAATACCTTGAACAAGACTCTTATGATATTCTCTTGAACATCATCCAGTTGTCCTTGTGGATGAAGTGTTGGACATTCATCTATGCACTTATATTTTAAGACTATATACCTTTAGGTTTTAGGATTTTTGGTATTCTTCTTATTTGATTTACGTGTACTTGATTGATATGTTAAAATGGATATACCCACCAAACTACAACTTATTGCCATAAGGAATCCGAGATTGGTGCAAAATGTGGGACCTGCAAACCATGTGGTTTTGGATATCAGCATTGCAGTTTCTAGTTTATACTATAGTCCCATCATGGTCCTTTATGAACCTTGCTTCTCACAGGTCTCCAGCTATTTGTGTGTAAGCATCTGAGAATCAATCCCAGACTTGAAAAGTATGGCCAAGTCTAACCAAACATGGCAACAATGAAAACTTTAAAGAAGCCTCTACTTGAGGCTGAGTTTCATGAACCGTGCAAAATGCATTTCAACCTTTAGATTTTCTTCTTGGAAACATCTACTATCCAAAGAAACCCGGAGTACAACAAAGCTTCCCCCCCTGCATAATTCAGGATTTTTCAATTTTGTGTATACATTGGTATACCAGCTGAGGAAGAATAGTTGAACTTTTTGAACATCTAGCCTTTCATCAAAGTCATATATATGCCTTGAAGTTGATACAATTAAGCTAAGGGCAAGGCTATTAGGTATGGGGGCTAGTCATGTGCTTTTAGAAATTTGGTACAGACAAACTTCTCCCCATTTCCCAGTTTTTTCCAAAGAAGATTTTTAAATGCTGTGTCTACCACATTCAAACAGCCTAATGACAACCATTTCAAAGGCAATTGTTCCCTAAGATTCAATACATCTCAAGAAAACACAATAAAGCACAAGTTGTATCCACAGGGGGAAAGGCCATACCCTTTTCTACCATGATGGATAAACATGAAGTTTTACACAAACAAATTCCAATCAAATTGGGTATCTATTGAATACCAGACCAACTGGATGAATATCATGTTAATGATATACCCACAAACTAGTTTTTACCAGTGTGGTAGTGTGTAAGTAGATATACAGCTTTTGATATAATCTAAGGTTTGGTTTCAAGTTTATTTACACTCTTGTCAAGGTATATAATCTTACAAAACTTCACATCACTGCAATGTTATTTCTTGTCCTTTTTTTGGAGGGCTACTATTTAAGTCATACCAAACAAACAGAATGTACCACATTTTATTATTTGTCCCTAGGAATTATTGGGTATCTATCTTGTATATATAATATGACGGTATATATTCAGTAATACCCCCAAAATTTGTCATGATAGTAGAATGGATGTTTACATCTGAAGCAATTAAAATGACCAAAGATGAAATGGAACCTATTAGCATCTTCAGGTCTGCTTTACCAGTCTATTCTTCCTACCCAAAGGATTGCAATTTCCACACAACTTACATTCAAATACAAGCATCATATGGAGACATCCAAGCAATCACCTCGTCATCATTTTGCACTTCTTGAAAGTTGGATTATGTGGAAGTTATGTGGTGTGATATATGCAATTGGAAAGTTTAAAGGTAGGGTGTTTATCTACACCATAGGTTTATTAGTTAATAATATCAACACCAATATTGAATAGATGTTGTATTAAATAGGTTGTATAGTCATATATTTACGTCACAAATAAGGGGTTAATTTGCAACAGTTTTTCTTTGTGAAAAATTCCACCAAAATACACAAATTAAACATATACAGTGAATATTCTTTCTTTCAAATTTTTCATTTTCTGAAAAACAATCACATAATTTTGAATAAATATTTGAAATTTTCTCATCGCATTTGGACTTTGATTTTAGTTTGGTAGCATTTTATAAATTGTTTAGAGAAGTTCTAAGAACTTGTCCATTTAATGGATGCTAACAAATGACATATCAAAATTTTGAAAAAAAAAATCATTTCTTAATTGAAGTGCACACAAAATTCTGTAAAACCATCAAAATTTTGAGTGGTGGTTTGATTTTAATTACCAATTTGAGGAGTTGAATAATCTTATTCAATTTCACATTAGCCTACCATGCTTTTGAGTTGGGTCCTGCATGGTAGATCTATGGCTAAAAGATAAAATTATTATTATAATAAAATTATCTTTAACATTTTGCCTTGTGTGGGTGGGTGTTTTTTTTTTTTCCCTCCTCACATGCCTCTTTTGTTACATTTTTTAAATCCTCAAGTTGGGGGTGAAACAATGAATAACTCAATTTTTTTGAAAAATGGCCCTAATCTAAATTGAAATCTCCTTTTCCATTGTTCACAAAGAAAAAAAATATTCTTCCATCATTCTCTTACTCTAGCTTCTCATGATTGAATGAAAAAATAAAAATAAAAGCTTCTTTCCACGACAACAAAAAAATCACAATTGAAAGAACAAGAAAATATTTTAAGTCGTGGATTCTCTTCATTATTCTCCTACTCCCACTTCTTTCCAGCAAAATTTCCAAGAAAGAAAAGAAACAACAAAAAATTGCATATAAGATTCCATCACTCTTTTGATTTTCCTTCTTTCCATCAGAATTTTAAGAAGAAAATCAATAAAAAATAACACAAGCACACATACATTTTTGACAAAATGCTCAATCTATTTTGGAAGTTTTTCCATCATTCACACTTTAAAAAATGTTCAAGCACTTTCATGTTCATACTTGATGAAATGTTTAAGCATTTTTATGTTTTCACTTAACAAAATGCTCAAGCATTCTCATGCTCTTGCTTGACAAAATGTTCAAGTTTTTCTTAAAACCTCTTTCAAGCCTTCAAAAGTTCATTTCTCAAATAAAAATATTCCCATTATTTTATATTTTCCATTTCTCTTCCCAAAATGCTTCTACACAAAAGAATTTTACCCTATGAAATTGACGTTCCTTTGTTAACTCTTCATTTATTTGCCCTACTCTCCACAACATTTCAACCAATCTTTAGAAGAAACAACACACAAAAGTATTTGATCTAATGCCAAACCCAGCTCTACAAAATACTTGAAATGAAACAAATTTCATCTTAGTCTTTTTTCCTTTGTAGAACCTTGCATGTGCATTTTGGCATTTGTGCCATGTTTCAACTTAACAAATTGATTTCACATTAGGCTATGACCTTTCTGTCGAAGGTGTTTGGATCTTACATTTGTGGGATTATTCAAGGCAAAATTATCCAACATAATAATTGGACTATTTGAAAAAAAAAGGTTTGTTAACCATTTTATGTCGCAAAATGTATCTTGTGATTAATAAAATCTTCAAATGAATATTAATAATAATTGGGCACAAAAAACACTATAAAGGAGAAGGTGGTGGCTTCCCCCAAATTTGAGCCATAGTGAGTCTTGTGGATTCGTGTTTCCCCGTGGTTCATCTGTGCATCAAAGGTGTCCCAACTACTCACTAACCAACTTGTTGTTTGGTTTGTGCAGTTCCATGTGAGTAATTGAATTTTTTGTCAATCTTTCTAGTCCCCATCACGGAACTTCAACATGCCCCTCTACCCCCAAAGTGTTGCGGGCTAAGAACGTGCCCCAACTCTTTCTCCTTCCGTTGTTTTCATCTTTAGACTTGTAGTTGGGTCCATCAAGGAGCTTGGGGGTGTGTCATCATGAAAAAAATAGATCTCCTAAAAAGGTTGCGACCGGTCTTAAATGTAAGAAGCAAGCAGAACAACTTCTTTAAGATCTAACACAATGAAGCTAAGATTTACGATTATAATGGCATAAAATTTCAAAGCCTCGAACTCCATTAACATTACAAAATTAAAGGATCAACAACCAATGAAAAAGATGCAAGAAAGCAAGGTAGAGAGGGAAAAAAATCATACTTAGTGCTAGAAAGTGGCCTTGTCAAACTATTGGTCTTAAAATCCTTGCTTTGGGAATTTATTAGCCTCCTTGAGCACATTGGACTCATTCCAAGTCTTGAGTCAGGAGAGTTTATATTGTGGAGTTACACATGAATATGCCAACATTTGAAGCTTCTTGGTGAACATTTTTGGCTCTGAATTCATGTCATAGTGGACTTGAATATCTTTGAAAAAGTCTAGACCTAAAGCTGAATCACAAATTAGAAGGTGCATATAAAAAGTAAAATAATGTTCCTTTCAAACTAGCTCCATGACCTTTTCCATATGCTCTCGAAGCTTGATTGTGGATCTCGTTGTGGGGTCAAGGATTTTTTACATAGTAGAATTTAACTACCACATCAAAAGCTGTAAATATCTCTTGTTGTGAATAGAAAAAAAGGAACAAAAAAGATTATACAAGCTTCAAAATAATAAAATGGCAAGATGAAGGGACTCATAGCAAAATGATGGGGAAGAGAAGATTATTAACCTTATACATGTAATCAAAATATGCCTCCAATGTCAGGTCTTGCGAGATTTACTTTGGCACTTTTTGAAAACATCCGTCAATAGAATAATTGACGCACCCCCAAGCTCCTTGATGGACCCAACTACAAGTCCAAAGATGAAAACAACGGAAGGAGAAGGAGTTGGGGCGTGTTCCCTGGCTTGCAGCACTTCGAGGGTAGAGGGGCGTGTTGAAGCTTCATGATGGGGACTAGAAAGATTGACAAGCAATTCAATTATTCACATGGACCTGCACAAACCAAACAACAAGTTGGTTAGTGCGTAGGTGGGACACCTTTGGTGCACGGATGAACCACATGTAAACATGGACTCACAAGACTCACCACGGCCCAAACTTGGGGGAAACCACAACCTTCCCCTTTATAGTATTTTTTGTGTTTGGCTCCACAGGAGCTCCACAAGGCAATGTGAGGTGTTGAGCAAAATGGAATCAATTGAGTAGTGCCATTCATGATCTTCATTATGCACACGTTGGATGTAAGGCAACTATGCTTACAACCTATGGTTGCCATCCCACACAAAAAACATATGGCTCGATAAAAACTTGAGATTTGGATCTCCAAAATAAAAATGAAAAAATTTCTCATTTTCAGAACATTAACATGCATTCCAAGAATTAACGTAAGAATCAACAAATTCTTCTTCTCCTTTCCAATTTAAGAGAGATACATAGAATACGTTATCTCCTTCATGATATCTAGTTTGAAATGCATGCTCCATCTGTAAGACATCAATGTTGAGGGCATGACACATAGTAGGCATGGAGATCTAGTAAAAGGGGATATTCATCCATGTTTTCCTTTTCAACAACATCTTGTGGTTGTCCAAGATCACAATTGAATTGATTTTTTGCTCTTGAACATCTTGGATAATCTTGTCAAAGGAAAGCTTATCCACAGGCTACCCCACCTCTGAAACTTGTGACCCCTCAATGAAAAAAGAAATCAATAATTGACAAGCAAATGGACATTGCAAATTAATTGTGGGATGGTTCAACACTAACCTCTATGGTCTCATTTATTGGAGGCGTTATGAATGTTTCCCTCACTTACTCCTACAAAACAAAAAAAGAGCTGTAAAATTAACTACAATACCATTTGCAAAAACAAAGGGAATAAGAAAACAAAAGGAAAGTTTAACAATGAATTTAAAGAAAGATAACAAGAAAAAAAAACCCAAAATTTAACTACTCTTGGCCTCGAGAATAACTAGAAGATGTTTGTTAAAAAATGAAAAAAAAGAACTTAAGCTTAAATGCGAAACCTTATTTTAGACATGTGTTTGAACTCTGGTTCCATAATCCCAACTCAACTATTTTTGGTGCTAAAAGTAACTCAATTTTTTCTCTTAACAAAATAAAAACCAACAACTCAAGCTTCAACTCGGGTTCTTCAAGTCCAACCAAGCTACTTTCAATGCCGAGAATAACTTAGTGCTTCTTATATAAAAAAAGACAAATTAAACTCATGGCTAGGTGTTTCTTGTGGATTCAAGCTTCAACTCGGGTTTTACATGCCTTGTTAACCTACTTTTGGTGCCAATAATAGCTTGGTTTAAACATCACAAAGAATTTTACAAAAAAAAAAAACTTGAGATCAAGTTAGGTTCATCCCTTCCACCCCACCCCCTTATTGAGTTATTCTCGGTGCCAATAGTAACTCAACACAATAATCATAAAAAACAAAACAAAAAAAGGCTCGAGCTTATACTTGAACTTAGGTCCATCACTCCCCCCTCGTTGAACTATTCTTAGTGCTGAAAGTAATTCAATGCATGAATTCTAGGAAAAAGAAAAGAAAAAAAGGGACCCGAACTCAAAGTGGGGTCCAATTTTGGACTTGAACTTGAGACCCAAACTCAAAGTGGGGTCCAATTTTGGACTTGAACTTGAGACCCTCACTCCCCCCCATAGTTGACCTACTCTTAGTGCTCGAAAGTAGCTCAACAAGGGGGCGGAGCAATGTAACATGAATCACAAAAAGAAAGGGACCCAAGTTCAAGCTTAGGTTCAATTTGGACTTGAGCTTGAACTTCGGTTCATCATTCCCCATGCCGAACTATTTTCGATGTTGAAAGTAATTTAGTGCGAGGGAAGGGGTGGGTGACACACTAGGCACGATGGGTCACAAAAAGAAGGAAAAAAATTGACCCAAATTTAAGCTTAGGTCCATTGTTCCCCCGTCCCCCACCAAGCTACTCGGCATTGAAAGTAGCTCAGTAAGGGGGGGGGACGATGAAGTCTAAATCATAGAAAAGAAAAGAAAAAAAAGGAGTCCATCTCCCCCCCCGCTTGCGAGCTAGCTCAACCAAGGGGATTGATGTAGCATGAGTCACGTTAAAAATAAAACGAACCAAAGTTCAAGCTTGGGTCCAATTTCAAATGTGAGCTTGAATTCAGGTCCATTGATCCCCCTATCAAATTACTCTTGGCGTCGAAAATAGCTTGGTGGGGGGATTAATGCATCTTGAGTCACAAAAAAAGAAGGGTCCCAAGTTTAAATTTGGGTTTGATTTCATATTCAAGCTTGAGCTTGGGTCCATCACTCCCCGCCCCCTAGCTACTTTAAATGCTGAGAATAATTCATGGGGGGGAGCAATGCAACATGAGTCACACGAAAAAAAAGGGACTCGAGCATAAGCTTGGGTCCATTGTTTCCCCCTGCCAAGCTACTATCAGCATCGAAAGTAGCTTGGTGGGGGGGAAAATTATAACATGAGTCACAACAAAATAAAAAGGACCCGAATTCAAGCTTGGGTCCATCAGTCCCCCCCCTTGAGCTACTTTCAACATTGAAAATAATTCAATGTGTCGCAACCCCACTTTGGGCTAAGTGCGAGGATGAAACTCACACTCCCAAAAGTGGGGACTTGGAGTCCTCTGGGACTTCCGAAAACTCAGAGCTCGATTACAAGGGTCAAAACACCTCTCATTAAGGTGTTCTTTATATCAATGGAAAGGTATTGAAGTGAGATGTCCAAAATGGCCTTGCATGAGCCATTTGGACATTTGCAGCCCAAGTTATGGGCAAAAGAAAGGTTGAGAGTCAAACTGGCAGTTTGACTCCCGACCACTAAAAGTCAGGAATCGACCTCTTCCCGACGTTTCCAGAAGGTGTGCGATAAGGCATTGGAAATCTCTGTAGGAGAGCTACAACTTTGGTTTAGACCTCACTCTAATCGGAAGTCGTAGCCAAGAGTTATGAATGTCCAAAGTCCCGGGAGTCCAACCTGGGACAGTTTCGAGACTCCTCCTTGGGAGTTCCGGGAAAATGTGCCATTCGGATGTGGCTCCTACAGGGAGCTACAGAGAATACTATATGGGGGAAGGTGGTGGCTTCCCCCGAGTCTGGGCCGTGGTGAATCAAGTGAGTCCAAGGTCGCCCGTGGCTTGTCCCAACACCAAATGAGTGTCGAATGAGTTCTAACCAACTTGGGGTTGGTTTTGGATGCAAGATCGTGTAACAACATAATTGTCTCTCTTCCTAGTCTAATCTCGGGACTTCTAGCACGCCCCTCTACCCCTCTCTAGTGCTAGAAGTCGAGAACGGCTCCCAAGTTCCAACTTTCCGCAACTCAACACACTTGGACCCTCAAGTGGGTTCAACAAGGAACTTAGGAGTGCGTCACAATGGGTGGGAGTGATGTAGCATAAATCAAAGAAAAAAAATGGGACTTCGATTTCAAACCGAAACTCAAGTTTGAATCCATTGTTCCTTCTTGCTGAACTACTCTTGGCACCGAAAGTACCTTGGTTGGGGCCAACAATGTAGCGTAAATCACAAAAAAAGAAAAAGAAAAAGAAGGACCCATGCTTGAGCTTGAGTGCATCATTTCTCCCCCACCAAACTACTTGCCAAGGGGAGTGATGCAGCATGGGTCACCCCAAAAAAAAGGAACCCAAGCGTAACTCCTCCCCCATTGAACTACTTTCAGTGGTGAGAGTAGCTTGGCGGTTGGGGGGACATGCACCTAAGTCATAAGAAACAAAAATCCCAAGTGCAAGTTCAAGTTTGATTTTGGATTCAAACTTGAGCTTGGATCCATCACTCCCCCCCCCCCCCCCAAGTTATTCTTGGTGCCAAAAGTAGCTTGACAAATGAGGAGTGACGGAGCATGAATCATAAGAAAAAAGGACCCATGCTTAAGCTCGAAGGGTTTTTTTTTTGGTCTCGTGTTACATCGCTCCCCCTTGCCAAACTACTTTCAACATTGAAAATAACTTGAAGGGGGGGAGCAATGTAGCTTGAATCAAAACAAAAAAAACTTAAGCTTGTTCAAGTCTATCACTCCCCCCCCCCCCCCTCGAACTATTCTCAATGCTCATAACTTGACCGCGGTGTGCAGGGGGGGGGGGGGGGGGGGGTGTACCGATGCAACATGAACAACTAGAAATAATAATAAAAATAAAAGGACCTAAGCTTAAGCTCAAGTCCATTGTTCCTTGTGCTAAATTAGATTCAATTTCAAAATTAGCTTTGTGGGTGGGAGTGATGCAACATGAGTCACCAAAAAAGGGGGGGGTGACCCAAGTTCAAGCTTGGGTCTAATTTGAGACCAGAGCTTGATTTGTATTAATTGTCCCCCCCCCTCCCCCCTCGACGTTGCCTACATAACTAAAAAGCAAAACAAGAAAACCAAAAATGGAAGCACATACTTGGCTTTCAAGGATTATTTCATGAAGCCTTGAGCTTTCCTCCTCTTCACCTTTCCTACTTAATTCGCAACTCCATAAAAAGGAAGAAATGAGAATTGAAAACATTTTTATATATTCCCCAAAACCCTAAAATGTTAACTAATAACTTTAATGAGTAAAAAATTTTGTCAGAAGGTTTGTTATTTTTGAATTTTGTGTTGACTTTGTCATTTGATGTTTCTTCGCTAGATTTGCCTCTTCCAACCTTTCACAAAATGCCAACCCCATATTAATGGAGAGTGGATCATTATTCATAATTTATTTTAGGCTTAATTCTAGAATTACAACTATAAGACTAGTTCTCATATTGATATACATACCTCATTGCAAACTTCAACATTTGCTTGCAAATGGAACTCTTGCTCAACACTCCAAGTTTGAGTTTTTTTGTTTCAAAAATCCAAGTAACATGTGAAACAATTTTAGGCATTTGTAACTGAAACAACTTGGTGCCAAGAAAATCACATTTCTTAACATTTTTCAACATTGAAACAAGATTCACTTGAACTCTTGGGATCCTCATCGCACCTCCTCACCCTCTTTGCCATTGCAGATGTTTTTTGTCTTGCCTTTTTGTGTGTCCAATTATGCCCTCTATGCTTTCTTGATTTATCGAGAGCTTGCTTGTTGTTTAAGCTAGTAGTTTACATCTAGGAAACAATTGATTTAAAACCTCTTCTTTATTCTTTTTATATTGTGTGTTGTAGGCTGATTAAGGTTTTTGCAAGTATTTCTAAACTTATATTGCGGTTGTGACCTAATTTTAAAACAAAAAAAATCTATGTGTTTTTTGAAGTTGGTTTTTGATAATCATATTGTTAAATTCAAGAAAGTTTTTTTTTGTCATAATTGCTACATTGAACACCTATCTTTTTTATGATAATCACTAACTTGTCAATACTCATTCTAAAAATTCCTTAAATTGCTAGTATCTTTTTAAAACTACCATAATAACTCCCCTCCATTTAATGAATATTTCAAACTAATTGTTATTGCATTTATAATTGTCATCGATTTCTATGTCTATTTGTGGCCCAGTTATGACGTTTTATTCTTTCCCGACATTCCGTTATTATTCCATATTTCAGCATATTTTATCTTTCTTCAGTCAACTTTTAGTTTAGGTTTAGGTTTAAGGTTTTTGAATTACAATTATCATTCAGTCTACATTTATTGACAATTTGATATTGATTAGGATTCCAAGTAGTGGGCTTTTTTGCAACTATTTTGCTGGATCCCTTTCTTTTCGTATATTAGAAAAATATTATGGTTTTTTTAATGACTATACTTGAAATCGTTTCTAAATTCACAATTTTTAAACTGACAATATCTATTCTTATCATATTCGTATAACATGTTTTTTTTATAGATTGAAACATGTTGTACCTCCATAGTCAAGGCTTAAATTGGTTGTGAGTAAGTTTAGGGATTCACCTTAATTTACTAACAATTGCTTACACTTTTATGTTAGGACATTAATAAATGCTTGAACATCGGTAGCAATGGTTGTAGATTGGTCTCCCAAATTAGATTTTATCATTCTTTTAGGGTATTTCTATATACATGAGCTTGATATTATTAGTTATTTGTATCAATATGGGAAAAATGTGGAGCATTTATTAAGAGTTGTTGGTTGCATGGTTGTAGGTTTTAATTTTCTTGTAATGTTTGTCTATTCATTCCAAGAGATCCTCAATTGTTTCTTTGTAGATCAAATCTCCCGGATCACGGACTTGATTAAAAAATATCTAAATATGGTAGATGATAAAATTTGGGGGTGTTTGAAAACCATCATTACCATTCATAACTACTCCACTATGATCATGTTTGCATTTAATATTTTATTTTCAGTCAACTTTAACACCAATATGGTCTTCCTATAAACTTCATTTGCCTTTCCTTACTTATGCATCATTAGGCTCATTTTCTCTTTTTCATTAAACTTGTTACTATTTGGTTATACCCCACATAGCCAAGGGTGGCAAAACTTTGCAAAAAGTTAGTGGATGAAATGGTAAAACCTAGCAAGGAAGGTTGGTTTATTACCAAGATGAATGGACAATACCCTTGTTGAATTCAAATAATATTTCAAACTATCCAATTTGAGAACTATCACACCTATTGTAGTAAGACCATGGTGTCAATGGTACTTTAGGAGGAAATGAAATATGACATCAATTGGGTGAAAATGGTGTTCCACGGATTGAAACCCAACATGGAGAAATGGCTTCTAGGCAATAAGAGGCATGCAACCTTAGAAATAGCCTAGGTTGTGGATATATTGTTGCAATATTGGTTTCCATTGGAGGGGATAACACCTCTTGGCTAGTTCATGGAACAAAACTTGAAAGATGAAAACAATGATGAAGTACCTCCCCTTGTACCTATAAATCATGTCCCCATTGAATTTTGTATTAAGGATGAATGGATAGTTTGTGGACAAGGATCTGAAGTAGTTGCATGCATCAATTTTGTGCAAGAAGGTAACCAAATACTAAAGGCCCACCTTGATATTTCTTATAGATAGATGATCATCTACTAAAAGGAATGTAAGGGAGTTTAAACCCACCTTAAACTAATACCTTCACCTACTTTCACCAAGGTCTACAAAAAACGTGAAGGTTCACAACCATCATCCACCCATCACACATCATGAGAGGTAGTTTCTCCAAGGGTTGAAGCTAAAAGTAAATGGATCAACCACCAAAACACAATAAAACATTCTTGCCACAATTTAAAGTCCTATCCCTAAAAATATTATTGTTTACCACATTGATAATGACCTAGAGGAGGCACCCATGGAACCAATTATTACAACTTATTTTCCCCTTATGCACACAATATAATTAAATGGGGATGTAAGGCTAAGTGAACATCATGCTCTTTCTCCCATATGATCACCTAACCAATGCACACATATGGTGGAGGAGAGTTCTTTAACCAATATAAGAGGAAGAATTATAAGCAATAAGTGATACAAGGAATGTTCACCAACACCCTCTTAACATTCAATGCACATTGGACTAATGTTGGACAATGCAACATTTAGTGTCATTGATTAGGTATACTAATTCTCCCCCAACTTTGGGCAATTGAAACAATAAATAACCATGGTAATGGAAATGATTGATTATTTGAAGGACTTGCTACAACAAATTAAGAGAACGATAGTAATGTTTTAAGGATGGTAATGGGTCAATTGGAGACCTTGAAGAAGAAAAAACAGTGGTCATGAAGAAGTAATAACATATTGAACTATTGTCCAAACACCATGTAAAAAGGATTGCTACCTTGGTAAAACAACTCAAGGAGGAAAGGGAGGTAGTCCAAAGGCTTAACCATCAAATATAAAAAACAAGAGACACAATGGTGTTGCTCTAGCACACAAGAAACAAGGTAAAATTGTTGTTAGACAAGGTCAAGGACTTGCAAGTTAAGAATGACCATTAGTAGGAGGTGATCAATGTGTAGATTGAAGAGTGCTTCAATTTGAGCTACAAGGTAGCTACCCTTAAGACATGGCATGACATGACAAGGAAACGTGGATGGGATGGTTGAATTTTTTTAGTGAGGAAGTACTTAGCCTTGGGCACTAGAAGCGTGGGGTGATAGTAGGGGAAGAATTAGACACTAATTCGATCATTCTTTTAACATGATTCAATTTACATATGGGCACTATAAAATTGTTTAGGTCAAAGGTTGAACCAAATCAAGGGGTGGTGATCACTAAGCCAAGAAGATTTAGGTGTCCAAATGGAAATGTATGGCCATGAGGGTAGTAGTAACAAAGTTTATATTTGTTTGCTATTATACCCTCTATAAGGAGCACATGATGTTGAAGTTGGGAATAGTAGCATAAATGCAAAAGGAAGGCAAGAGAGATACCAAATGGAATGAATTAAAAAGAGAGTTGGAATTTTTTTTGGATGCAAGTCCTCATCCCACATTGGTAAATGAGGCCACCTATTGTCTTCATTTTGTAGTTTATTGCCATACCTTCCCATGATTTTAACTTGATGAAAAACCTCATCACCTTTCAAATGGTTCAAAAGATAGATCTCCAGAGCATAGCTTATAAAATGACTTGACATACCAAATGCCTACAACAACCTTAGGAGTAGTGCCTTAATTTGTAACTTTAAATAGTTGGGTTATAATCTCCCCTTCCAAGATAGTAAGCGAAATTTGCATCCTTTAATTTAAAAACCACATAGACAAAATTATGAAGATGTAATTTAAAGTAGAGAGGGGATAATGTTAAAGGTAGAAAGTTTTCCTAGATTAGTTAATCTTATGGGCCTCCTAATAACTAAATAATTATGTGTGGTAGATATACTTACTGTTTTTTAATTTATCTTGAGGATGAAGCCATTAGATTCATTAGCCCATGGGGAATGGGTGATTGGTATTGGTCTACCAATCAACTAGGAGAGATTTATTAAAAGATTATAATAAGGGGCTTACTTTTGTGGGTGGAATGTGAACATTGTGTGGTTTATGAAAAAAGGGGGAGGTGGATTCATATCATTATTTACGGAGAGGTTTACGGAGGAATGGAAGAAATAAATGGTGTGAAGAAATAAAAAGTAATGCAAGAAAGTGTGTGAAGGTTCTAAGACTTGATGTGTTTTCATTTTAATTTTTCCCTCCTTTGCCTTATTTTCTCTCTAGAATGATAACAATTCATTGTAATTTGATGTAGAATACTATAGCTCCCATATTAGTTTAGTTTATATCTTGGTTTTACTTTTAGAACTTGCTTTTTGGAATTTAGTAGCTTACTGGAAGGTACTTGTAACACGGTGGTAGAAGCAATTTATAAGCAATTTGGTGGAAGATAGTAGATACAATGAAATGCATAAACATGTTGAAATGGTAGTTATGGCTAGAGGAGGTACTTTTCAAGGATTGAAAGATAATTACTTTCTAGCCCTTTTATTCTTTATTTTGGAGTTCCTAATAATTTCCAATCATGAAGTTCTTTTGTTGATTCTGGACTGAAGGTAGACTGCCTCCCAAAGGAAGTCCTCTTCCTAGTCTGCGTTTATCTTTTAGTAATTAAACAAAAAACCTGGCATTATATTGTCTTGCTAGTAGTAGGACTGCCGGGTCCACAATTATCCAACCATCCTAGACATCTCACCTAGAGTGACAACAAATGTCCATAGGTGCTATGAAATCACAAGTGCCAATCATAATTTACAAAATGAAAAAGTTAAAGTAACAATATAATTAAAGCTAAACCTAGAGTCCCTTGTCCCTTACAGAGATTCCACCTTCACAAGGGGAAGCACGTTGGTTCATTCAGTGCTTTGAAAAGGAGGGGACTTTAAATCACATCAGCTTTAGCTAACGTTACATTATGTATTGTGAATATTGCACCAAAAGTGTGTCTTAATCTGTTTTAGCAAAAACTTGGCAAATTGCCAGTGGTCGAAGATTTGTGTATACTAGGTCTTAGTGACCTTGAACCTAGTTATAGGCTATAGCATGTCATCTACTTTGTTGAGGCACAAGACGGTTGAGACTAGGTTGATGGCTTGCTATTCCTTGTAGTCAGTCAGGCTAATGGTGACGGATATTGTACATAATCAAGCTTTCTACCATTGTTTGACAGCTAGTAAAAACAAGAACAAACCACCCATGGTAACAGGTCAGTTCTTAGTGTAGGCTAAAGCCCTAGGTCCAGGGCATTACCAAAATAAGGGCGCATGGGGCAATAGCCGAGTGCAGGCTCCATTTTGATAATGCCTTTGACTGAGGGCTTTACCCGACGTAATGACTTGCCAGAAACAGGAGGGGGGCATTATGAAAAACGAAATGCCCCTCCCAAAAATGGAGAAAACCATGCAAACAGGGAGAGAGGCATTATGAAAAATGAAATGTCCTTTGTGCTCCTGGATGAAAAAATATGCTTTATAAGGTTATCTCCAGATACACTGCAAAAGATTTCTGGCAAGTCATTATGGATTTGTAATCATGTTTTTCAAACATAAAAAACAGGGTTCTGATATATAACCATGGTTCTCCATTAAAAAATAATAATGCACTGTAAAACCACAAGTTCATGGTCAGTTCTTTCATGAAAACTGCCTGGTTCTTTAACGTATTTGAAATGCCTGAAATGGACAGTTCTTTTGATGCTCAAGAACTGGAATAGGTGAGTTCTCTGAATCTGAAATAACTAAAAAAACCAGAACTGATGGTTCTTTGTAGATTCAAATAACAGCACAACACTGGTTTCAACGTTTCAACTTACCTCTTTAACGACTTTAGCAGGTCAATAAGAATGCCAAACTAGGAGGTCGAGGTAGTTGCCTGGCTAACGCCAGTAAATGAATGCTATGTTAACAAGCCGCTGATCCCACAATGGCTGTGCCAAGGATGATAACTTCAAACAAGCAGTCCATAGTAGTGGTTCTGGCATTTATGTAAAGCTTAAAACAAAATCATGAGAAATGATGAAACTGTAGAACATGATTAGGTGATGTGGGTGCAAGGTGAATGTGATATTAAAAGTATAGCATAGAGTGTACAGCTAAGTCTCCAGCTGTCGTTCACACATTGGTTCCCAGTTCAAACACATATTGTAACCTGTAGTAGTCTCTTCCCTCTGGGGGAGCCAACAGACTTTTCCAATTGTTTTCTTGCGGATTCTACAGTGACCTATCTTGTGCACTTCTTCAGTAAGCTATAGTTGTTAGCCTCCAAGCTGCATGTGTGACACTTGTGTTGGGCAATGAAGTTGAATGTGGTCGAACAATGGAGCACAACATCGAATTTTCTAGAAGGGTTTTGGTCAATGACCAACATTTAGCATATTCACAAGGTAAGGATAGGGATAAATATTTTATCATTTACCTTGTCTTGTGAGTATAAGCAGTTAAAAGGTATGGTTAATTGAAATGTGTACACAAGTATGGCACATTCCAAGTTGAGAAAGGTAATTAATTATACAATTGACCTAGAAACATGAAATTTAAAACAACCTATGGGGAAGATTAACAAAAATAGAATGAAACCAATCAACACCTTGCTCCTTTAGGTATAAATCCAATGCGATATTTATATTGATAAACGGTAATAAAAGCGAAAGTGGTTCAAAGTTCATATGGCAAGTTTCGTATTCAGTGCAATTACTGTCATGAATAAAACTATAATGCCAAAAGCAAATACATCAATAGTTAGCGACCCAAATTCAAATGAATCCATTGTGCTAAACTATCAAAATGCATTTAAGCTGTATAATGATTTGTCATATACCCTCTTTTTACGTGCTTCAAAACAATTACCCTCCATTGGGTAAGGATAAATCTTATATATATATACATATGTATTTATTATGTATGTATATATACTAGCCAGGTAGGATAAAGATAAGGGAAGTCTGACATATTTGCCAGCCAAAGTAGAGTAAAATGAAAAAAACACATACAATTTCTATCAACCAGGTAGGGTGAACATTTACCCTCTTCAACATCTATGGGTATGTCAGGGTGAAAGCGTTACCTGTCCAAAATGGGTTTTTATTCTCTAACTATGTGTACAATGACTACAACTATTGCAGCAGCTGAGGATTTCCCCTGTTTTTTCAATCCTTTACAATATAGCCTTTGCTCCTGGAGATTCCCATTGAAATGGTCAAATTATTCCTACTTAGAAGTACAGTATGTACATAAGAAAAAAGAAAAAGTATGTAGATTGTAAGAAATCATTATGCAATTTGACAAATTCCATTCTACTCCACCAACCAAGCCCTCAGAGTCCAGACCATGCTCTGATTTTCTTCTTTGACTACATAACCGGTTTGGTTGTCTTATAATTTAGGTACTTTTGAACCTAGCAGGTACAGGTGGTCATCAGGGGGTTCCACTTTGGTTCATCCAGTTCCACTTGTGATGTGTTTCAACAGTGTGGAACATGGGTTATACACGCTCTGGAACAGGCCATTGTAGAACCTGTCACCATGGAATGACGGTGACTACATCTCACCCTACCCAGAGCGAACCAGCACCCCCCAGTGTACCATGGACAATGGTTAATGAGTGGTCAGGAAGCAATTTTCTCTTGTTGGGTTCCAATTCCCCACTTAACAGTGGTAGTTAGCTCAGTTGCTTATTTTAATAACTACCTACCAACAACCCAATTCGTAGAGAGTTAGTAAAAACAGCCCCATATAAACCAGTTTTGTGTGGGTATTGATTTTAAAGAGAACTTACAATCCTGGGTATTCTATATTTTATAACTTCGGTTACCCTTGAGGGCCTTGAGGGTAAGGTTTTTCATTTTTGAAAAAATTCAGAACTTTCAAGTATGGTTCAAAACTTTTTCAACTCATGGTGATTATCAAACATAGGGTTTAGGGTTGTCAAAGTGGATACAATATTGCGTACAGTTAGGATCAAGAGAACACATATACTGGAGAAATCAAAGCACCAAAAAAGATTGTAGCTTGAACAAACCAAAATTGGAGCACATACACTAACTAAAGAAATTGGCGAAGGAAAATGAAAATTCATAACTTATACACAAAGAAGAAACTTAGACACACAAATTCAAAGTGATGGGAGAAACCCTGAACCTAATAATACCTGTCTAAAACATTGAAATCCAGGTAGATTTTCAAAGGTTTCCTCCATTGAAAACAAATGAGTAGAAAGTTTTGAGTTTTACCCAGATTCTACCATTATCTAGATTCATCGGTCTAGATCAAATTCATGATAACCAAATCCAAAACTGTCAATTTGGACACTAGGATCCGGGTACCAGCACACAGCACTGGCATAACCTATATATTTAGTTAGTAATCACCTATTTTCCCTACCCATTTGCCTATTTGTAGGACCTACTTCTTCCAGAATGGGTTACCAAGCTGAAACCAAATGCTAACCCAGTCGAGGTTCATCCCCAACTGAGTCATAACAGGCATCCAGTGGATGCTGGTTCCCTCGGCAACCCAGATCAACAGGATCATGGATGGAAAGGGTTCTACTGGGCCCATAAGAACAAAATTTCACAAGTCAAAAGAAAAGAAAATTAAGCTTTTGAATTGATTTTTTGGGGTCTGTGTTTTTTACATTCATTTGGATGACTTCAATTTCCATGTTCGTTTCTTCCATGATTAAACTGCACTGAAAAAGGGCCTCATGAATAGTGTGTTGTATTTTAATTTAATGCTAGAATTTTTTTGGAGATTTTATTACAAATTAGCAAATTAGTTGAAGTCACTAAAGAAAAAACACGTACCTCAAAAATTCCCCATTTTTCCCCTGAAACCACAAACTTTGTCTGGAAAAAATGCCTTGCTCATGAGTTTGAGAAAGAAATTTCCCCCCTTTTCTCAAATTTTTTTAAAAGGGGAAAAAGTACCCAACAATCAATAATAAATAAGAGGGTGTTGTTCGTACCACGTACCTACCACCTAACACCTACATTCGTTCTCCTCCCTTTTCTTCAATAATAACGTGGGACGGCAGACTGTTCCCCACGGTTGCGAACCGCGTACTCGAACATTTCCAAAGTTACATTCAAGCCGTTCCCACTGCAGTAGGAAAATCAAGGGCCGGATCATGGAACACGTGAAACCAGTTGTGGCGGACGGTACACAGTACAGACTATCTTCACGTCGTCCACGCCGTCATACTTTCGCCATGCCTGCACGTGGCGGCGGTGGGGCCGGATTCCCATACGGGTGCTGCCATGCTCGCCAATTATGGCTAAAGCTTCGTCCCAGACGAAAAGTAACCCCGTACAACCGGCGTCATTTATGCTCGTAACTCAACAGTTTAATTACCTACGTCCCTCTTTTTCCTTTTTTACAGCAGGTAGAAAATGGTTTTCCCAAAACCGCTTGCTCTTGGGCTCTATCCTGCAGTGTTTTTTTAAGGAATGTTTTATGGCAGTTTAAGTGGCGATCCTCCAAAACGTGGCGATCATCTCTAGGAAGATTTAGCCAAATCCGGAATTAAACTAGCTAGATATCTTCAGCACAAGGTTTTAATCATCCTTTTAAATAATTTTGGTTACTTTACTGGAGCCAAATATAGCCATCTGGACTTTCTTCCTGACTTCTGCCCAGTAATTTTAATATGTCAACATTTTCCAATTCTAAAACCAAAATTTGGGATTTGTTGGGGATTTTTTTTTGTTCTTCCAAGTTCAAATCCACTAAGAGTGGGCATTCCAATTTTTCAAAAGACCTCTTCCCTTTTTGTTTTTCCCAAGTGATATATAAGGAAAAAAGAAAATTTGAAGCACTTCTTTATGTTCAGTAAAGCCCACGGCCTCAAGCTTTACCCTTTTCAGGCTTTACCCAGCAAATGACAGCCTGTGCCACCTTGGAAAAAGCCTGAAAAGGTTTGTAAATAAGACACCACAATTGGTTTTATAGACCACAGTGAACTGCCACCTACCATCGCACAACCAACTGGATGCCCACTATTACCGAGTTGTGGGTGAACCTCAACTGAGTTAATGCTTGGTATCATGTTGGTAACCAATTCCGTAAGAAATAGGTCTCATTCATAGGTAGGTAGGAAAATAGGTAACTATTAGGTAAGTAGATGGTTTATACACATGTAAAGACTGTTTCTACTACCTACCTACTAACAACCTGCTTGTGAGTTGTTAGTTAGTAGGTTGGTAGAAAAAAAAGTAACTGAGCAAACTACCATGGTCACCTAGGGAACTGGAACCCAACAGGAAACTGTTTCCTGACCACTTACTATTGGTTCTTCATGGCGGACTGGTGGGTGCTGGTTCACTGTAGCCAGTTATATATAGGTGATGAGACAGGCCAATTATATAAGAAGAGATCAACAGTGGAAGGTTGCAATGTTTTCTTTTATGGCCATAAGTCGCAGATTGTGATACTAATAAGGGCCTAGCAATATGCCCTGTACTACTTTTTATTTTTATTTTAAATTTTTTGCCTCGAAACACACTATATGTGACCATAGTAGACAAACGATGAGGCATCATTTTGTCACATTGCTTGTAGCAAGTGCACCATCAATTTGTGCCATTGTTGTCTCATGTCAAAGGTTATTTGTCTCCATTGCAACAATGATCTTTGTTAGATTAGCCAAACTTGCGCTGTTGGATAGTGCCGTTTGCCTACAAAGTGATTCTTCCAAGTTCCCATCTTCACATCTACCAGGGTAAACATGCCCCCCAGTGAACATCACCCAGTGATCGAACACCTCTCTTGTGCATACCCACATTAGTGAATGGTCTTAGTCCTTTGTGCAAGTGTCCAAATGAAACCCTATGACCGAACATTCGGACTTGAAAAAATGGGTTCAATTTTTCTATATAAACCAAATTTTTATTTTTTTTTGGTGTGGTTATGAGCGTGAAAGAGGACAGTTATTTTTTAAAAAACACAATGTTATATTTAGTCTTGTTTGGTTATGAGAGAGGAGCAACACATTGAATATGTAGTCATGTATGATTATGGGAGAAGACCATATTTGAAAACAAATATGGTGGCAATGAACCTTTTAAGGGTAGGTCTAATAGAGAACCAAGATAAACAAAATGCACATAAAAAAATAGTGTTTGGTTATGGGGGTTTGAGTTCTCATTAAAAGGCATGAAACTGCGCATTATTAAACCCTAAACCCTAACAAGTAGACAATGCACAAGGATTAGCAAAGGACATCCTACTTTGGTAGCACATTTATTAATCCCCAAAGAAGAGTCCCCAAAGATTTTTACTATGCATTAGAACTTTGCATTCCCTCCCAAAAAAAAAGGGGGACAAATCAAAGTTTGAACTAAACTAGGTTTATGTGATCATTTTCTACTCTTAATCTGAGCTCTAAATATGTTTTCTCTACGAGCTAAAGTAGAAAAACAATTTCAACTTTGCTTAGAATTACTAGGTCCTAATGATGTAGTCTTGAAAAATGATAATGTGCCCAGTGATAGTAGAACATGTAGAGAATATTAGTCCAAGTCTAACAGTTTACTTGGCGCAAATACGTTTCAAAGAGAAAGTAGAAGAAGTAGAAAAATAGAAATTAGGTTTTAAAAGTAGATCTATAAAAGGTGAAAGTAGAGCAAGTAGAAGAATAAAAATTAGGTTCAAAAGCGTATCTACAAAAGGTGAAAATAGAGCAAGTAAAAGAGCAAAAACTAGGTTTAAAAGTAGATTTGTAAAAGTTGAAAGTAGAGCAAGTAGAAGAAAAAAAACTAAGTTCAAAAATAAATATGCAAAAAGGTGAAAGTAGAGCAAGTAAAAGAGTAAAAACTAGTTCCAAAAGTAGATATGCAAAAGGTAAAAGTAGAGCATGTAGAAAAAGGATCAAGGAAAGACATAGAAGTTGAAATTGTAGACCAAATTTACAATTAGAGGTTCCAAAAATATCTAGATTACCATTGTTTCCAAAAATCCATAATTCGTTATGTTACATCAAGGAGCTTCAAGAAAAATAAAGGTCGGTTAAATCATATTAATCACTCTTACATATTTCTCCCCATTACATGCATAACAATAAAAGATGTTAATTTGGATTGGATTAATTTTGCAGAATTTTGTAAATTATCATATTTAACTATAGTAATCCATGAACATGTCTTAGCAAAGTTTTCAAATTTATTACGTTTTTTGGATTCTTAGGTTGTTTATAGGGAAGAAAAGGGTATACCCTTGGTGGGGCCAAAATGCATTTTTCCGAGTTGTTGGAGGCTACACCCAAGATGTGAAAAACAATCGTGAATTGCATAGTCCATCATAGGAAACTAATTAACATAATGGATTTGCAAGGCATAAACCCTACATCAAACAAAGAAAACCTTCCCCTTGCTCCTGACCCATGAAGAAGATGAACTCCACAACTAAATCAAAGTGCCTTCAATAATTAGAATGATGCGCTCCCAAGCTCCTTGATAGACTCAAGCATGGGTCTGAAATGAAAATATAACGGAAGAGCAAAGAATTGGGGCACGCTCTATGGCTCGCAACACTTTGGGGGTAGAGGGGCGTGCTAGAGCTCCGGGACGAGACTAAGAAAAAATAACAAGCACTTATTCATTCACACGGACTTACACAAAACCAAACAACAAGTTAGTTAGTGCATAGTTGGAACACTTTTGGTGTTAAAATGAGCCATGGGCAAACTCGGATTCACAAAACTCACCACGACCCAAATTTGGGGGAAGCCACCACCTTCCCCTTTATAGTATACTATGTATCTCTCTATGAGGCCCACATCCAAATGACATTTTGTCCTGAAACTCCCGAATGGGAGTCCTGAAATTCCCAAAGTTGGGACTCCCACAACTTTGGGGCCCCATAAATTTGCGTGCAAACCTTTAATTATGATGAGGTTTAAAGCAAGTTATAGTCCTTGTCGAAAGATTTCCAATGGTATATTGCACGCTATTTGCATGGAAAGGAATCGGATCGATTCCCAACTTTTAGTGGTTATGAATTAAATTGCCAATTTGACTCCCAACCTTTCTTTTGGCCATGCTTGTGTTTTAAGTGTCCAAATGGGTTGTGCAAGCCCATTTTAGACATCTACGTTTTTAATAGGTTTTCAATGATATATAAAACTTTTCAACATAATGGGTTTTGACCCTTGTAATTGTTCCATGAAAATTTAGGAGTCCACAGGAATCCAATTCCCAAAGTGGGAGTTTGACAGTTCATTCTCTCACACTCTCATGCACTCCCGGGAATATAAAATGTGCCTCTTGGGCTTCCCTCTTGTCCCACACTCTTACAAGCCCTTACCTTGGTTACGAGCCCAAGGCTAAGGTTGCAACACAATGGAACTTGAGACAGTTGAAATCTACGATAATCAATCTTACTAGAAGGAGGAGGAACATTAGTAGTGCCTTTGAAGATTTTTTCTTCTTCTACACACAAATTGCTAAAGCCATGTTTGACCCATTCACAATCTACTGGAAGAAATATGTGAAGATGTTCCAAATTCCCTTACACTTGAGTTGAAAAACATGAAAGAAAGGGCACAAATCACCATTGTTGGTAGTAATAACAAGGAGCATTCAAAGAAATAGAGCTCAAAAAAAGGAGAAATTTGAGGAATGTAGGAGGAGGTGACTAGGAAAAATGTTGTTGGTAGTAGTAGGAAATGAGTAAAAGGATTACAAAACTTTGTGGGAACAACAAAAAATTTACACCCATAGACATTTGGAAAAGGGGCAATGGATTTTCTAAATGGGACAATACTTTACCCATTATTGTTGATCTAAAAGCCTTAATTTAGGTGTGATCTCAACCCTACGATCAAATATGAACAATTACTTTATCAAAATGTCTCATCCCCATCTTCATTTAATTCAATGTGAAAGTAGATATTGTTCATTAATGAACAAGTGTATGTTTGGTGTTAGGTGACTAATTAAGCCATCACGGGCTGCCATGTGGACAATCCATTTTTTTTAATCAATTTTTAGCCCCCAAACTTTGAAGGAGTGTCTCTTCCTCAATTTTGACCAGTTTTGAACAATTTAAATGCCCATTGGGGCACTTTCTACTTGGCTACATTTTATCTTTAGATCACAACTAGAAAGAAAGCAAATTGAGTAAGATAGAGGTGACTATGACACTATGTGTTTGGTCACCGGCCTATTTACCCTAGAAGTAATAGCAAAGGTTTAAAGTTTATTATGCAAACATGGTTTTTTTTCTTGGGAAGTTGGAATGGTGTTGCATTTTGTTTATGTTTAGTGTGCACTATTTATTTAATGAATTGTTGGTGGTGGCAAGGGTTTAATGTGAGTGATTAAGGTGAATGTTACAAGTTATGGGGAAAACACAACATGTAACAAATGCATTGGTGGTTGGTGTTCACAAACCTTTAGTATTGTGTGATTGAAACTTGGGGCATGTAAAAGAAAATGGAGCACAAGAGAAAGGGCATTCCATGATTAGGCTCTCATTTTTTCTAAACCTTCCATTTTATTTGTGGGTTTTCTTGCATTGCATCTTTCATTGTCATCCTCAATTTTATGGGTTGGTCAATTTTTAATTGTCTTGCATCACATTCAATTTGAAGCTATTATGTGTCATTACATTTTTTGAAACATTTTGGCTTTAGGGACTAAGGCTTTTGTTTTTTTTTTGTCTTGCATTGTGTTCTTCATCATTGTTTTCAATTGCATAGGTTGGTTGGTTTGTAGTTGTCTTGCATCACATTTGATTTGCAACTATCAAACACCATTGCATTTTTCGGAACAAGGTTAGCTTTAGGGTTTTTCTCTTCCTCGTTCCTTGTTTTGTTTGTGATTTTTTTGCCAACATAATGGCCCCAAACCACTTTCCTAAAAAAATTAGGTCAAGTTGTCCTTATTGGTCACCTAGCACAATTTCACAATTGCCCATTAATTCTAGCCCTTACACCATAGGAGTTGTTCCTTCATGTGGCATTCCTAGTAGCATTTCTTCAAGCCTCTTTTCAGAAAACCTAGAAAACCATATGACAAAACCAAGGTGTTTCAAGACACATGGGTTGTTCAATTTTCACATGAGTGAAATTGATCATAGGGGACGATTGCTTAGATTTTCAAATATGATGTAAAATTTGTAATCACATTGATGAGGAAGAAAAATCACTAGCAACCCAAGCTTGACACACTTCAAAAGCATGATTGGTTGCTACTTTTGAAGAGACAACTAGAGAGCATTTTTACAACCATTTTTTTTCATTTCTTTCATCGATCTTAACATTAGTGCAATTTAAGATTTGTTTGGGGGCAACAAAAAAATTAACCCTATTTTGAGTTATTTTGCATACCAATGTTAGAGTATGAGTCATTGAAAGAATTGCTTACGATGGTCAAGGTAAAAAATAACCCACTTAAACATTGTTCAAACACAAGTGATTGTGGAATTATCAAGGCCATGCATGATGTGGTTAGTTATAAAATTAAATATATTATTGCAGAAGATGATTTCTCTTCTATGGATGAGAAGACCACCATTGATTACTAGTAGTGAACTAGCATCCACAGTTCAAATTTGCTCACTCTTCAAAAAGCTGAGGTGAGTGCAACTTTAGACACATTACTACTAAGATTTTTGGAGGTCATAGCAAACCTCATATACTGATCAAAAGTATGCAATGTACTTAGACTACATTTAAAAGTTCCTTATAAACCACTGGTCAGAAGTGAAAATGGAAGGGAGGTCCATGGCCCCCACCCCATTGGCTGGGGCTGGGGGGTGCTAACCAAGCAATAGCATGTAACAAGGCAGAAGTAAGAATGGAAGCTGGGTCTGCCAAGGGACGAAAGTCTGGAGGTAACCAGCCCTATCTCTACAGCTAGACTTTAGAATAGTCTATGCTTGCATCTTTTTGAGCTTATCTACATATGTTCCTTGAGAAAACTCTTGCTTTTAACAACTAAAAAACTCGAAAAGCACACAACCAGAAGGGAAAGCGAGGAACACAAAGAGAGGACCAACCTCCAAAGTTGAGATAACACCCAAAATGCTAAAGCAGGAAAAGACACCCACCCAAATCCAAGTCCCCAGTCTAGGTCCAAAACCCTACATCAGATGTGTAAGCAAATCAGACAAAGAAAGAGGAAAGAATCCTAAAAGAGCGCCAAGCTTAGAAGAGGCCTGGCCGGTGATGATAGCCCGCTTTTTGTTTAGCTGCTTTTTGTCCAACTCACCTTTGCTGAGTCGAAAACGGACTCCCAAACTATTCACATTATTTATTCACAAAGTTCAGAGGGAGGTGTTTTATGCTCCCACTTTATTCATTCCCCATGTGGCATGGGGTACGTGGAGCGTCGGCCTGGCTACACCATCGACCAACAGGCATCCCCAGCGGCCGAAAGGGAAATGGAATTCCATCCAAGCTGGGATACTTTTCCGCCAAAGTAGGAAAAAATGCGTACCTCCAATTGGTTTTGCAATGCCAAATGTGGGATAGGATTCTTCCCTCGATCTGTACATATCAGGATTTTGTGTTGACAAAGAGAAAGTGTTCCCATTTGAAGCGCTAGGTCAGCATTTCTTTGGGCTACTAGTACACTTATTTTATGCCTTTCGATGTGATGACGGGCTCCTTTTAATTAGGTTGCCATTAACACAAGTGTGGGCCTTTTGTGTCTAAGAAGGAAAAAAAAAACTTCGTAAGTGTACTTATTAGAGAGCACCTAAATACATTAATACTGCCCCCTCTAAAACATTAAGTACATTACACCTAGTGAGTTTAGTAGAGTGTAAAGACCAAGGGTGAGGGTATTCCTGAATAAGGTTGTGAGAGGAAGAGTGGAAGGCAAGCCCGATTTTGGTGACGCTCTAGCTCACAAGGTTTGTACAAAGTAACAATCAACAACACAACCTTCAGTTTCTTTTCCCAGGTGGGAGGAAATCTTTTCCCAAGCCGACAGGTCGCAGCAAGGATTTAGGATGTAAAGGAAGGCACCCAGTGGAGAGAAGGGGGCTTTAGCATTTTCATAAAGCCCGCTATAAAAGCAGAATGGCCGCTTGCTGGACAGAGGAATGATTGCACACTATAACACAGCCTCCAGTTACACTAGAAAAAAAACTAGCGGTTATTACAGCTTACTTCACAATACCATTTGCCTCATGCCTTACTGGTGTGGGACGTTCCCCAAATGTTTGTGTGTCCGCCTCATCCAAGACACACACACATTTTGGAATGGCCCCACCTTGGGGTCTCTCACCTTCCACTTGGTATAAGTTTAAAAGCAGCACCAAGTGCAGTTGGTGGACAAAATGTCCAAGAACAGAAAAAATATCTCGAGTTTAACCCAAAAAAACGGTAGCCCTGCTATTTGATTTTTTTAATAAAACTCTTTTATTTCTGCTTGAATTTTATCATTTTATTTATTGGAATTCCTAGAGATCCTCTTTTTAGTTGTCTATTTTAAGCCAATGATTGATCCAGTGGATGAAAAGGATCCTAACTCTGGTAATTGTGGAATCCAGAAAAGTTAAATATTGGATGATACATATTGACTGGGTTAAAGAAATGTGGAAAATGGGTGAGATTGAACTGGGCTATCTATTGCCTTGTCCAAAGGCACCCTTATTTCGAGAGTGCCCCCTTACCTTGGGGCTTTATCCTATGCAAAACAATAATTTCACTAATATTGAGAGATGCAACATGGCCAATAAATCAGCCACCACTTGTCAAAACATGCAGCAAGGAACTTGGGGAAAGATGAAAAATGAGAACCACTTTTGCCCAAAAACAAATCCCATGACACTAGCCAGCAATGCAATATTCCTCAGATTTGTATGCAAGAAAAAGAAATGGCAGCATACAACTTTGTTCCAGGCCTCCACCAAATTTCAGCCCAGGATATGATATACATGCATGTCAGTTATACACATGCATGTTTGCTTGTACAAAAAAGAAAGAAAGAAAGAACTCAACCCCATGCAAGCACTTCAAGTGGCATGAGGTTTCATCCTGTTTCCAATTGGATAGGTCCATGTGGTCTCTAAGAGACGCATGGCATGCCTCACTCACAAAAGCAAAGACAGAGCTCATGAAGGGGTATATTTAGCGTATTTCCAAAAGCAAACCTTTGCTTGGGGGGGACGGGAGTGCGGGGGGAGGAGGGGGAAGGGGTGACTCCCAACTGAAACCAGCCATAGAAAGTTGCACCTTGTGATTTCAACAGACATGGAATTAGTCTGTGCCTGTGAGCTCTACATTGGGTTCCGAAATGTGTAGGGTAAAGCCACAGCGTGGGAGCCTTCCCAAACAAAGGGGACTTGTACAAGGCTTTAGCCGAGTCCATCATTTTGGGAATGTCAGCGACCACCTATAGGCTTTTTACCCTTTGTAAAGCACAAGGGAAACAATCGTGAACTTACACATATGTAGATCACATATGTAGGCATAGGAGTGAGATGGTAATCCATAAAAGTGGGATGGATTGTACACGTAATCATAAAGAAGTAGGCATAAGACCCTCTTCTTTTCTAGGTCCAAAAATCCAGAAACCATTAGAGTTATCCATAAAGTACCCAAAATTGGGGCTATTGGGCGCCAGTTTCACCAAAACCAGGGACGAAACCTGAACTCAGGATGAAAACAGTGCCCAGGGAAAAAGAAAACAGGGGACCAAACTAGTTTTCTCTACCTAAATTGGTCCTCAGGGGAGTTTCACCCTCATCTTTGGATTTTGCCTAACTTGCAACTGAACTGCTGGATCGTATTCTTCATTAATTCAAGCCTATGTCCTAATAAGCTGCAAATCGACCCAGTTTCATGAAATGGTACCCAGTTTTACCCACTTTACTGATACACATAAATCATGCACCACCAAGCATGACACCATAAACATGCTCTAGGCTGTGTGCAAATTTCACAAAACCTAACCATCAACGAGTCTACACCAACTAGCAATTGGCCTCCACATACTAGAGTTAGGAGTAAAGTACCCAAAACAGGGTATACTGGGCATCAGTTCTTCCAAAACTGGAGACAAAATCAAAAGTCAGGATGAAATCAGAACAGAGGAAAAACAAGAGAGGACCAAACTGGTCTTCTCACCTAAATTGGTCCTCACAGGAGTTTCACCCCTAGTTTTGGATTTACATAAGCCTTCACTGCTGCCCACATTCTTCATTAAGTCAAGTGTTGTTGAAATATAAAGCCTTGTGAATGTTCTGAAATGAAACCCAGTTTCACTCACTGTAGCAAATTGAGGATGAAACAGGGATTACAAGGTAAAACTAGGGACCAAAGACAGGGTGACTTTAAGGATAACTCTACTAGCATCAGGATCGTATTGGCCTGGACAGAACTGCCTGGGGGCGAACAAATCCATGCACTCATATCATCCTTAAAAGACTGAATCCTTTTGGGTTGCTTCTAGTTATAAACAGTATAAATATCTGGTTGCTATAATCACCTACCATTAGTCCAAGTTGACATTTCCCAGGTCAATTGTAGCCTCTAAAAGAGACCTCACTGAAAATGGTCAAATTTCTGCATAACTGAGGCCAACAGACTCAGGCCACAAGATGTCTGTTATCTTCATATTTCATATCAGCACAAGTACTTGAACTCTATCTTTAACTACCTTTGTATTTGCAGCAAGAGTCCTTCAACTCTTCGGCACATGAAGGAAGAAGTGCCGCAGTCTGCAGCGCCAGAAGCGGGTCTGCCCGCCATCTTCCACAAACCCTGGCAGGCAGAAAATCCCACCTTTTGGCTCGGCCGCTGTATCTTCCCCTTCCGCCCTGACCATGAACTGCCAGGCTCCTTTTAGCACTCTGACCAACTTTCTCACGAGTCTCACGGTTCACCTTCGTGCTCACCTGTGCTCAATTGCTTAATTCTTGAGGCACTGGCGGCGCATCCTCCATAGCCCACTTTCTCACTGCACACTGTACATGCACTGTGTTTCTCCCGAAAAAAAAGTTAATCACTTTTCTTTTTTCTTTTTTTTCTCACCATGGCACCATCTCAAGAGCCAAGTTTCCAAGTTGCAAAAAAAACTATTAATGGCAAAGTTCAGAGCTTTGTGTGGGTTTATGTAGTGTTGGGTTGAGAACAAAAGGAAGTTACAAGAACTTGATGGGAACAATGGAAGTTGATGAAAACAAAAGGATTTTGATCAGTAATGACAGGACCAAGAGGCATTTGATGAGAAGTTTGGGAACTTGATGAGGATAAAAGGTTTTGATGGGTTGTTGATGGGAACAAGAGGAATTTGATGAGAACTGTTTGGAAACTTGATGGAAATCCAAAGGCCCCCCCGCCCCTTCAAAATAAGAAACATCCCTTGGGGGCATGTTGGCTCCACCCAATTGGCTCCCCTTGCATGTTTTATCCTAAAGTTGTTTTTAGGGACAAGCTACTAGAAGAGGTGCTGCACATGTATGGAATTGTTTTTAACAAATTGCGCAGGGAGAGAAAATTAGATGGACAAACTAAAAAGGACTATGTTGTACATGTGCACATTTTATTTGCCTGTCTCCCTTTCTGCCAGCGGATTTCAAGGAGCAGGCAGGCAGAACCCAGGGTCTTCACAATCCAGGGTCTTCACAATCATGTGCCCGCCCCATCTGTTTACATTCACTAACCTTCTCCTCCCACTATGGATGGCCCTTGTCTACTCATATATTATCTGCATCCCTGTTCTTGAAACTATTACATATCTCCATTGGCTTCCTATGTGTTTCTTCTTCCCTTAACCCCTGGCAAGCAAAAAATGGCCTTTTTGGAATGCTAAGTTGATTTTATCAAGCTCAATTCTTTTACACAAAAGCTTTCTGGGCCATTCAGAGTGTGGGCTTTAGTGGGGGAGGAAACAAAATGGTAACCCTTGGAAAGCACAAAATCAGCACATCCCTAACATTTTACCATGAGCTACTCCCCCATGCCCCTTGTAGAACATCCAAGAGGTGTCCCAATTAGGTAATCTCACCTCTGCACCCCTTGTAGGTATTCACTTCGCATCAAATACTCAACTTGCTACCCCAACCAACCTTTTTAATCCCAAGACCCCTATTCAATATAATAACACCATTGTAGCAAAACTTACAAGGAAAAGTTGCAGCTAGGTTATTTTAGTCAATTTTTTGCTTTTATCATCTACCGAAGATAGCATCACCAGCATGAAGTAAGGGTTTGGCCTTCTATCAAGCAAAATTTCTCTTCCCCCTTTGTAATTCATGTTTTACCTTTCCTTTGTTTGATCTAAACAACAACCTCTTTCTTTGTTCACAACCACTTTCCCCTTATTCATACTATATCCAACAATAACCCTAAACAAGTAAATCACAAAAAAAACACACACACACAACATTCATTAAACAAAATAAGGTTTTTGTCAAATCAATCCTTTACACATCAAAAGAAAATGAAGGTAGTTATATTGGAGTCTTTAGTTCCTAGCTATTGATTTCCTACTCCAACCAATCTTCTACCCATGCCTTACCAAATTTGTTCCCTTTTCTATGAATAGTCCTACCTTCCCCCTTCTCTAATCCTCTTGTTTTCTACTCTCAACAACCCTCACAACCCATACCTACTCAAGCTTTTTGAAACAACTCCTCTTCTTTCCCACTTTCTTTTGTTCTAACACAAGAATGTAGACCTTCTTCGTCAATGTTAAATAACATGCCCACTTTTTTTTCGCCCACCTTCATTTTCTATTCTTACCTTACTAGGCTTAACACTAGTTTTTTGTACCTCTTAGAACCTTCCCTTGAGCAACCACCACCATTAACGTGTGATGCCTCCACCTCGATCCCAATCATCTTGTTTGATTAGATGTACCTTGAGAGTTCACCTCTTCATGACGCAATAGCCCCCACACCTTATTTCTATCCCTCATGATATGTCTACCCCCTTATCAACCAAGATCTACTTTTTAAATTCATTTTCTTTTAATTTCTTTATAATTATATTCTTATAACCAAAACCTGGTTTTGCAATTTGAAATATGAAAATCAATGCACATTAGTGTAAACAAATATTATATTTAATCATTGAAATGAAAACATTTAATGTTCCACAATTTCATAATGGGTTTTGTTGTTATTTTAAATATACTTGTTCTAATTTTGACAAGATAATCAAGTTGTTCACTTTATCTTGTTTACACCCCCTAGTAATCCATCTAGGATAATATCAAACATATTACCCTATCCCATGAACCTTGAGTTAGCCCTACAATCCCTTATCCGATTTACATATTCTTAACCAAAATTGGGTTAAGTTAATTAAAGCCCAACAACCCCAACCATATGGCATTTGCTCTTTTCATGTGTTTAGTCTCGTTTGTTGGTTTTTTTAGATTTTTTGGTAGACAAATTGGTCATCTCTTATTAGTGCTTTATATTTAGTCGCGTATTATGTGCTAAATTTTTGGATGTCTTTGAGGCTCTTTGTCACTCGAGTCTTATGATTAAAGTGTGAACATAATTGCCCTTGATTATGAGTTTCATGGACGAGGTAATAGATCCAACAATTACTATTAAAACTTCCCATGGGGAAAAGGGTCTAAGTTGCCTTGAAAAACAATTTCATTTGATAATCAATTTTTTCAAAGACGAAGGACTAAATTGCCTTGAAGAGCAATTTCACCTAGGGAACACATTGTCAAATGTTTGACAATAAAATGCAAGGAGTAAACTTTGTTCAAATCAAATGTTTTAATGCCATTAAAAAGCTTTCAAACACACATATATCTAAAATGATCTTGCATTTTGAATTTGAAGCTATGAGCTAAAAATTATGATGAAAACAAAAATTAAAGGTCAAAATTTCCACGTGTCATTCTTGATATTCACTTCGAATATCAACCCAAATATCAAAAATGACATCTAGTGAATAGCATTGGGAATGATATTCAATCCAATATCCAACACCTTAAATATCACCCATCATGATATCTAGAAACTATGCTAGATACAAAGATGTTGATATTCAACTTAAATATCATATTCAAGCCCGATATTAAGGTTATTAATACCTATTTATGTTTTTTTCCATTTTCCTAATGTAACTAGGGTGGTAAAAATCCTTAAACATTTTTAAACTGTTCTGAAAACACATTCTCAAAAGTACATTCAAAGTTATAATCAATAGTAATTATTATTGAAACTATATATATATTCTTATTTTTCTTGCAAATCCTTTCTTTTAAAAACATTTGCGAAAATATATTCCCTTTAAAAAGAGGATGTTGTGTTTTGGAAAATTTTCAGCCTAAAGAAATCGGCACCCAAAGTAATTAGCAAATAAATTCTAATTTTTTTGATGTCCAAATTTATTAATATCCAATTGATAAATAAATGGTGAATATCCGAAAACACTAATATCTAGGTTAGATCAAAAAATGTGAAAATCTTATATCCATTTAAAGTATGGGTGAAAACGTGATAAAGTATACACAAATAGTAGTGTAAACAACAAAATATCGAATCACTCAATAAAAGGATTAGCAAGTAGATGATTTTATGGGGATAATGTTTTTTGGTACATTATTTTTTTTTAACTCTTGTTTGCATGGATTCAAAAGTTAAATTGTTATAATCATGTTCTTTTAAAATACTTGCAATTACTTAAATTGGACCTAAAATTTGTGGTAGTTCGAAAAATAAAGTTCAAGTACTTGAAAGTATGTGAAATATTTTTGCAAGTATACATATATATATATATACTTGCAAAAATATGGTGAACATTGTAATATAACTTTTTTGGTTAATGGAAATTTTTTAATAGCTAAAATCATCCCAAACCCTACAAAATGACATAAATTTTGGGGATACTTTTGGGGTACTTTTTCAAATCCGAATGATATGACACAAATTACTTCGAAAAACTAGAAGGATGCTAAAGATGCCCATGAAAAAAACTAAAATTTCTGTTTGTTTTGAAATGTTAAAAAAAGGTTAAAAGTTTGAAAAACTATTTTCAAGTAGAAAACAAGGTAACAAATACGTACAAAATATCTTGCTTGCACCCATGTCTAATTTTTAAAAAATAAATAATGTAATATTCTTATTCGATGGATTTAAAAAAATCATTACCCAAAAAATTGATATATACTCCAACACTAATCTTTCCCCTCAAGGAAAAAGGGACTAAATTACCGGGACTAAATTGCCCCAAGGAACAATTTTCTCTAGGGAAAAAGGGATAATGTTCTTCAAGGGAAAACAAATTATGTTTCCCCATGGATTAAATTCTTGCACATTTGACAAGAAACTAGAGGGGATAAAAATTATTTAAATTAAATGTTTTTCATTCCTTTGGAAAGATCTCAAAATTTAGATATCTGAAACGATCTTGCATTCTTGATTTGATAATATGAATTAAAGGTTATGATGAAAAAAAGAGTTGGGGATCAAATTTCCCTATTTGACCCTTGGCTCTTCTTTTCATCATAACTTTTAGCTTAACTTTTAGCTTGTACATTCAAATTGAAAATCAAAAATCATTTTAGATATTTGCATTTTAAAATTATGATTGATTTGCACAAATTTTACCCCCTATATTTTCTTATCAAACATTCAAAAACTTGTTCCCTAGGGCAATTTAGTACCCAAAGAGAAGGTAACTCCCTTCCTCATGGGGGGAGAAAGGTTTAAGGTTTAGATCTGTGCTAAATGGTTGTAGCTTGTATCATTTCATGATTTTTCCACAACTACCATTTTTTTAGTCTTGTTATTTATAATGTTCACAACACGTTATCAACTTGCACATTTATGTTTCATGAATGCATTTAGTAGATTCTAGAGGGAAATTAAGAGCATGGATCAACACCAATACTCAAGTGTCAACAACTTAGAAGAAGGTAAATGCTTTATGTTCTCTTCCTTTATTGTGTTTTCATGAATGTTTATAAGGTTTCTTAGGTTGAGTGTTTTTTAAGTGTCTTTAAATTAGAGAATTTGTAGGTGAATCGAACTTCCAAAGAGAAGAGGGGTTGATTGCTTTCTAGAGCATTCTACATTAAAGATTTTAGAGGTGAATCAAGCTTTTGAAAAATAGAAAGCAAGGTTGTAAAGGGGTGAAATTGTGGCCGCCAATCATTACCATCCTCTAGGGGTAAAACCAGGGGGCAAGGTTGACACCTTATTACTCCACAAAAAGAACTACCCTCCCTAGCTTACTCTACTACAAGTACTCAAGTAATAATTAAGAAATCACACAAGGAAAAGTAAGGAATATAAAGGTTTGTTATTTAAGGCTACACCTACCATCTTGTAAGTAATATAATCCAAGGAATGGGGAATAGAATATAGGGAAGTGAGTAATATGAGAAAGGGGGGAGAACCTAGGAGTAGTTAATATCCCTAATTATATAATACCTTCAACACCCCAAAATTTTGCCTAGGGAATTTGTAGATCTTTCGGCCACTACTATCTTTCCTTCCCCATGCATGCAGGTTTTCTAATGGCTTGGCCTACCACCTACAACCCTTGAAAAGTCCTTCCTTTGTTATGTACCTTTTGCAACCAATTGTCTTCCCTCTAAGCTCTTGCCTATTGCTTGCAACAATGCCTTTTAGCTTGCAAGAGGTAGGGTTGTTATCTTGTGAGCGTGTGAATGTGAGCAATGAACACATGAGCATGAACATGTGAACCTAAGTGAATCTTTTCAAGAATATCCTATTGACATTGACATAATTTTTTTGACACATGGGATGGAATACTTGGCGACATGGCGGGATATTCTACCATGTGTCATAGATGAACAACATTCTTGGATGATAAATAAAATGGATTGACTTTTATAAAGGATGGATGCCAAACCTGTGAAAATCATGGATGACCCATTATCTCACTCATAAAGGATAGAACACAATTTCATTTTGGTTTTATCTTGAAAAATACAACACATGAAATGTTGATGTAATACTTCAAAGGCTTACTTCATATTTTCCTAATATGAATTTGTACAACATTTAAACCATTTAAAAAATTAAGCTAAATCCATTCAATGGCATATATTCAAGACTTTGCATAACTTTTGTTTTCAGCTGAAAACTATTCAAGAATATATGTTTTGTTGTCGGACATAGGTGGAGTTCCAATTTTGTGGAGCTCGATCAATGGCTGACTGCTTGAAAAAAAATCTCACCTAAAAATAAATAGTTTCCACAAGGAAAAAACAAATTCTTGACAATATTGTAGTTTCTTTTTGTCGAAAACTATTCAAGAACATACCTCCCCTTTTCGGTTAGATAATGAGTTCTCTAGTCCATCCTTGACAAATAAGTTTTGCCACGTGCCATTGGTCATTTCATTTTTTTGGTGCAACTGCATTTTCATTTGTTTCTTCCTTTGCTTTGGATTTGTCCACTTGAAGCTTCTTTTTCATCTCAAACACTTTGGGCTTCTTGTGTTTTCTTCAAGGTTTGTTGACTCTTGCATTTGAAAAAATAGAAGAGGTTGAAACGAAAATTAAACCGTCTTTGGTGTAATTAAATATCGCCAATTGTTCATTACAAGTAATAAACTTATGCAAGCCCATCTGATAATTACTTATTTATAGTCCACCCACCTTTCGAGGTTTAGGTTCCAATATTAATTGCATTTATTAGGTAATTGAATTGATATCCCTTGCTTATTTATTCCTTGATTGAAATTTTAAATCCTTCAATTTTATTTTTTTCCAAATAAACAAAATGTTTGAATTTAGACCTAATACCATATAATTGGAACTTGTGAATGAATACAATATTAATTTTGTAAACAACTTTTCAATATTTAGTTTGGTTCATTATTAGGTAATACAATCTACAACACATTGATGGATATATATCACTTGAATGCCAATTTGTCTTATATTATTATAAATTGGAAATAATACCCTTGTATTATTTCGACCTCATGGAAAGAATCATAAATAATTTGGTGAATGAGATTTTAATTTCAGTATATGTATCCATTAAATGTATTTATTTTACAAATGCATTTCATATCTAAATCAATACATTTTGATTTGATCAAATTGTTATCAAATTAAGTTTTTAATTTCCAAAAAAATAAATTTAATGTATATCATTTCATTGATATCCTTCACCCTTTTCAAAATTGCTGGAAATTTGATTTAATGAAAACTTCAATATTTAATTTGGGTATCGTTCTACTAAATTCAATCTTCTACTCTACATTATATATATTTATATATATAAGATCCACTTCTATTTCCTATAATTCTCGGTTTTCAATGCTCTAAAAACATATATATTATCAATTGGAACTTATAAGAGGATTCCAAAATTAACCAATTTGTTGAAATTTTATTAGTTGTATAATATCCCATAAATGTGTCTATTTTACAAATATATAACTATTAAAAAATAATTACATTTGGATCAAGTTAATTTGTGATTAGATTATTCACTTCTTAATTCCTAAATAGCTAATTTAATGCATCTATCTTGAATTTCATGTGGATTATGAAGGTATTATATAATCTTTAACAATCTTCATTTTATTTTTGTTAAAAAAAATTCATATTCCAACTAGTAGAGATATAAACCCTTTGTAAAAGATTAAGTATATATTTTTGAATTTAAATGGGTTCTAATTTAACTTACTTGAAAATTATATTATGATTTAGTGAATATTTTCACATATCTATCATCAACTTGCTCGTATTATTTAGTTACATCCATTTCAACTAAAGTTTATTATGTTTGATAATATATTTATAAAATTTAAATCTAGTGTATATTTGTAGAAATACATTTATTTATGGAAATGTTAGGAAAGATCTCCTAAACAATATTCCATCAATATTCATTACAAACCTCTAAATTTTTTTAAGCTTGCCTTTTTTCATTTATTATGTTATGTTGCTTTTGGAATTAAAAACTTATTTTCATGGATTATGATTTTTTTTTAAAAATCCCATGTGGTTTAATTCGTATAGTTCAATTTATTAAATATGTATCCCAAACTTGGCTCTTGATATATTTGATTCATCCTATCTTAACAAGTACTATATAGGTCATCTTTATTTTGACCCGATAAGTTTTTCCCAAATAATTTTCCCCACTATAGAATTTATTATATGTGTAATATTTGTTTGATTAATTTATTTTAAAAATTAGGATATGGGTTTTATTTTTATTTTTTCAATCATTGGTTGAATTAGTGTTAATCAAACATCAACATATACCCATCTTTTAAATTATACTACATCTTCTTCATTTTAGAATTTATAAAGAATAATCTCCCAATTAGATAAGAATTAAAATTCGTTTTTCGTGAATCACATTTCTACACATTGTTGGAAAAATCTATCAATATTATTGAGAGAGGATTTCATGTTGGACTTTTAAATTGTAAACAAATGTTTTTTCTTTTTTGTTATGTTTTATTTAATAAATGCCTTGTTGTGTGTGATGAGAATAATCCTTCTTTTGGAATACGACTATGTTGTAAGGATACAAATTATGTTATTGAGTTTTCTTGCTATTCCAAGTTATATAACATCTCGTGATTCTCAATGTCACATATTATGGGATATTGAATGAAAATTGGACTATTGCGCCTACTATTTACTTTTTTAATATCATTATATTGGGAGAAGCAACAATGAATTGAAAGCGAATGGAAAGCTCTTGACAACTTGCAAGACATGGTACTATGTTATCCAACGAGAACAATTATTAGTATTTGTCAGGTTTCGTTATTTTATTTGTTAGCAATTTGATTAAATGTGGTAGGTCCTCTACATAAAAAGGTAATAGATTCTTTCATTATCCCCATTGTAACTATAATAAAATGTACCTGACATAATTAAGGTCCATTTACATAATCATTTATTGAAGTTTTCCTATACGCAACAATCCATTTTCCTTTATTTGGTAATGCTAACCAACAACAATAATTTCCACCAACCTTTTTTATGTTATGCCATACTTCCCATCTTTTTCCCAAAAATGTGTTGAGGGTTGGACAACATTCGCTTCTCATGTGTATGATTCTTTCTATTGCAAGGTGATGATTATTGCAATATGCGATATGCAATCTAAAGACATGAAAGTTTAGTGTGTAATGTGATGGAATCTAAACAAGGTCATGGTCAATAAGGTTGTCCCAACCCAAACTTCAAAGGATTCATGGTGTTTGGGCCGATTAGAACATATTTTGAATTGTTTATTGTAGCAAAGATCCAAGCGGACTAATGGTTGGTAGAGAGTAAATTTGTTTTTTTCATTAAAATTACTCCTTGGACAGACACACAAAACAACATATCAATCCATAGTTGCGAAAATAATATAGGACATTGTGTTATGAATACAAAAATGCCATTTCTTTGGAAGAGGTTGATGCTCAATATGTAGCGATTTGCTATTGGTGGTATTCCTTGGGTGTCACCAATGATGTTGGATTTCAAGAGTTAGAGAATTGGTTTAGTTTTTTGCATTTTTGTGTGAGACAATGGGGAGGATTTATGATAGATGTAGTGTTTTAAACCCTCCCACACATATTTTCTTTCACCCCACCTTCTTGACAAGTTCACATTTACTCTACTAGTCATTTTAATATTGCATAATAAACATTTTTTTCTTGCAAAAATTATCGCTTACAGAGCTTGCAAACATGCCTACATGCAAACTTTAGAAACAATGCACAATGTATGGTTTCAATAATTTGGCAACATTGTTGGTATGTTGTGACATCGGATGATTACGTTTGAACTTTCAAACAATCAACATTGTATTCTCATTTCAAGCAAGGTGGTTGACCAAGTCAAAGGCCTGATAGGATTGAATTACTTTTGTGTAAAACAACCCAATCTAGAGATTTGAAACAACTTGTAAACACAATTCTAAAATATTCCCCAAGATTGATTTACATAATTAGAATTGCGCATATGGAAGGTGAAAAGATCTTTGGCTCTTGCAAATGGAAGGTGAACCTACCCCTTTGATAAAAAGGGATTCACTTAAGCACGACCATGTCAATTTTCTTCATCCTTGTGTAAACCATATAATTATTAGATCATGTGTGGAAATTAAACAACTTGGGGTGGATCAAATTCAGGGGTATGTTGAGGTCATTGAAGCTCCATGTTGAAAGGGAGTTTGGGATATAGAAAAATGCTCCCTTATGTCACATGTTCAATGTTTTACGTTGTAAAAATTGACCAAACATTCTTGTTGTCACAACTTTAGCCTTGGGCTCACGACTAAGGCAAGGGCTTGCAAGGGTGCTAGCCAAGAGGGAAACCCGAAAATCACATCTCAAGCTCCCAGGAATGTAGGAGAATGTGAGGGAATGAGCCTTCATACTCCCAAGTGAGCTCCCACTTTGGGAGTTGGAGTTTTGATGGATTCAATTTTCAGAGAGTGATTTCAGGGGTCAAAATCCATTGGATTGAGGAGTTCTTCATGACATTGGAAATACCTTAAAATGCAGATGTTTAAAATGGGATCTCATGACCCATTTTGACACTTAAAACACAAATTATGGCCAAAAAAATGGTCAAAAGTTAAATTGCCAATTTGACTCTCGACCATTCAAAGTCAAGAATTGCCCCGATTTCCTTGCACTTAGGTGGTCTCAACAAGAGCTACAATGTTGCTTGATACCTCATCTCAATCAGAGGTCTACACACAAAGTTATGGGCCCCCGAAGTCATAGGAGTCCCAATTGGGGGAATTTCAAGACTCCCACCTAGGAGTCCTAGGACAAAATGACATTTGGGTGTTGGTCTTGTGGCCAGGCACAAAATGTACTATAGGGCGGATAGTGGTGGCTTCCCCCAAGTTCGAGCCGTGGTGAATTTTATGAGTTTATGTTTACATGTGGTTCGTTTGTGCACCAAAGTGCTCCAATTATGCACTAACCAACTTGTGGTTTGGTTTGTGCAAGTTCGTGTGAGTAATTAATGCTTGTCACTCTTTTTAATCCATCGCGGAGCTCCAGCATGCCCCTTTACCCTCGAAGTGTTGTGAACTAAACAATGCACCCCAACTCCTCCTACTGTTGTTCACCTTTGGACTTACAGTTGAGCCCATCAAGGAGCTTGAGGGTGCGTCACTTATGTTATTAAGATAATTGCCAACCCAACTTCTATTGGTGTCTGTGCCTTAATTTACTTAAGGTTGTGGTCTTCATTCCTTGGTGCACCCTTAAAGTTGTGTAGTTATGGTTCTATGCAAATGATATGAATTGTTGCATTGGTGATACAAACCACAAGTATGCATTGGACAAACCAGCTGTTTCCAAAATTTGGCTTATTCAAGTTGAAACCAATTTCACCCAAGATCAAATCAAGTTTCTTAAGGATGCATGATTTGTTTTAAATAAATGATAACTGATGTTTCTTCGAAGTCTATCGAAGGGGAAAACTCCGTTCCTATTAAATAGGTTAATGGATGAAATGTTGTGGCCAACATCACGTAATGGTAAAGTTGTTCATTGTATGGTGTCATTCAAGATGTTAAATCTACAGTACACTCGTTGGGGTGGTTGGTTGACTTCTTGAAACAATTATAAACCCACCATTGGAGGTTCCCCCTCTTGGATATGGACAAATGTATGAGATTTTATTTGGCAAAAATTTAAACAATAAACAATATGAAATAACAATAAAAATTTCCCAATTTGTATTTGTTTGGATTTTGTAACAATGATTTTAATTCACTAGGTTGACAAGGGAAGTGGGTGCCTTGTAAACACATGTACTATGTTTTGTAGCATGTCATATTTTGTGGGTAGTTCAAAAGTTTCATCCATTTGCCAACTTGGAGTTATGATGAAGTTTGTTGCTTGTTGGATTATGATGTAACTTTGGTGTAGGTAGGAGTACTATTTTGAATTGAAAATTTTAATGTTCATGATGATGTTATGTGTTTGGCTCTTAAACTATAAATCACAAACGATGTTAGCACTTTAATTTTATAAATGCTTCAATAATTGTTCATTCAACATTTTGCATTCATGAATGATATTTCATTGTTAGACAAAAATTATTAGTTATTAGATTAAGTTAAATTTTCATTAATTATTTAAAATATTATTGAAAGGTCATGGGAAATAATTCCTAAGTGTCAAACTCACCATTATGTATATTTGGATGAATATTTTGTATTTTCCAAAGAATATCATTGCCACATCGGTATAATATTTTTATCCATTGGATGAAATATTCTTGTCTACGTGGAAAATTTGGTTTATGTGGCAAGAATTCTTAAAAGATTTTGTGTCGTTCACAAATTTTTTACTCATGTGTTTATTGTTCATCGTTCACAAGCTCACCAATCATGTTCACACACTCAAATGTTAGTTGCATTGTGTAAAAGGTAATTTATTAGTTTGTTCCCCCTTTAATTTCCACCACCAAGGACTAGCTATTACCCTCTTGTGGCAACCAGTAGTCTAGTGTTTTAAAAACTACCCAATGGTCAACCCATTACTTTCTGTCCTAAAAAAATGCAAAAATACCAACTCTTGGAAACATCCTACTTACATACCATAACCTATTCTACCTTCCACACTTAATACAATAACAATGCAACATAAGATTCGAGTCCTTCAACCCTCTTCCATTAAAACCACACCCAAAGTACATACATCTTTCTCCATTCTTCCCATCATTTTTTAACAGAGAGTTCTTTATACATGCACAAAACAACTCCCTCATGCATCCCTCATCCTCCCCCACTCCCTTTAATCCTTTCCCACATCACACACAAAGCTCACATTGGCCCCTAGAAAATAAGGCCCTTATCATAATCCCTTCCTAGAAATCTCCTAGATGATTGGGTGGATTACCCCCAATTATTCAATAACCCGAGCTAACTAATTCCACTAACTTCACCCCTTGGGTAAGGGACGGTAAGTCTACCACTAGTAACTATTAATCACTAGGAGGCCTAGGGAACTAATTAGTCTAGAGATTTATATTCATTACAAAGGCTATTAATCTTGAAAAAAATGAACTTGTGTTGGTTCTAATGACTTATATGGCTTCTCCTTCAATTCCTCATGACATTAACTCCATCAATGAAATTATTCCAACAACTATAAGATATGAAAATATCCACAATATTGGCAAAATGCAACCTTTGCACAAAGGTGGGCTTGATATGGAAATTTTAGATGTTGATGGTGATTTTGATGGCATTCATGAACCTCATGTCATTGAAATGCACTTGGAAAACATACCAAAAAAAAAATTGGCTTGGAAGTTAGATTACTGCAACTTGGCCACATGGGCATTCTTTAAGGTGAATGATAATCAACCTATCGACTTGTTTCAAAATTAGATTATGAAGTGTATATATAATATGTTACAATGATACAACTCCTCTTGAAATCTTGGCCATGCGCACAAGATGTAAGAAAGGCTTCATTGCACACCATAAGTCAAATGGCATAACGACCATGAAAAAACACATTGAATATAACCATTATGGTTTATTAAAGTAATTTGAGAAGAGGCAACAAACCTTGCCCCAAGATCTCCACTTGATCGTGAGCCCAATAAAATGAAGCCCACATGTATCTCCTTCTATAATTTATAGCTTCTTTTCTACTACCAATAAATTCAAGAAGGATGATGCAATTCAAATTGGCTTTTTAGAAACTCTAATGTTGTTTGTGATTAAAGGGTTGATGCTTAAGAGGATTGTTAAACACAAAATTAACACATACTTAAAATGTTGACCTAAGCCATTCGCCCCTACCCCTTGGAAAACATCCAAGGGGGTGTCACAATTTGTAAATGAAATTATAGCCCTTTTTCTTGTGTATTCCCTAATTATTTCATTAATTATTCCCAATTTAGTCCCTTGAACAATTATCATGTAAATGTAATGGTCTTAATGTAATAAAAAACAAGTAGGAGACAAGTTTATATTCATTTAATCTAAGTTGTCTCCCTTCCTTTACCTTCTACTTAAGACAACATAACCAACACAATGTAAAGGTCTTGGCTTTTGCTAAGCAAAATCCTCCCTTCTAACAATTCCCCCCGTTAGTATTTTCCCCATCTCTATTCTAGAAACAATCCTACTTCTACTTCCAAACTCCTTCTCCTTTCTTTAAACTTAACTAGCCATGACCTTAAACTATAAAATAATCATACACACACCATCACAAATGGAATTCAATAGGTCTTTCATAAAACATTTCTCACATTTCAAGGAAAGGGGTTATAGTGCATCCATCAATCCTAAGCCTCCAATTCCTTTTTATATTTAAACATCGAAACCTATATTTATGTTGGTTCCTTTTATCAACAACCCTATCTCTTTACCACTTGCACCTCAAGGGCTTTTTGCCACATCCCAAAATAACAGTTGATGTTTTACCTTTGTAGGACAACCCCTTAGTTTCCTTTTCCTTTGCCTTCATAAAAGGGCAAACTTTCATTTTCCATTCTTAGGTTTGACAACCCCCCTTCCAAGGTCCCTCCCCCTTTTCTATTCTTACTTCCTTTATCTAGTAAAAAGGCCTAGGTAACTCTACCCATTTTTCCACCATTTGCTTCCAATAACAACATTCATGAAACCTTTATTTGAGGAGCCACCATCACCATTTCTTGATGATCTTTCCTCCATTTTGTAGGGGGGTTGTTGATTTGAATGTGTATTGATAAACTTGTTCATCCATGATGTTGTAACCCCTTTCACCTACCTCACCTTCTCATGATGTGCCAAGATCCCCCTTCAACTTCAAAAATCAACATCATCATTTTGGAGGTGGAAGGAGAAGTTAGCAACCACTGCCCTCCTTCTCACTTCACAAAGAAACTACTATTACTATCCTACCTTAACCTTAATTATTATTATTTTTTGAAAAGCACCCTCCACCTTGTTCACGCTTTCTTATCCAATGGGTTTAGCCAATCTAGGGCAAGGATAGGGTAACCTTGCTTTATTTTAATCCGACTAGCCTACCACCCCCTGATTTTAACTAAGCCGCCGACCTCTCAAATCCAATTAGGATAAAGACACACACCTTAACTTGTTCCCTTGGATTTAAAGTTACCCCAAAACTTCTTTATATGTTTTACATTCCCATAATCAAAACTGAGTTAAGTTAATTTAGGCCCAACAAGGATTGTTGTTTTGGTTCCGAGGTTAACATACAGGCTATGTCCACAGCTTGCATTCCCACCTAATAAGATTTGATTTATGGATGTTAAAAGGAATGTAAGATGTTTTTGTTATTGTGGTGAATCTTTTCAAATGATTAGGAGGCAAAATATGTCATTGTTGGTTTATTTGAAGTTTCAAACATAATGCAAATATGGTTCTTAAATTACAAGAACTATTACATACTTGTTTTTGTTAAGGATGGAAGGTCCAACTTGCAAACATGTGCAAGTGCTTTTACTTTTACTATATCATGCAATAATTTGGGCTTATTAGAGCCATTTGATGGCACTTGTTTTGGGCATTCACTTTCAAAGGTATGCTAATATGCTACTAAAATGAAAAAAAATCCATTAGTCTACCTTCTACATCTATAAATGTAATTCAAATTTCCATCGAAAAATGTATTACCTAGCCAAAAAGTCAGACAAAGGTAGGTAAGCATGGGACAATGCTTGCATTGAGTTTGGATTGCTACCTAGAAAATTGAACTTGTTAGTGAAAAGTTAAAACAAGGTAAGTTATTTCTTTATGTTTTATAATTGTTTTTTTCCCAAAGTTTTCATTTTTTGGGTTTTTTTAATAATAAATTTCTATTATATGATTTTGATTAAATTTATTCATGTTTATTGAATTCATCAACATGATTTTGTTTTTGTTTTTGTTATTGACAACAAATTTGTGAGTCAAACTTTATTTTTCTAAAATGCCTTAACTTTTCAAAGTGCCATTACACTATGTTATAACTAATAGTCTATGACATTGCAATCTTGTGTACCATCTCCAAAAATATGGGTTGTGTGGGAAATTGTGGTGAAAATCTTGTCCCAAATTATTAGTGGTTGTGTTTTAAACCAAAGTTGAAGACATTACTTCCTTTCGGATGCCTTGTAGTATGTTATATTGACTTCTTGGGACATTAAAAAAGAATTAACATTCCAACTTAATCCTAATAACCTTGTGGAAGAGGATTTTTTAAAATCATGAATTAAAAGAGCTTGTGGTCTACATGAAGCGGTAGATTTTGGAGGTTTCTATACCCTTTATTTCTTTTCTGCATGCATTTGATAGGAAAAGGGACCATAATATGTTGGTTTTAATGTTTGATTTAAGGTTTAACAACATGTGGTTGGTTATTGCATTTTTAGGTTGTGAAAATGTTGTTATTAAATATGATCAAGAGCTCTTGTCACCTTTATTGACATAAACAATCAAGTTGCTAAAGTTGCTAATAAAAAATCTACAAAGCAATCTTGAAGATCTTTTTCAAACCACATCAACAAATGGAAACACTTATTGGGACCTTATGTTAAGAAAGCTTGTTGGATTCCGTCAATATCCAATTGATGTTGAAAACAACAAATGTGCCTTATCTTGGTGACACAAAGAACAAAACAAGTTTCCAACCCTTGTTATATTTGCACAACATATATTTGAAATCCTTGTTAATAAAATAAAGACAACACATTTTTTTATGTTGCTAGAATTTTGATTGCACTTCAAGATGTCATCTTCAAACGGAGAATATGGACAAGTTGATATTTGTCCACAAAAACTAGCAATTTGATATGTGAATTGGTTGTTTGAAACCCATTGATGTTGCATTTGCATGTGAGGCAAAATCTGATTTGGTGGTAGAGTTGGAAGTTGAATTTGAAAATCAAGTCAACAATGAATTTTTAAAAAAAACTTCACATTCTAATTCACATATTATATAGTTTGTTGGAGTTAACAAATAGTTGGATTGTAACTTTAGCTTCAATGGCAACCATGACAATCACCTCATTGAGCAGTGGTTTTGCACTTTGATTCAAGACTATTTGTCAAGGCCTTATAGGACATTAATAAAGACATGACATGTACAATTTTTAAAGGGGTCTTCCAAAGCCCTTAATAAAGAACCTATTTGTACATGTTTAGGTTTCTATTAAAAAGCTGGGCCTTATGGCCGACTAGTCACATAACCTACCCCTGCCCCCATCTCATAATCACCCCTCTATGGATTTCCAAGACCTGAACCTGGGAATTTCTGAAAAATCTCCTAGAAATAAAAGAACTGGATCCAGGTGGTTCTTTGGATTTCTTATTTTCAAATACCCAGACCCGCCTATTACCTAAAAAAAACAAGTACCCACCTCACCCTGGTAATTACTAGGTGGGTAGCAAAAGAAAGCAAATGAGCTATTCACGATGGGTGGCGAGGGAACTGGAACCCAGCAGAAAATTGTTTTCTGATCACTTTCCATCCATCCTTCATGGTGCCCCTGTGGGTGCTGGCCCATTTTTTCCTGTCAATAAGACTTTGTATCTTTTGCGCAGGTGGGGGGTGAGGTGATGGTCCTTGGGTGGACACAACAACTTTGGCTGTGAACAACAAATTGATAAATTGTACAGATTCTCAACCGCATGGCAGCATAATGCATGGCATTCAATCAGGTTGTGCTCCTAATGTTGGTTTTGATCTAGATTTCAGGATGGGAAGGAAGGATTACCCTATCCTTTTCCTTATCCATTGATGGAGGTTGTCAAAGACACCCGCACATACAGCCACACACATTCATGGCTTCTTTTGGTCTGTTTTGATCAATGAAGCCTCCTAAAACATGGGCTTTTTAATGCTTTTAAAAGACCCTGCTCGACATTGTATTGCAAAAAGCCCTTGTCCACAATAGCCTATATTAAGGAAAGCCATTATCAGGGATCCAGATATGATGATGTGTCTACCAACCTGACTGCCTTTGCGCCATTTGGCTATTCCTCATGAGCACCATGTGGTTTGATTTTCTGGATAAAAACAAGTTTTGTCGTTGGTACCCCCAAAGGTAGCCGCAGTTGTTGCTGTGCTCTCTGTGTTTGTTTATGTTGATGATGTGAAAAAGAGCGGTGGGTGTGCAGGTGGATCTCTCAGTGGACTAGTGGGCCATTCGTCCTAACTCCAGTTTCCCATTTTAGCAGATATGAACCATATGATGTAAATGCATGAACATGAAACACTAGGGCACTTTTGGATTAAAACCTGCATGGAAATATATCGAAAGGAGATCAGGAGTATAAAAAAAAGTTGTGTGACTAGGTGATTTGTCTCTCCCCCCCCACCCCCCGCACAATTTTTTAATTGTCCTCCCCATTCCACCCCTTTTCCCTCAAAACTTGCTCAAATAATTTGCAGCAGTGTTACTTTTACTGGAAAATCTTCGCCAAAAAGAGAAATTAAAAATTTGAAAATTTGTAAGTTTTGTAAGTTTTCAGTTGCCAAAAGTGAGGGGGAGAAAGTAAAAAATGCCAGATATGTATACTATGTTTACATTGTGTAGCCAAAAATATGTAAGGATGATCAAAGATTAGTAATTTATTTCTGGTTTGTAACCAGATTTGGCTAAGTCGTCCTAGGGATGATTGCCACTTTTTCTACATGTTCTTATGGAAGATGGCCAATTTGGCTGCAAACAAAAAACACCGATTTGTAGGGGCTGATTGAAGATTCAAAGTTCAAATTGCAAAGGGCCATTGGAAGTAGGACAGACTTCCAGCTAAAGCACCAAGTGGCCAATCATTGTCACAAGCCTTAACCGGCGCCTACAAAGGTACCTTCGCCTTCTTGAGTGGGGCCTCTAAGTAGTTGTATTTTAACTGGGGAACTGTCAAAAAACAAAACTACTTTTTGTTTTGGGGCACAAATGAAGAACTTCATTGTGAAAAAACCGGAACACAACAGACCCCAGCAACAGGGGAGCGCAGCACCTTGCTTAAGACAACAACCCAGCTAATAAATCCTTTCTCGGGCCGGTGCCATACAACAACCCAGCTAATAAAACCTCTCCTAGGCCAGTTATGGCACCACCGAAAAAACCTACCAACTTCAGTGCACATAACCTAATGTCATCCCCAAATTCTATCAAATCCCTTGAAAATTGCTTCTGTTCAACAATCAGACATTTCACCATCGTCTTCCCACATCCATCTCACTTTGCTCTCCCCTATTCAATCAAAGATTCCCACACAATTCCCTAGAGCTTACGAGCATGCCACCGGACATTATTAAACACCTTGTTGTTCCTCTCAATTTATAGGGTCCATAACACAAATGCAAGGCCACTAGCTAATACTAGAGGCTTTCCACACACTAAAACCTCCTAGGAACTTTGGTGACAAATATGTCATGTTTCCATTGCATAGGAGTTACAGCCCTATCAGAGGCATTTCCATACACAAGTAAATTAAGGATTTCCCACACAAACTCCCAAGCATTCTGCACATACTCACATTCTCAAAATCTGTGAATGATGGATTCAACCTTCCTTTTACAAAGTGGGCATACTTGATTTATTGAATCATGCACTCTTACACAGTGACTGCTTTGTTCCATCCAATCCACATACAAGGGGCCTCCTTCTTGCTCCAGTGTTTGTTCCGGGCAAGCCCCAGCTTTACCCTACACGGAATAACCCAACAACACCCCTTCTGAAAAGACAAAGAACGAAAACATTCTGATTGGGACACTTGGCCAAAGCGACATATAAAAAAGACTTTACTATTATTACCCTACTGAAAAATGCACAACTCCCAATTCTTTGACTAGAATCACTCTTACTTTCAGTACAATGGAAAAACAACCAATGTTCTAGGAATAGCTTTTCCTAAGACATTAAAAAGTGTGTCCAAACTCCGAACATAGCTGAATAGTTAACCACACATATGGCACCATATTGATGGTGTACATATATTGTTGATTCTAGTAATTAGTGTGGGGTGCAACCCAAGGTTTTAAACATTTTCCTTTGAAGGAGCCACTTTCATTTGACCATCCGATCATCAGAATTTTTGAAACTGAGCAAGGGGTCACCCTTTTACAAGGTTCTGCGTGACGCTCCACTCCACAAAATAGAAGCAAAGTGACTTCAATGCAACACACCATTTTAATTTTTATGTATGACAATTTAGTGTTAGCCAAAGCATATGAGATAAAATGAGGAGAATATATCACCAAAAGAGAAGAGCACTGCCTCCAAATGTAGGTTAATTCCAAATTTAGAAAGTATCTGTTTAACCGGCCCTTTCAGAAAAGTAGATATCTGGCGATAATTCGCCAGGAAAAAAAAAACACTACCTGAAACTGGGGCTCATGCAAGCCTGCGTGGACACAAGAGTCCCACCAGCACCTCAGAAAAAAGATTTTGTCCTTTTTTTCTAGTGTAAATTTGGCCTAATCTTATATTTTGGGGGGGGGGATTTTTCCATATCACAAAATTAGAAAAAAAAACTCTGGTCTTGGAGGTTCCCATCCAGGTAAGTCAAAATAGTGGTACTAATAAGTGGTTTAGTAGGTTTTTTTTATTAGTTCGCTGTTTTGATTATTTAGCAGTAAAATAAGGCCTTAGAATTTTTGGAACCCTGCTGTATATTGGCGACATGCCAGAACCTACCCTCTATATCTAACGATTTAAAACCCTTTAAAAAATTCCCTCCAGCAACTTTGGGCCATTTTTTCAAGAACAAATATGTGTATGAATGGCAGCCCTTTTTTTGAATTTAAAATTTAAAATGTAAATAAATAAATAAAACCACCAATCCGGAAAGGAAATGGAGAAGCATCAAGAGGGGGCTAACATCCAAAGCTGAGACAACGCCCAAAAGTCAAAAAAAGGAAAAGGAACCTGCCCGAATCGAAGTCCCCAAGCCCAGGTCCTAAACCCCTCACCAGTAGCATGAGGGAGATCAGACAAAGAGAGGGGAATTATTAATTATTAATTACTTTTCTTAAATTTAGGGTTTGGTTGTGTCTACTTGCCGCGTGTAAGGAGTAACAGTATTGTGTTATCTAAAAATGAAACGCCCGCAAAACTAGTTCGGCACTGGCAGTCGAACAGCCAACCAAGTGGGAAAAGGGGGATGGAATTGAGCCCCAAAAAGAGTGGTTCTTGATAAATAGGGACGAATCATGAAGGCACAAGTGGCCCGTAAAACTAGTGCGGCACCGACAGTCCTCGTCAGCCGGTGGGTTTTCAAGGCCTGAAAATTAGGGCCCGAATTTTCAGGTACAGCCGCTGATCAAAAGAGCGAGTCAGAGTCCGCGGGGGGGGGGGGGGTTTCCAATTTTGTGATATAGCCAAACTGGCGATCGTCCACAAGAAGATTAGCCAAAATTTCCTATGGAACAAAAATGAAAATAGAAAAAGAATTAAATACTTTTATATTTTAACTACACACTGGAACTTGTTGTCGAAATTTAGAAACTTTTTTTTAGAAATCTGGAGAATCAGGGTTTTTTTTCCAATTTTTTTTAATAATCTGTCCAAATCCATTCCAAGTTTTAAAAAAGTTGAAATTTCACCACCAAAACAAAAAGAAAACACGCGCGCACACACACAAACCCACAAACTCCCTCAGTAACAGGAGCAGTCTTTCTAAAAAATATTTAAGCAACCTAAGTGGTGTTCATCCATTGGAGTATTTAGCCAAATCTGGTCGTAAACCAGATATGAAGCACAATTTTTTTTATCTTCCTTTTATATTTATTGAAATCTGATATAGCAATCTGGTGGGGGGGGGAGAAAATTTACTTTTGGCAATTAAAACCCCCAGAAATAAAGTATTTTAAAATTTGTAATAGCTTTCTCATAACTGGAAATAAAAACTGAAGTAGTTTCTAAGGTTTTAAATTGCTTAAAAAATAGTTAAAATCTCCAAATTCCAATATTCATTCCAATAAATAGTAAATGAATGACTAAAAATTTGTGTTTTCATAAAGAATTTGGAGTCAAAATTGATTAAATCTTCCTATGGATGTTCACCATGTTGGCTACATCATAAAATTCATTAAAAAAATCACTGGAATTGCGTATGATATAAGGTTGGGTCACATATGAACTATGGTATAGACCAATGTTGGGTTGAGATATTCATGAAATAAGAATATTCACCTTTCTTTTATCCACTGAATAAGGATTTATTTTTATTTATTTTTTTAAAAATTATGTATCTTGGTTGGATATCAAATTTTCACATTTTTCAATTCGACTCCAGCATCAATGTTTTTTTTTTCTTTTCTTTTATTTATAAGTTGGATATGAGCAGTTCTGGATATCAAAAATTCAAAAATCTGCCTACCAATTATGCAAGGCGCCAATCTTTTTCTTCTAAGCAAAAAATCTCCAAAGGCAATATCCTTTTTTGAAAAGGAAATATTTGTCACAAATATTCTTTTTTCTAAAAAAGATTCACAAAAAAAATCATAAATATAGTTTTAATAAAATATAACCACATCAATAATTACTACTCATTACAACTTGGGAAAGACCTCTGAAAATGTGTCACTAGAATAGACTAAAATTATCTAGGGATTTTTGCCACCCTAGTTGCATTAGGAAAATGAAAAAAACATAGCTAGGTGTGAGCCTACAAATCTCACTAATTGAGTAACCTAACTTACTTGTTAATTATTAACCATTATATTTGGCCCTAGATCTAATAATCAAGCTGGATATCAACATCTTGATATTTGGCATAGCTTTGGAATATCAATGTGTCAGACATCACAATGGGTGATATCTAGCATGACAAATATCAAAACCAGATATCACGCCAAATGATATCCACGTATGTCATTTTTGATCCGAACTAATATCTGGGGTAGAAAAAAAATCTGCCCAACACTAGTATAAACCTTGGTAGGTCAAACTCATATCTTCTTAATATAAATATGGTCATATTGGAGACTTCTCATGGTTTTTCAAATATGTATTCTTTTTTTTTTAAATTCTAAAAATTGACTCCTATTCATTGTTTTTGTTGCAATCTTAGCCTTGTGACCAAACGTCAGGCAAAACAAGGGAGCAAGCCAACAGTGAGGTCAAAACAACCCTTCATTCAAAATTGTGTGAATGAAGGTGCAAGAGGGAAAACCTAATGATTGGAAGTTTTTATTACAAATGAACAAACTAATTAGAATATGAAAATGCCAAAATGGAATAATGGTGAGTATTCTTTTGAACATTGAAAATCCTATTGTATATCAACAATGGTATGTCAATGCTTGCATTGGCCAAATATGAACTTGGATTTTAGTATTTATTGTCTTGTATCCATGCATTTTTGTTTTCCAAAAAGTGACTTACATACTCAAACTATGACAATTCATTAAAAAACCAAGTAATAGTTTGTAACTAGTTAAAAATAAAAGGCAACATCACGTAATTTGGTTGCCCCTACATAGATTGACAATATATATATATTCCATTCATTAGGAACTTTTGCTTGTTTTGCAAAAAATAATTTTAACACTATAGGCCTCTAACATGAGGCAAAAACTATTCAAAAATTATAATTTTGGGTTTACAATGCTTTTCATCTATCTTCTAACATCTCAAAACACCTTTTGCAATACCATTTGGACTTTTAAGAGTACCCCCCAAATACTTTTAGGGGGTTTGCAAATGCTTTTAATAATGAAACAAGAATGTTTCATGGACACAATTAACATCTTTATGACATTTTACGCATCCATATATAAGGCACCAAACAATTTTTTATATTTAAAAACAAATTTTCCTCCATCATATCTACTTCTCAAGAGTTCATAATAGTTTAGATCCAATTCATTCCCTCCTTACAAATACAATGAAAAAAATGCAATTAATTTAATTCAATTTTGAAAATAATCACAACTACAGTTGAAATGGACTTTATTGAAATATAATTATATTTTTTGGTTTAGTTGACATTGTTTTTGGATGTTATATCCTTTTTTAAAAAATTATCAAATTTGCATCCTTTAATGTTCTAGATTCTTCACTAAATATTGGTCACATCCTACCATGGCAATGATTATGTGTTGCAATCTTAACTTGAGTGCGACCAACTCCTAGGATAAGCAACAAAATGTCTATCCTATGTCTTTTTCAAAATGAAAGGAAATTAAAGGTTTGAAACCAACTTAATTGCAAGCCAAGGAAGGGACCAAGATGTGAAGTGAGTGCATATATATGTGTGTGCATGAAGTGGAAGTGTGTGATAATAAAAGGGACGCATTTTAAAAGTCGTTAGTTCAATTCCCCTTTTGGGGAATTGACAATCAAAAGTCTTGAGGTTGCCTTAGATCGTTGAATCAAAGTTTGGGAGCTTCAACTTTGTCAATATGCCAAATTGATTCCCTAGTTGGTTAGGCATCAATTATGGATTTTCAAATTTGCCAAAAATCCAGAAAATAGTTACATTATCATGTTGAAAATTTGAAAGATATTTACAAGCACATGTCTTCTGTAAATTTTTTATTTTTGGCAAGTTCTTTTGGGTGAATGGGATACAAAGATTTGAGTTTTATTCCCATAATTGTGAAATCTCACTTTCGTAGAGACAAGGAGTAGGGAGTAAATGCATGTAAATTCATTTTTTATGTTTTGTAAACACCAGTGTACAAAGTAATGCATATGGTTTTGTGTTAAGTACTCTATGTAAAAACTTCTATTTTGTGGGACCAAATGGCTCATTGCAAAAGCAAAAGGTCAACTTGGAAAGCACCAAAATTGAGCCACCTTGGCTAACCTATGAATGCCCTAAATGGTCTATTTGATATAGTTCCAATTTTGGTTTGTTTTGTTTTTAAACTTCCACATCACTTGATGGCTAGATTAACACCTTATGGCTCCTAGCTTTTAACCTCACATTGATAGCCTGCAAAAAATTAAATGGGATGAGAATGGTGAGGTAGTGGCTTCTTCTTCTTCTTCCTCTTTTTGCCCTTTCTTCTTTTCCCTTTATTTGAAATATTTTTTCTTCAAATAATCATGTTTACCTATAATAAGACATTAAAACACATTGGGAAGATTGAACTTCTAATAATGCATAAAAGTGTTATATTAATGCATAGAATGTGCACAAAAATAACTAATACCCACCAATACACCATGCAAGATGGATGGTATGATGAAATATTTTTTCATTGTATTGTTGTCCAATATTTAATTATGGTCATAATTTCTGTATTAACCATTCACATGTATCTAACTACAATTACTATTTATTTACCTATGTATATACCAATCACTAACATTATGCACCTCTTCTCCTTGGTATTTAATATTTATTGATTTGCATATATACCTAAGTATTGTGAATTGGACATCATGGTTTGGAAAGGTAAAACCTTGGTATTCTAGTTGTTAATGCTACACAAATCTTGACAATTGAGTCCTCTTGTATTAAAAAAAACATAGGGTGAGGTTCAGCCATTGGCTAATTAAAAAGAATAATTAACCTAACCTTGCTTGCTCCCTATTTTAATAGTTGATAAGTGTTACACAATTTGAAACACATGTACTGTAAATCAGTGAAGTTTCACAACTAGGTTTAGTGCTAAAAAGGCAATTTGACAGGAAAATTAAGGTTGGTTCACACATAGTGATATTAACAATACAATAATTTGTCGATATACAAATTTCATTCAAACACATTCATGTAAATTAGTAGATAAGTGACATGTAATGCTTATGTGGTAATTTAATAAAATGTTTAATAACATTTGATAATGTGATTGTTAGAAAAATCTATGTAAGATTTCATATTTGTGCTCCCAAGGGAGCTTATTAATGGCAGTAAACTATCAATTTAAAACATAGTGTGGTAGATTATCACAAAAATAAATGTGTTATAATGAATTGTTTCAAAAATGGTTTCAAACTTGCGTTTGAAATCATTTGTCTTGTTAATTCAACTAAAAGTACCATGATTTGATTGAAGCCTTTCAAGGGTTGAGGGCCATGAATGTCTTTTGCATATAACCAAGGATGTGAATGCTAAAAGAGATGGATTTTATAGACCATCAACACAAGAGATGCATGGTGAAAATGAAGATATGTAATAATAGGAAATGTCAAATGCTCAAAATGCAAATGCGAACAATCAAGGCAAAAGTATAACACCATTCACCAACTTATTTGGAAATATAGAATTGTTGCCAAGCAATCAAAATGCCCTTCCTATCATCAATGTTCAAGTGTTATTCCTGCAAGTGCACCTACATCAAACAACATTGGAATTAACTGAAAGTGTAGCAATGTATTTTTTCCTATGATCAAATATACTAATATAAACAATTAGGTGTCCATGGAAACACTAGATAATATCAATACTACTTAGCTACAAATTGAACAATATTGCGCAATAGTTCATTAACATAATTTCAAGGAACATCTACAGTATTTCAAAGTTTGAAACAAGAAATTGTACTAGGTGAACAAAAGCATGGTGACGATGCTCTCAAATCTGACTACCACCATGTGTCACACATTCCTCAAAGATCAAGATCTATTACTTTCAAAAGTTGAAATATCTTATTCTTTTGATGGTTTAAAACATGATTCATCAATTTGAAGCTTACATATTCTCAGTGATGAAAAGCTAGGTAATGTTCCAAAATGTAAACATGGAAAGATACATACTACAATTATAGGATTGAAAGAACACGCACATGTTTTTGTGGACATTTGGTTTCAATTTACAAATTCAAATGTCAAATGCTTGTTTTTCAAAATCCAATTTCAAATTTCGACTTGCAATTTAGTTCTACCTCTATTGCATTAATGAACATTATGTCACATGATTAGATTCCTTTTATAAAAATGGACTTCAATGTTGATGTTATCAAGGTATATGATTCCCCAAATATTGTTATATTGTTACACGTTGAATGACACCAAGTATTTCCCCCCCTGGCAAGAGAGGCTTTATGTCAAGTTCATTTACCTAATCATTCATCCCATGTTTAGTTTTCATTGAATCTTCAAGCTCCAATTGTTGCACCAATTCATTGATGTCATTGTTTTTTTTTGTTTAGAATCATGTTATGCAACAAACAACAACAAACAACCACATCAAGGAAAAAATGCACATTTAAGTTTGATTTGATCATCAATTCTTGGAAAGACTTTTTCAAAATTTTGAACTTATTTTCAATTAAGATTCTGGCACAATTGAATTGCTAATTGAACAAAGCTTCCAAAATGAAATGTCAAACTCCAACAGTCTTGTGAAGCACCATTAGCCATGGAAACAACAAATACTTGTTGCCCTTGTGAGAATTGTTGTTACTAAGTAAATGAAAGAAGACACCACTAATCACGCTATTGCAAAGAAAGATTTTGTTTGTCACATTGAAAAAATGCAACTAATGTTGTAAGCAATGAGCAAGCTTGAAACTATAATAAAATGATGGAGCTCTTGTGGTCATCAAGTCTTGATACTAAAAAGAAAAGGAGTCAGTAACTATCTCCAAAAGCTAATCATGAACAAAGGTTGTGAGAGACAACTAATGGCAATGAGAATGCCCTAATTTAACTTTATGTGTGAATAAAGTTAGTTATCAAAGCTGCTAAGTTAACAATGTAAGCGGAGTGAATATGAATGTGGTTAAAAGTGGGTGGTAATGTCGGCATTAAGGCTATCAACGCAGTTAACAAACCCCAGGTGTAAAACGACCTTTAGTTGAGTAAAGGGTAGAATAAGACTTAATAGCTGTTAACAGGGTTCCAATGGATGGGGGCACTGGTGGGCTCTGGGTCACATACTGAGGGGGGGCGTGTTTCAACCCCACCGTCTCAGCTGCCAGGGATTCTGTGGGTCTTTCACTTTTGCAGAGAGCTTTGATTAAAGCAAAGCACAATCTGTTGCGTTCGTTGTTGACTGCAATGATCACTGGGGGGATCGCTTGTGTGCCCTCAGAAGTCAGAAACGGATTTTGGTGGGTCCTGAGGCGTCAGGTTTGGCACCTTTGGGAGAGACTGAATGGATCTCCATGCTTTTGAAGGCAGAAATTTTGTTGGATGGTTTGGTTTTGAAAGCTTTTGGAATTGAAATCAATGTTCTCTTTTTGGCAGTGGTAGATTTTTAGTGTAGATGTTGTGATTGTTCCACTTATTTGGTTTAAGCTTTTAAGAAGCTGTTGTTTTGTATTCCACAAGGGTTGCTGTTAGCTGCAAAGGTTAGTGGACTATATTGGATTTAGAAATAACAAAGAATTTTTAACAATGTTACAATCTTTACAACGTTCACAACATTGTTTTTCTTTTTCTACTTTTGTTGTATAGCCACATTGGCAACTATCCACAGAAGGATTTAGTCGAATTTGGTTACAGCACAGATAGAAAGCTTTTAAAATCCTGCTACTTTTTTACTAGCTGTAGGATCGCAGAGTATAAATGTGGTGAACTCAGTTTTTTTTCCCCTTTTCCCTTATTTTTCTGATGAAATTTTTGAATTTTTTTTCCAAAAACCCCTTCAAAAAGCTCACAGCTCATTTTCAGATTTCATAGCAGTGCAAGAAATTTCGCATAAAAAAACTTGAATGGTTCATTTTTTTCTGGTGAAAAATCGCCAAGAGGTGACACGAATTCCATTTTTTCTGGCACAATATCCTTCTTATCCGTAATAATGTCGCCAAATTTCGCACAAATTCTTTTGTCTTGGGGAGCGTGTCGCCAGAGTTCTGTCTGCGGATTTAATGGTCCTGTACAAAAGCATGGCCAATTAAGACCAAAAATATGTCTGGGATGCTGGCCACTGCAGCTGCATTAGAAGTTAGAATGTTGAAAACAAAACAGACTGATGCATGCATGTGCCCAAATCTTGGCTCAATATGTAAATATTAGAGGAAACCATAAATTAGTCCAAAAGAAGCCTAAACAAACTACAAAATCCACTATTGTGAGTAATGGCGTGCACCGTGCATGATCTTGAAAATCAAAATCGTCATGGTGGCGAAACCAAGTTGCTTATCATAAGACTTAAAAGTCTTAATTGCAGGCTTGGGTTAGTATGGACCCAAGGGACCCAACTTTGAAGAAAATGGGTCGTCACAATATTGAAGAGAGCACTAAGGAGTTTGCCATCACTCCTAAGATCACAGCAACTTATGAAATTAAGTGAAGGTATTGAATGGTGTAGTTAAAGCCCACAGAGTTTTACAAGTGTGGTTTTCAACTTCCTTGTTTTCACTTCATTATGTTACTTAAGACAGCAGGCCTGACACTGTGGCTTAAGATAAAGGCATTGGGGGGGGGAGGGGGTGGTTTGGGTGTTTTGAAAGGGATTGCAATTTGCAATGGTATCAAATGCTGTAATCTGGGTTTGTTTCTAAGTAGGCTAGCTCACTCGTTTTACATCCAAACTCAGCAAATGCAGGTTACAATTTGTGCAGTTGATAAAAATGACCATGTCACGTGGGCTCAGATTTTCGTAAGCAAGTGAAATAGAAACAATTATGATAAAAGTTATTCATAATCCATAAACCAAACCAATATTACTATTTCAAAGCCTAAGATTGAATTTGAAAAACAACAATAATGATATTGACAGAAATTATTTTTGTGAAGTTCATGCCTGCCTTTCCCAAAAATAAGACATCAAAGGGTTGAATTCCTCCTAACACATTATTAGGCTAGAGCAACATGATTGATATCCCTTTTTTTTGCAATGAAATAAAATATCTTTGTCTTCTTCAAAAGGAAAACGGACACATACATATATTGGTGGCATTTGGCTTCATTTTGGTTATTCATTGTAAATTTCAAGCTCAAGGTGAGAATCATGTACTAATAAATGATCTTTCCACTTTCAACAATCACCATGTGATGTCTTTTTTCTTTTTTGGGGTGTGGACAGCTTACATGGGATATTCAACAAGCTTGATATTGGGTTTCGTGGTGGATCTAGATCACGTAGGTATCTAGCTTTAAAATAGGCAGGTGTTGTATGGAGGTACACAAAACTCAACACTTGATACTAGGTGGTAGTAAGTAGTGACGTAGTGGCGGCGCGGACCAAACCAAAAGGTAGAATTCAGTCCTGGAATCACATAACTGTTAAAGGAGGTGGGCCAGACTCAACCAGCATCTCACCATCACACCATGCAGGATGGATAATACATAGATAACAAGGGGTGTGTCCTTACACACTGTGGCCTTGCCAATTACATTAAAAATCTTTAAGGCCAAAAGAAGAATTATGGAAACTAAAATATATCACTATGCAAAAATATAATCTTCAAAAAAATCCTCTAAAAAAAAGCCAAAATCCTTCAAGATATTGTAGCCCTATTACTAATCTCTAGTTTCAACATGAAACTAAAATATTTCACTATGCAAAATTATAATTTTCAAAAAACTCCTCTAAAAAAAGCCAAAGTCCTTCAAGATATTTGAGCTCTATGACTAATCTCAAGTTTCAACACAAGCCAAAATAACATATAAAAATATCCTCATATAAAAATAGATCTATTACCTAGGGGCCAAAATCCCTTAAGCTACTATACTCTATAATGAATCTGAACACAATATCCTTTCCTTGGTAGGCAAGGCCAATCATCATGGTTAGGATTGGCACTACCCAAAAGTGTAGGGGAGGGGGTGGGGGGGGGGGGGGGTTGACCTGGTAAGGACTTGAATAAATAGCAGTTCCATACTCGGGCTATATTGGTCTGAATACCAAGTATTTACTTGGCACATCCCAGCCAATAGTCAGCCTGCTTTAGACCCTACGAAGACCAGGACTAGGCTGGTATGAAAGTTTTAAAAGGATCCAATACTAGTACCATATAAGTATGAAAATTTTAAGATAAATTCTATACCAATAGCAGCTCCTATGTCCACAAGTGAATGATACCCACCCAATCATGCATAACTTTCCCTTTGGCACGTAAGCTCACGATTGCTTCTATCTTAGCAATCCATTTAGAAGGGTGATCCCTCTCACCTTATTTTTCTAGCGCAAGTCATTGAAATAAATTTGCATTAAGCGGTCTTCCACATATGCCTATTGTATCTTCTTCTCTATATCACTTTTTTTTATGAACATGCTCAAAAAATTTGAATAGTTTGAGGATAGTGCCCCACAATATAGTCTTGAAGACAACCCCTAATCTTCTTCTTGAACGTCAAAGCCCAAGCTTTTGCCTTAATCCATCTACACCTCAAAGTCCAAACGTATCCCGAGTCAAACCCCATGGAAACACTTATGGCCTAAGTGTCATATCATCTTTAGTGCCCTACTAAGGTGGTCTTGATACGAGGCCCACATCCGGTTAAGACATCTTATAAGCAAAAAGGTCATGTCAGTAGGCTTGGGTGACATCATACAATGTAGTTGGTCCAAAAAACACCCAAATGATTTAGGCAGGCTCCATGCAATGTTGGACAACGTGTGGTGTGTGATATGGATGGAAAGTCAGGTGGTGTTATCAACCACCTATGTAGTATAATGTGGTAGGTGTGTGTCTTCTGGGTTGGGGTTGGCTGTCCGTCAAGTCTCTCCTATTACCGGTCCTTTTTGCAATGAATTGTGTTCATTTGTGCCAAAACAGAAAAAGGTGGAGGATCAGGGTCCTGATCTTCCAACTTGCAAGACAATAAATTGTACATATTTTGAAATAAAAACTCTAGGCTACATGGTTTGAAGTCTCCATCAGTTTGTGAAACAAAAAACATGCACACAATGTTGATTAGTCCAAGCTATTTAAGAGACTACTACTGGTATGGCCATACACCACCTGCACATTACACATGGCCCATGCTTGGTGAGAGTTGGCCACGACAACCAAATACTACCTTAAGGTGTGGTCCCTGAGCATACAAACTTCAAAGATCAATTTCAAAGACCAGAATTACAAAGGAGACTCGACTTGGCCTGACTAAAAGAAGCCTGCTCCCATAATATACCATAGGGATAGGCAGGATCCTTTGAGGATGTGCGATCTGTTAGTAGAATTTGCAGGTCTGATATTGTTGGGAGGTCACACCTATTACCGGACTATTTTCAGATTACCTTTGTGCAGGGGGTTTTAAAAATTTTCATATATATATATATATATATATTTGTGTGTGTGTGTGTCCAATCCTTGTTGCAATACACCTCCCCATTTACTGAAAAGAAATCATGGAGTCAATTTTCCCACAACTACAGGACAATATTTGAGTGAACAACTTGAATGGCAACAAGGTTTGGTAGTCTGCATGAAGGAATTTTCAAGTCGATTTGAGTGAGGTTTTGTTTGATCAAATAAACTCATGCATTGGACCTCTAGCTGGTGAACTCAATTACCCCCATTGAGGATTGCACCAATGAGGGTGTTGGGAATCCCATGTGAGTAGCAGGGTGCTAATTCTAAAGCCCCATTTATGAGTTCAACCCATGAGTTCCATGCTAGGATCCCTTTGATCCTTGGTTTTCAAGGATCCTCACATTTACGTCCCAGAAATTTTAAAGTTTCATTCTTACTTGAAAATTCACATTTTGGCTTCAAATGTTTTTTATGAATATCTAATTTGGTCATTGTGAGTGCCATATTATGATGCGTCATGCAATATTGTTGTGTGAAAAGTTTCTTTGTAGCCTGAGGAGCTTCAAATGCAACCTTGGGGGCAGTGAGGCAGCACAGCCCAGTCCAATATGAGTTCCTATATACTAAAGTTATCCGTTAAGTCAGGTGATAAGGGGCTGAGAAGAGCTAGTTTCAGCATAATAGGGCATCAAATGTGTAACTGGGAAACGAAAATTTACAAAACGAAATAGAATGAACTATATTTCTAGTTAAGATTTTGAATAGACCAAAGATATTTGGCAAAAAGGTTTACACTCTTAAGGGTTAAACTGGCAATGTAGAGGAAGGCTTCCTTTACAGCAAGAGTAAACAATTGCAGCCAATGCACCATCCACTGGATGCCCCTATGATTCAGTTGTGGATGAACCTCAATCTGAGTTAATGTATGCTTTCACCTCAAGGTGATCCATTTGGTGAGAGTAGGTCCTATATATAAGTAGATAGGTAGAAAAATAGGTGACTACTAGGTAAAAGATGGTTCATACATAGGTAAGGACTGTTTTTAATACCTTCCTTCTAGCAACCTGCTTGCAGGCAAGTTAGTAGGTAGATAGTAACATAAGTGACTGAGCTAACCACCATGGTTAGCTAGGAAACTGGAACCCAACAGAAAATTGTTCACTGACCAATTACCATCCATCCTTCATGGTGCCTTGGTGGGTGATGGTTCACTCTGGCCTTCCTTGGTCTTTGGGTTGTACACAGTTCAAATTTAGGGATGGGTTTATTGGCACACAAAAAAGTTATCTCAAAAGAGCCATCCTAGTATATATAAACTGCAGTATTGAAAGCCATGACATTGCAACTTGAGATGATGCAACTGGTGGCGTTTTTTTTTGGTGCAATCTTTTTCCAAAATGCAAAAAATAAATATTTTAAAAGGAATATCCTTTCAAAATATTCCCATTTTCCTTAAAACAATGGTCAAAATTTGAAAAGTTTCATCATGTTCCAATTTCACAACATTTTATTTACCTAGTTTTAAAAAAACTATTTTGACATGTTTTGTTCTAACCTCTTGGGATGCTAGCCAATGACACAAAATCAGAAAATTGAAAAGCAAATCACTGGATGGAACCTTGTAACATGCTAAGGTAATTTGAATGCAAAATGAAAGTGATAAAGAAAGAGGCAGCCTTCTAAATACATACCACTAGAACTCCAATTATCAGCCACAATTGGTTCCAAGAAGTGTTAATTTTGGGTCAATTTTGTGATGCAAGGGAAGTGGTGATCATCCATAGGAAAATTTTGCCAAATTTTGGCTCTAGATTCTGTCCTTTGATCCTTTTGGCTATTGGAACTAAATTAAATTATTCTCAAATTTGCATTTCGCACTTTTGAATTTCACTTTTTGACAAGATTTCACTGGAAAAAAAAGGGTTACTTGTTACTTCCCAGTTCAAGCCTAAGAAATTGTATCCCAAATCCTACAAAGATGTGAAGTCTCTTCTCTTTCGACATAACCAATAAACTTCAGTTTCAGCTTTCAAAACAAAATCACAAAAGGCTAACACACATATTGACTAGGGTGTTTTTGGGCGAAACAGTAAAAAAAATTGACAAAAAAAATTTTAAAAAGAGAAAAATATAGTCAAATTAACTCCAAAAAAAATGTCCTAATTTTCCCAAATTTTTTAGTTAAATTTTTTGAAATTTTTCAGGAAAAAAAACATTGATATTGACATTCTTACACTACTGAAAAACTCTGAAGTGAGTTTTTGTGTTGAGCCCCAGTTTAAAAGGCCAACCAGAGAAAACTTTGCAAACTTAGAGTCGAAGGTTCTTTTACCACTTGTTTCAGAAATTCGTTAAGGTCAGGAAAACCCAGGACCAGAACCCTGAGTTTGGTCCAAAACCGGGTGAGATTCAGAAAAACCCTGCGAAAAAGTACATTAGCCTTCAACGGGGGCTGCTACATATATTTTCAGTGCTCCTACATGTACAATTTCTATAATTACCTCGAACCTTGTGCATTAAATGCTGAATTCCAGCATTTCGTACCCAGATTTAATAAAACTTCCGTACTTTGCGGACCTCACTCAAAGTGGGGATGGGCGGTGAAAAGAGGCCCAAAGACAGTGTGAAGACGGAATGGAATGACTTTACGGCTTTCTCTGATATGCTTGATTCTGATATTGTGTTTAGATTCATTAGAGAGCTCATTCGAGAGCTCAGTAGCTTACAGGATTTTGGCCCCTAGGTAATAGGTCTATTTTTATATGAGGATTTTTGAAGAATCGTGTTTTGGCTTGTGTTGAACTTGAGATTAGTTATAGAGTTGGAATATCTTGAAGGATTTTAGTTTCTTTTAGAGGATTTTCTGAAGATTATATTTTTTCATGGTGAAGTTTGAATGGCTTGTGCCAAGTTAAAGAGGGGCAAGAGTTTTTTAGTTTCTTCTCTTTGGGTTTTTTGATTGTATATTTCTCTAATTTGCTTGCAATATTACTATGCACAGCTGATCCTTATGTTTATCCAATCTAAACTTGTTTGGAGCCTTATTTAGAAGTTCTCCTTAATGTCACCTTGTCTTTGGGCCTTAATTTGACCATTTAATTCCTCATTTATGCCCAATTTGAGTGAGTGAAATTAGGCTAGCCCGCTACCTTGGGCTAACCCTGACCTCTCAACGGGTGGGATTAATACTCACTATAGACTTTCCAAGTGGTCCAAAGCCTTGTTGTCGAAAATCACTATTTTTCATTTCTCGTGCTAACTACAAACTTCACCTAGTTCAAGGGCTTAGAGCACCAAGGCCACCACTATGGGCCCCCTTTTTCAAACCTTCATTCGTTGGAACCTATGTGGTTCATGAACATGTCAAATTGGGAATCGAACCTAGCCCAACACTTAAATTCGTAATCCAATCCAAAATGCCATGGGGGTTGCACTGTGGTGGTCCAAACTTGGGCCCCAAATAGGTGAACCCCCGCACTTGAGGGTTTGCTTATAAAGGCATGTCACTTTCCCCCAGTTTAGAAATGTCAACGTCCTCATTGATATTTCTGTGGGTGATCACCTTCGATATTTTCACCATCTTCTCTCTTTCAACCCTTTTTTGGATTAGTTACTTCCTAATTAACAGAACTCATTTGCATTCTGTCTTTGTCTTCTCACTGCATGATGCTTTACTAAATGTGTTTTTTGTTTTCACTTAGTGCACTCATTTAACGTCTTCCATCAAATCCCCCTTATTCGACCATCATTTCTTTCATCTTCAAAGTTTGTTTCAAGTTTTAGTTTAGGAGTTTCGACCACCATGTCGGACAAAGGTTACAAATGCACTAATAAATGGTGTTGGACTAAGCTTTACAATCCAAATCCCTTTTACCCAACTAGGACATGAATTGTGAATTCATGCACATGAAGTTTAACTTTTGCACTCATGGTCATGCCACTCTATTTGCATGCACCACCACCCCAATCTTACCTAATCGAGCCTTGGAGTTTTTCCAAGTCGAATTCAACTCCAAGTCCATTTTTATTGGTTACCACTCCCTTGCCTATTTCAACTGCTAACTTCCCATGAACCTTAGCCTTTTCATAACTAACCACATTCGTGAAAACCCTTAACCCTTATTTTAATGAATAATTAATTTTGTGGGTGATCTCCCCCACTTTAAAAGTTGATGTCCTCATTAACACTTAGGCCATTTGCAGGTGGGGGGTAGTTTTTATTTCAATAACTTTTCAATCCAAGTTCATGACCCCATTCCTATTCAAATTTGTTTACCATTTTTGGCAAGTGGTCTAGGTGAGTATGTTTCATCCATATGGCCTTCTTATGATGGCAACCATTTTATTTCACCATATACTCCTTGCCTTTAAAGCATGTTTGCCTTCGATTTAGGCTGCTAACTTATGTTCAATGGCATTAACTTCCGATCGCACGTTTTACTTCTGATATGGTCTTTGGTCATCATGTTAAAACAACTTATGTTTGGAAACATGAAAGGTAGGATGTGCCACAAAATTAGTTAACAACTTTAAGTTGTACACATTGGGATGTGACTTGTGTAAAATCTCATTAAACCCCAGGTACTTGGTAATGAAACTTAGGGCGAGTGTATTAGACATCTTAAAATCCCAAATGTTTAACCACACGTGTTGCTCAACCTCAAAATCAACATGCTTCTCACACCACTTTTAAGCATGCCCCACTAGTTTTTTGTTTGAAGCATATTTTTCCTCTCGCCCTTTGACCATCTCCATAGTTTCCTTAGAGTGATCTTTAAGTCCCATGGGAATGGCAAAGTCCCTTGGTTTCTTGGTTTTGTTTCCTAATGTTAATTAAAGTGGAGACATTTTTGTCATTGAATGTGATGTGGAATTATAACAGAACTCTACCAAGCCTGAAGTTCAACCCAATCCTTTTTATCAACGCTAACATAGTTTTTGAGGTATTGGTTCAACACCCCATTGACCTTCTTTATTTAGCCATCAGTTTGTGGGTGGAATGTCATATTGAATGACAATTTTGTCCCCACTTTTCGAATGGAATGCTTCTAAAAACATGTTGTAAACTTAACGTTTCTATCACTAAAGATAAATTTCAGCATCCCATGATGTGTTACCACATATCAAAGAATAACTTTGACAAGTCAAAAGTTATCACAATCGTCTTAGTTGGAACCATTTTTGCCAACTTGGAATATCGATGAATACCATGAAGATGGCATCCATGTCCCATTCCACTTGGGCAACTAGGTCATGGAATCTATGGAAACAATTTCACATGGCTTGATTGGGATCACTAGAGGTCTATATAGCCCATATTTCTTTTTGTATACGAACTTTGTGCTTTGGCACTTAACACAAGTGTGCACAAAATGTTCCACATCTTGCTTCATTTTGAGCCAATAAAAATTCTTTCCTACGACCACTCTTGTGGTTTTTTCCCCATTGTGCCCAATCATGGGCACATCATGCTCTTCTTGCATGATTTTCGTGGACAACTTCCTTGTTGGTAGATAGATTCATGACTACTTCCATTTGAATAGCCCTTTCACCTTTCATCATTTGTGCAACTCTTTAAAGTAACATTGAATGAACATATCTTGCACATAGGTTTCCCTTATCTCCCAGGTTGCTTTCACCTTAGAAGATGGTTTTTAATGCCTAGGTAATGGTCTAAGGTTTTCCACTTGGAATTCCTCCTTCCTACTTAATGCATTAAAGACCACATTATCCTTTCCTGGCTTGTGGATTAATTCCACATCCAATAGTGCCAACATGCCGTGCCATCTTTGTTGTTTCATTAAAACTCTTAGTTGCATTTTGAAATAATGCAATGAGACTTATCCATGTAGATCTTGGTCTTATGCATCCCTAAATAGTGTTGCCATGCTTTCAAACAACACATGATAACATACAACTTCTTATTGGGAGTTGGCCATCATAGTTGAACCCCACATAATTTGTTGCTCTCAAAGGCAATCGAGTGTCCATATTGCATGAGCACCCTTCTTATAGCAAAGTTGTGAGCATCAATGTGGACTTCAAATGGTTTGGTGAAGTTCGGGAATTTCAGCACATGGGCAGACGAAAGTTATCCTTCAAATCCTCAAATGTTTTTGGCTACTCCTCTTTCCATTTGAAGGATAATTCCTTTTTTAAGGAGGTTAAAAATGGTTTCACTAATTGTGAAAAGTCTTTTATAAACTTTCGGTAGAAGTTAATCATGCCTAAGAAATATTAGATTCCTTTGACCGTGACTAGCCTTTTCTAGTTTCTTATGGCTTCCAATTTTTTAGTGTTGGGTCTCACCCCTTCCCATATGCCTCAAGAAGTCCATTTCCTCCTAAGCAAAATTCATCATTCACCATGTTTACAAAAAGTTGATTTTCTCAAAACTTATTCAAAACATATTCTAAACGTTTTGCATGTTACTCCATTGTCTTGGAATACACCAATATATCATCAACATAGATAATCATGAACACATCCATATTCCCATGGAAAATGGAGTTCACAAAAGTCATGAATGTCATCAAAACATTACATATCTCGATGGAACATCACCAAGAACTTGTAGGAACCATATTTGGTCTTCATGCATTGCTGTTTTTTCTATGTCCTTATCCATGATCTAGATTTGATAGTACCTTGACTTGAAATCAATTCAGTTAAAGTATTTTACCCCATTGAACTAATCCAACAAATCATCAATGTAGGGTAGATGATAGTTGTTTTTTATCATTGTTTTTATTCAAGGCATGGTAGTCAATACATAGTCTTAACTTCCCATCCCTTTTATCCACAAACAAGACATGTGTCCCATAGGGTGATTTGCTTTGCCACGTATAGCATTGACTGAAGAGGTTGTTTAATTATTTTTTGATCTTTTCAAGCTCCTTTTGCTTGAACTTATTGGGTGCTTTAGATGGTAAAGCCGATCCAAGCACCATTTCTATCATGTAGAATTATAATTTGCATTTAAGGTCACTCTTGGCACGGACTTTTAGCCTACCTATGCTATGAGGGTTGTTTACTTTGTAGGCATCCAAAAATGTGTTACTTAGAATTATAGGGTGGATGCATGGTAAGGTGGATTTATTTTGGAGCAATGAAGTCCATTTTTCTACCACTTAAATGTGGTTTTAATTGCTATATTGTTTTGTAGAATATGGAATTATTAAATGGAACTTGTTTTGAGATTATAAACTTCAATATTTATGTAATGAAATTGATTGGTATGCAAATATATAAAATTATAAAAGATATGGATTTTTGAAATTAAAAATCAACGTATGTAGCATTAGCAACAATTAAATGAATGGTCTTTGGTTTAATTCTATGATGGACCTCAAAAAAATTTAGGGATTTGGTTTTTTTTTAAATTGTAATAAAGAAATCAAGTTTTGATTCATGTCTAATGATTTTTTGATATATGGACTTTTATTTGGTGAAAACATACACATATTTTCAAAAGTTCATTTCATCTTGAAAAAAACATGATTTACTTTGAAATTTTGTGAATATGTTTTAATTAATGAGCTCTACAAAAAAATAAACAATAATGGAAAAAAAATCACTTGAAATCAATATTGTCGTAACCTTGACCTTGGGTTCACGACCAAGGCAAGGGCTTGTAAAGGTGCGGGCCAAGAGTGAAGCCCAAGAGTCATGTTTTTGAGAATGTAAGAAAGTGGGAGAGAATGAATCCCCACATTTCCAAGTGAGTTCCCATTTTGGGAGTTAGAGTTCCGATGGACCCCCAAATTTTCAAAGGGCAACTATAGGGCTCAAAACTCATTGGATTAAAAACTTTTTTATACCATTAAAAATATATTTTAATTTAAATGTCTGAAATGGGTTGACATGACCCATTTGGGTATTTTAAACATAAGTTATGGTAAAAAAAAACAATGGAAGTCAAACTACCAATTTGACCCCTGATCATTAAAAGTCAATAATTGCTTTAATCTACTTACGCGCAAGTAGCGTGCAACATACCGTTGGAAAAATCTTAACAAGGGCTACAACTTTTTTTCAAATTGCACCTCAATAAAAGGTCTACATAAGAAGTTATGGGTTTTCAAAGTTGCAAAAGTTCCATTTTTGATAATTACAAGTGACACACCCCTGAGCTCCTTGATGGATTCATTGTAAGTCCCAAAGGTGAAGATAACGGAAGAAGAAGGAGTTGGGGCACGCTCTCTGGTTCGTAGCACTTTGGGGGTAAATGAGGCGTGTTGGAGCTCCAGGATGGGATTAGGAAGATTGATAAGCAATTCAATCATTCACAAGGGCTTGCACAAACTAGATAACAAGTTAGTTAATTAGTAGTTGGAGCACTTTGGTGCATGGATGAGCCGTAAGCAAACACATACTCATAAGATTCACCACGACTTGGACTTGGGGGAAGCCATCACCTCCCCACTTTATAGTATCCTCTATGCCTAGTCACAGAACCAACACCCAAATATCATTTTGTACTGAGAGTCCCAAAATTCCCAAAATTGGGCCTCTTGGGACTGTGGGGGCCCATAACTTTGTGTGTAGACCTCTGATTGAGATGAAGTCTAAGGAAAAGTTGTAGCCCCCGTCAAGATCTTTGCAACGGTATATGGCACTTCACTTGCACACATGGAGATTAGGGTGATTCTCGACTTTTAGTGGTCGGAAGTCAAATTATGAAGTCAAACTGGCAATTGATTCCCAACCCTTTTTTTGGCCATAACTTATGTTTTAAAGTGTCCAAATGGGTCATGCAAGACCATTTTAAACATCTACGTCCCAAAAACTTTCCAATGATATAAGGAACTTCACAATTCAATGGGTTTTAACTCTTTAAAGATTCAAGAGTCCACCAAGACTCTAATTCCCAAAATGGGAATTCACTTGGGAATGTGAGGGTTCAATCCCTCACACTCTCTTACACTCCCAGGAGCATGAAATGTGACTCTCGAAATTCCCTCTTGGCCTGCACCCTTGTAAGCATTTGCCTTGGTCATAAGCCTAAGGCTAAGGTTGCGACATCAAGACTCACAACTTGGGAGTCCGAAGACAAAATGACATTTGGGTGCAAGCCCTATGGCCAAAGATAAATAATATTATAAGGGGGAAGGTGGTGGCCTCCCCCAAGTCCAAGCCGTGGTGAGTTTTGTGAGTCTTGTGAGTTTTGTGAGTCTGTGTTTGTCCATGGTTTGTTCGTGAATCAAAGGTGTTCCAACTATGCATTAATTAATTTGTTGTTTGGTTTGTGTAGGTCCATGTGAATAATTGAACTGCTTGTCATTCATCCTAGTCCCCATCTTAGAGTTCCAACACACCTTTCTACCCTTGAAGTGTTGCGAGCCAAGGAATATACCGAACTCATTATTTTCCTACTATTTCACCTTGGATTCATAGTTGAGTGCGCTAAGGAGCTTGGGGGTGCATCAAATGCATTAATACTACTTAACTACAAAAAAAAAAATTCAGGGTTCAAAAAAAGAAACAAAGGAAATACACTTTCAAAATTTTAAATTCTTGCCACTTTTTGGTCCACCCTACCATGCACTTACCTTACATCAAAATTATTTAAGTCACACAAGGTGAAGTTTTTTAAAAATCAAACTCCACTACAAAACAACTTGACTTTTAACGTTACATTAAACAAGGGTCTACCTATGCATTGTGCCAATTGCATCATGATGTGGTTTGCCATTCATTTTATTTTTTGACTCTAAGTCGTTTCGCTACTTGCAAAGTCATGAACAAATTCGTCATTTTGGAATTCAAGAGACAACCTACAACTTTGTCACTTATATTATAATTCAATTTTAACAAGTTGGAGGCTTTGTTTTCATGTGCCATATTTTGGCCACGAAACCTCTTTAAATAATCAACTTACCTTGGGCAATGCACTCAATTACCCTTGGTGATTTGGGGCAGTCCTTTGCCAAATGTCCGTGGTTATCGTATTTGAAACATTTGACATTGGATAGGTCTTGTTTTGCCTTTTTGACTGACGACTCCTTGCTCATTCACTTCTCCTTGTCATTCTAAAGCCCTAGCTTACCTTGGCCCCATTTACATTTGTTGCGGCTTTTGTTCCCATGGCTTGGGTTGGCTTGATTTTTCTGTGTGACCTTGCTTTCAGTTTCACCCTTTGGGCATGTAGGAACTTCATCTTCTATACATTCCACCATCTTCATCACCCTTGGCACTTCTTCAAAATATTAATCCTTTCGTAGAGCTTTCATTCAGAAAAGTTCAATTGCTAGAACTATCTTTTGCATTTAGGGCTTAAGCACATGTGGGAAGATTAAATTCCAAACATATTCATTTTTCAAGGTGACCACATTTAACATGCAATTGAAGTCCTCAATGTAGTGGCTGATAAGTCATTATCATCTCCTTGGGTGAGCTCTAAGAGCTCGATCCCATCTTGAAGCACTAAATAGCGTGGCATGAACCTTTCATCTAATTGCAATTTGAACTCCTCCCAAGTGAAGGTTTTGAGTAGGTCGAGTGTCTCATGTTTTTGGGACATCCACCATTCCCACGCATGTTCTTTCAACAAGGTTTGAGAGAAGTGAATCCATTCCTTGTTGGTTTCGAAGTGTTATGTTTCCATATAGGTTTTTATTTGGTGCAACCATGGTTGCATTCACTTGGTTTTGGTTTCCTTCTTTATGAAAGAATTTGGTAGCCTCACATTAATGGTTGCCTTGGTTGAACCTCCACTTGGGGCACTATTGATGGCACCCAACTCTTCCACAATGTGGTTCATCAGTTTGATCGTTTATTGGTTTTATGTCATGGCTTCTTTTTGTTGGACCACAAACACACAAAAGGAATGCATAAAAGCCAAAAACTCTTTGGATGATTTTTCCACCTTGGAAGGTTCCTCTTCCTACTTCTCAAAAGATTTGTCCACAATTGGACGCTTTAGGGATTGTTTGCCCCCTTTTTCCCTCTTTGGCCCATCCCAAGGGGCAATCAAAAAGTTCACATCCCCATTTGATTCAAAAGAGTGGAAGTTGACTTGTTCATCCAACTTTACAATCGGTTCACGAACTTTTTCTTTACCCTTATGTTTTTTAAGAGTGACAAGAGTTTTTACCAATGAGCCCATGTTCACCTCATGTACTCCCTTCCTTTGCTTAATAGGGGAAGGAGTCCTCTCATGGGCCTTTGCTTTGATCGAGCCCGCTTCATTTACCTTGTCTTCCTTTTCTTGGATTTCATGGAACAGGTTGTGTCACTTCCTCCACCAAATCCTTTAGATTTTGAACCTCTTCTTCACAAAGCTTTTCACCCACCATGGTCTAGGCTACCATCGCCAGCTCCTCCGTGACGACATCCTTTTCCTTCTCCTTTTTGGTCTTGTACTTCTTTTTTGGTTTTGAGTTCAACCACAACATGTGTGTTGGGTAGTGGATCATTCGAGGCCCATTTGCCTTCAACTATCCACTTTTCCCAAATGCCTTAAAAGAATTCACATTCGGCCCTAAGAACCTACTCTAATACCACCTATCACACCTATTTATGCCTTAGCAACGTTCTAACATCGCCTCGTTCTATTCTCATGCCACCTTACTCACCTATGCTAACTATACATGGAAAACCATGCAATTGGTGAAGCTTTAACATTTAAACTTACCTGACTACTTTAGGCTAACCTTGACCTTTAGACTAGTGGGACTTATACTCATTGCAATTTTTCAAAGTGGTCCAAAGCCTTATTGCTTGAGATTACCATTTTTGATCTCTTGATTTAATTGTAAACTTCGTCTAGTTCAAGGATGTAGAATGTCGAGAACATCACCCCAAGCCCCCTTCCTCGAACCATTTTCTATTGGTCTTCTATGTGGTTTTTAAGTGGAGGTGTTGGAGTCCAATTTAGGCTCATGAACCACATAGGGGTACAATCATGGTTGGGGCACCACAACAAGAACCATGAAATACATAGGATTATTTTGTGTCTTGAGTCCTAAGTCTTGAAACTGAATCATGTTTTGAAATGTGAAAAAATGAAAGGATGCCATGTATGTTTAGTCATCAAGCTAAAAAATGTTATAAAATTTGAAAACAATTAATTAAACAAACACTGGATGTTTTGTTAAAGCATAAATCATAAAGGAATGTAGGATTCCATGACATTTTTAAAATGGTAATCTTTCATTTCAAATGCCAAAGTTATAATAAAAACATTAAAAAAGGATTTCACACCTAAACACATTTTCGACTTCATGGGGCCTTGCATTTCATAGTTATTTGCAAACTTAATGTTAGGGTTGCGATATTTTGGGGTGAAACATTTGTTTTTTATACCCTAGTTGTGATTGTGCCCATAGGTGCAAGTGAGTGAAGGTTTGAGAAAGCGGGCCCGAGGTGGTGGCCTTGGTGCTCTAAGCCTTCGAACAACTGGAGAAATGGGAGATGGTAATCTCAAGTGACAAGGCCTTGGACCACTAGGGAAGTCCATAGTGGGTATTAATCCCACTTGTCTAGAGGTTAGGGTTAGCCCAAGGTAATGAGGTAAGCCTAAATGCCGAAGCTTCACCAAGCACATGGTTTTCCATGTGCAAGTACCGTAGGTGATTAAGATGACACAAGAAAATAACATGGTGATGTTGAAATAATGCCAAGATGTAAACGAGTGCAATAATGAATTCCATTAAAGGTGTAGTAGGTAATGGAAATAATAAACTGGGCATCAAACTCTTGTGACTAGGACCAAATTAAAGTACATGAGAAAACTAGTATGTTCCCTTTTCTTTTCTTGTTCACTGTTTTCATCCTAACATGTGGGTGGGTTTGAAGCCTACTTTTGGCAAAATTGGGGCCCAATACCCATAGTTTGGGGTACTTTACACTTAAACCCTACTAGGTATGTTGGGGTACACTTGTACTACCTATGAAGGTGGTGAAGAGCTGACCAAAGGTATGTTGTAGAATGTACATGCATCATGGATAGGAAAAATACATTCATCACATTTAGAGTGCATTTAGTGGACACATGCACCTCCCATTCCAACATATACGAATTAGTAATTTTTTAAACCCTAAGCATAAAATGTAATTTGGTACACAAGATATAGGGCTCTCCAAAAGGGTCAATGAAAAATACAATTGCTTTTGTTTGCCTACTAAAAATGATTGACCCATGTGGTAGCATTTAATCAATCTCTCTCATTATATGCTAGGTACCTATTCAATATTTCATACTTATAATTGAGGGTGGAGACATAACTTGCACCCTATTATGGGTGTTGTAGACATTTATAGAGACCCACATACTAGGTGTGGGTGGAGACGCTCTTCTTATACCCTAGTACCTTGGCCAATTCGATACTAATTATATTATTTTCAGAAATGTTGAAAATTTCAAAAAATATTTCTTTCAGATTAAAAAATATTGTGAAGGATAATAGTGAATATTTAGGAATATTTCATTTATTGAAATGGATTTTTCAAAATAATAAATTATTCAACAGACATGTGTGGGAATGGTCAAGGTTTGACTTCTTAGTGAGTCATCCATCTAGTATTGAAACCCCAAATATAGTACCTAATTTTTGAAACCCCTGGCACTTGACTGGGATTGGGTATTCTATGACCTCTTCAATGAGTCAAACTGTGGTATGGAATGTTGTACCTGAAAGAAAAAAGCCCAAAAAAAACAACAAAAACAAAAAAAAGACACCACTGAAAAACTACCTGGCATTGGACTATCCTTAATGTTTGTGTGAAACCTGTAATTTACCACACTCTCTGTGTTGGTGTTCATGTTGTTGAACTCCAGGACACTCTGAAATAGAGTTATCTGGAAAGTCATCCTGTCTTCACCTTGTCTTTGGGCCTGCTTTCACCCCCATCCCCTCTTTCAGTGGTATCCGCAAAGCAAGGAAATTTTATTAAATCTCAGTGTTGGTACAAAAGGTTCGTGACTAATATAGTAGTTGTACTTACAGGTACGAGCAGTGAAAATATGTGCAGCAGCAGTGGGAGGCGCTCAGGAAAAAGGAAAGACAGGATGAAACTCAGTCTATCACCAAAATTGGTGGACAAACTAGTTTGGATCCCAGTTATTTCGTTTTGCAAAATTTTCATTCCAGTTTATCGTTTGACGGCCTATTATGTCAAAACTGGCCATTCTCGCCCCCTAATCACCACTGAAAATTGACAGTGGATTCATGAGATAATTAGAGATGATAAATACATTCATTTTATCAGGAGCTCTCCACCCAACCTTAAAGATCATGCACACAAATGGGCTACAAACCCTTACTTCACCCTCAAGCTCTGGCTTAATCTAAATAGGCCAGTCTTTATACATAGAAGATTTTTCATAGAATAAAAAGGGGCCTCTATTTAAGAAAGACAAAAGTCCGTAGGGGAACATTCTCATGCAGACGTCGGTTAGCCTAGATGTGCATGCGCAGGCATTTGCATAAGACCATCATCCCATGCATTGATATATTTCACAATAAGTTTAACTAAAAATATTTAAGTAAACTTAACATATCTTACAGTCCACATACCCAAAAATATGTGCATGTAACTCAAATATCAAAAGTAATGATAATTTGATATAAGTGAAGTAACTTGGTAAGAAGTCGATATTCAGCAATCATGTGACTTTAGGGATACCTTTAGTTTTTAGAAAATTACAAAGTGGGTTGTGGAGAAGTGTTTTGTTTTCACCAAAAAAGTGGGAACATTTTGGTGGATTTTTTGAGGTTTTTTTTTTCTAGTGTGATATTGTCTAATTTTGGATTTTTTCCCCTGGAAAAAATGTTACCGAGTCTTTTTTATATCAGAAAAACACCCCAATATGGAGGGTGGACAATGAGTCACTGAGTTTATTTAAAAGGTTGAAACCTTTATCCAGTTTGCATTGGATGGGGGGGCTAGAATATGAGACATAATTTTGCTGGAAAGAAAATCCCATCTGAGACGACACACTAGATACTTCATTTTCTCAAATAACAATAGTAATGACATGCTGGCGAAAACATGGTAGAACAACATCTAATCATCATCCTTTTTTTTTTCCTGCCATTTTCTGTTGCAAGTTCAATGATTTTTTTGAAAAACATTTACTAAAATTTGAAAAAATTCAAAGAAAAGAAAAACCTCCATATTTCCATCTATCTATGAAGGAAGGTAGTTTGTTTGTTTTGTTTTGTTTGTACTTATGAGATCCACCCAACTGGGATGCTTCAGATCATGTTTTTGGTCTCTTTCGAAAGCTCTTGAGGAGGAGGGGTGCATGGGCTTGGTTCCATGGCGTTTGGACTTGTGGTGTAGAAGTTCATGAATATTGAATGATTTTTTCATTAAATTAAATTAAATTGCACCTGATAATTTCAGAGGAATTTGAAAAAACTTTACCAAAATCTTGATGAGCAGGATTCAATGGAATTAATTTGGTAAGATTTGGATTCAGAATGTGGGAGATATTGATTTAAAAGTGATTTCTGCCACTGAAAATTCAAATTAATTTAAAATAACCAGGTTTTGGGAGGAAAAATCAGTTGAGTACGTAGTAACACTTGGGGGGACAACGGCACAGGCCACACTAGTACATGGTTAAAGTCTGTAGCTAATATTTTTAAATGTGTATTTTTTCCCTTTCATATTTTATTCATAACTAAATTTGGCTAAATTGGCTTATGGATGATTGCCACCTCGGCTAAATCACAAAATTGAAAAAAAAAAAAGAAAAAAGAAAAAAACAACACCCTGCGTCTTCCTTCTGGCTTTACTTATAAGTGAAAACTAACCGGGGTAATAATTCATTCTCTGTCTGCAGATAGAAACATGTATTAAAAACATTCTTAAAATTTTAATGTCTCACTTCCACAAAAAAAATTGTACTATAAGTTGAAAAGCAGTGAATGCCCAATTAAGAAGGAAAAAAATTGATAGTCTCCAACAAGTATTACACCATTGGCCACGTTAAAAGTTTATTGACAATAACTTGAAAAGGATTTAAATACGTAGCCAGGGCCAAGGCTGCATAAAGATGCTTCAAAACAAATTGAGGTAACAAAAGAGGTCACAATAAATTTCACCTTAACTTGAGTGAAAAAAGGCCTTACTAATATGGTCAATAGACCATAGATCATGTCCATTGTGGGCAACACCCCTTTTGACTTTTATTCTTTTTTATACATCTATAGTTGCATGTTAAAATTCAAGAACCTTGACTAAATGATAAATAGTTATCACCATGATGTTGTTGATTGATAGATGTGCAATATGTACTTGATTCATGGTCCATTTTCACATCCAAGGATCATCCATAGTGCCATTCAATTCATTAAATCCATTATGTTATATAGATACGTGATATTGCATAAGTCCAATGTTGGATCCTGTAGAGACATGTTTAATGGAACATATGAGCGAAAGCCATACTTCATGTGTGATTGGGGCTATCAAGTTCCATTTGAAGTTTGAACATTTTAAATAAGAACTTGCATCCAAATGGGTTTAGGGTTTACAACAATATATTTGCTAGACTAAAAAGTCAATGCCCAAGGCCATTCAAAAGTCAGGTGAGTCATGCTTTAGGAAGGTCGGGTAGAACGGAAAGTATCTTGACACAACATCCTACAACTATTTCAAAATTATTATCGTATTTGTGAATGACTTTGGAATGAATGGACCTTGAAAACCCATGCAAGTCATGCATGTTGTATTAATACGAGATAGGTATATATACCTATGGGACGAAGTTTGACAATTACCTTTTCTTAACAATATTTTGAAACAGGTTTATTGTGTTTTTCTCAATGTGATGCAGAAAAAAAAAGAAAAACTCCATGTATGTAATGAGATAGAACCAATGTTTGAACATCCTTGGAACGTGAGAGGCTCAACTGAGTAAAAGAAACTACATATAACATACATCATATGCCAATTATTTTATTTATTTTACATTGCATTATCTATTTATTGGGCTTCAAAGACAAACCTTCTCTCATTGTTATGTTTGTGTGTTCATGTGGGCCCATATCAAGTTGTGAAGGGGTTGTTGGGTTTTGTAATGTTGTAAACAAAAAGGTGACATACACTTGGGAGTTGAGTTTTTTAAGTTTATTTGATTTGTAAAGTGTGCCATTTAGTTCTTGTCTTTCAAGAATTGTTGCCAAGTTTTCACAATGGTAACAGCCATATTAGTTGTTGCTATCATCACAAATTTTGTTCTCAATCTTCTTTAACTTTGTTGTGGGGACTTGAAGCCTGGTGGCACTCAAGTGTTCAACATTGTTGATAAAGGGTTAACATCAAGGGTTTCCATTTGGTTCATGGATGCATTTTGGGTTATAATGCATTTGAGGGTGGGAAAGGGGAGAGGGGAGTTTTCCTTGGCTCTTCACATGCATAAGTTTGGATCATGGATGTTTTACAAAAAAGAAAGCCAACAATGAAGGTGAAGCTTATCCTTTTGGATGCTTGATTTTGTAATGCTTTAATATTTCTCATAGAATGTTCTATGCATTGATCTATTGTTTGCATAGTTTTGAAATTATTAGTGAACTTTGTCCCTTTCGTGTTTGAAGATGCCTATTTTATTTTCAAGGGACCTCACAAGTCTGTTCTCATCATACCTAGGTTGATTTGGATGTAATATTTGTAGATTCTATCCCAAAAAGTATAGGAATTTTTTTAGCATTTCCTAGGCACAAATTTTACAAAATATGGAGATTGTTGTTTCAAAGTTGGCATTCTTCTCACACAACAAAATTCTTGCCCTTCTTTCCTTTTATGGATGCTACAGAAGTCTTTGAACATTTTTTCATTTGAATTCTATCCTTTAGCTAACCATGGGAATTAGTTACCAACTTACCGTCTACATACATCTACTTACTAAATAGTCGCCAAATGCCTTGTGCACATAATTCCAAGTGATATTGATTTACTTTTGTTATAAGTTTGACACCATGCTTGTAAAAAAGAAAAGTTGAATGATAGGGACCATCTTTTGAACTTGATAAAAAGGCCAAGAAGTGTGAGCTTATAACACCAAAATTGATTACTAGAGGTATGATTTATAAGTAATTATAGTTATACCAGGATAGAAAGATGGGTAGGTTTGATAAATAAATAATAACCTTGTGAGTTCTATGCCTAAGGACCTCTTTTAGACTCATATATGAGTAAATTAACTATTCCAAATTAGGTGCAAGTAAAAATCAATTAGTTTGACCTTACCTTTGACAATAATTGGGTCATAGGAGATGCCCAAAAATATAAAGGTTAATCCACATAAAGGTTTTGTGTTTTAAAAACTAGTAGATTGCATAAGATTTACTAGCATAAAGTTAATGAATGACGATATTTGTTACATCTAGATGAAAGGGTGGATGATTTGTCCACTTTTCTTTCATGTTTTTAAAGGGTTGTAGGTGAAGCTTTGGTTTCATTTTCTATTTTCATATTTTCACATTGTTAGTTTAACATTAAGCCTTGTATTTGGACCTTTATGTGCAATGAACCTATGATATAATAAAATTTCAAGTATTGTTTTGATTACCGAAGGGTTCATAAAGAAAAAATGATATGTCTATGATGAATCATCCTCTAAGCAAGGCCTTTAAACACATGTGATGAACTCCCCATTTGGGGTAGCCCACATAAAAAATGATTGTGGATGATCTTAACCCAAAGCATGTAAGTTTCACCCATCAAATTGTCTGTGTTTTTGTGACAATTCCATTCATTTTGTGGACATTTGCACTACAAGGGAATTATTCAAAAAATAATGCTCATAGGTTCAAACAAAGGTGGGGGGAGAGAGGGGGAGGGTATTTAATTTTTGAAAGGCTAGTCATTTCATGTTATGTGATAAAATTGAAAGACCTTATGGCTGTATATTTTTGTAATTTTTTTGGTTTTTTAAAGCAACTGGTTTGGGGTGTTTCAAAAATTTAAATTGAAGGGTATGAACTAGGGTTGGGGGACTCATTAACTTTGCAGGTGTGTATATTGCCCATTTCTTTTACCATGTATGCATTGCACAAACAACTTGATAAATAAATGGATAGACCAAATTATGGATCTTGCTCATGCAGTTGTTCCATTGTATTAAAATAATGCAACAAGTTAGAATTGTAAGTTTTACGTATCACAAAGACATACAACACAGACATTCAATTTCATAACTCGCAAGCTAGAATAATTTTAGTAGTTTCCTTGAAAGAATGAATATGTCGAAAATAAAATATTCCTGAATAGTCCAAAAGATTATATAATTTCCTTTCTTCTCTATATTTTGTTCTTTGAAGGTCAAAAGATAATAATTTTTCATACCTAGTGTCAAAGGTGTTTTGACATTTGGATACCCTCAATACTTCAAGTCCCACCTTAGTTTTGTGTTTTCCCCCATAAAGTTTCACATGGCAACGGTTCATATTTGGTATACTTTGGTATACTTGGTATTCCCACCTAGATCAACCCACTCAATTCCTTCTAAAGACAAACAAGGGGTGTGTCACACTGTGGCCTTTGCCATTTACATGAAAAAAGTATCTTAAGGGATCAAAAGAATTATGGAAACTCAAATATTTCACCATGTAATAATATAATCTTTCAAAAACTCCTCTAAAAGAAACCAAAATCCTTCAAGATATTATAACTCTATATAATTAATCTCAAGTTTCAACACAAACCAAATGTCATCTTTCCAAAATCCTCATGTTAATTATAGACCTATTACCTAGGGGCCAAAATCCTTTAAGCGTCTATACTCTATAATGAATCTAAGCACAATATATCCTTGCCTTGATAGGGAAGGCCAGAAAGAAACATTTTGATGGCTGGTGGTGCTCCTATACCCCTTACCTAAAAAAATAAAAATAAAACTTTGATGGGTGACCCAGGACCTTGTCACTATGTCCCCAAATCCCTGACCCAGCCATTATTAGCCCAGGCCTTTGTTTTAATTTTTCCTTTGTTCCCAACATGTTCCCTTCATGTTCCCAGCTTAACATTACCCAACATGGGTAAAAGTGATGGGGTATAAATATCCCTTAAATACTGTACATATACGTATAGGGGTGTTAGGCATCTGTACGTATGTATCTAGTGAAGTATTATAAAAGGAAAGAAAAGAAAAAAGAAAGGGGAAAGAAATTGTGAATGTGAGAAAAATATCTGCGACTCAATCGGATGTGTGTGTCCACGTGGCGGATAATCATTGGGATGTACATGGCGGGAAGAGTGGGCATTCGCTTTCGCCCCTGCGGCGTCGCCGGTAAAAGTGTGTGTACCCGGCGACAAGTTAGCCGGTGGCCGAGTTAGGACATTAAAGGCAGTTTCGCCGGAGTTTAGCCATCGTGGCGAAATTGGATGGGGGGATAGGCTGGCGGCGGAACCTGTGGTTCGGTGATTTTGGGAAATCTGAATTACCCCCCCCTCCCGGGGTTTCCCACTGGTAACTTTCGAAAGGTAATTCTCGTGACCGCACGGCTACCGGCCTTAAGAACCGCGCGGACGGTGAAGGCGAGCCCAATAATTTACATACTATTCTTAAGTTTCATTCATTAATTTTTGATTGTTGAAAGTATTATACCAAACTTAGTCACAAAAAGTTTGCTCCAATTGAGACCTTGAGGACAGGGTTTTCTTCTCTCTCTTTTTTTTTTGGAGTTTCTAGTATCAAAAAATGAGAAAATTTCCCAAAATATTAGCAAAATCATTCAAAAAATTAAACTAAGGTTAAAACCAGAAATTTCCAATTATTTTGTCCCACCAAAAAAAATGTGGGAAAAAAAAATCACTGCTTAGAGTTTAAGGAGCTAGCCAATTTTTATTAATTTATTAATTACTAATTATATTTTTTCATCATCAATAGGAGCAAATGAAGAGAGCCCTCCCCCAACCACCCTTCTTCCCTCTTCTTTTTGGAATTCCTTTTGAAATCTGTTTTCATTATTACAATGTTGTTAAGGTATACATAATAATATTATATATTGGTGTAGTAGGATTTTCAATCATGATGAATTAAAGTGCCATCCATCATCATGGTGTCTTGTTTGTAGTATTATTAAATAGTAGTAGCATTTTGCCTACATGACTTGAACTTATGTACTTCTCTCTCTCTCTCTCTCTCTCTTTTTATTATGAATGTTCTCACGTGGGAAACTTAAATGCTACTAGTTTAGTAAGTCATTACTATGTGTGACATGACTAGCATCTTCATCCTTACAAATTGAGAGAAGAAAAGAGTCCATGTCTCACCTACCTACGTACCCACCTACGTACTCACCTACCCACCTACCTACCTACCTACCTCCAAATGAGTAATAGGTAGGTAGGTAGGTAGATGAAAAGAAAGATAAATGTATCATCCATCTCATGCATTATATTTTAATTGGAGTAGACATCTTTGTGCCATGAGAGATTTGCAAAAGAAGATCCACTCACAATGGGTCTGTGGGTCACTTCAATAGTATGCGAATTCATAAACATGAAATACTAGATACATTGACTCATTGATATTGCAATGTGTGTGTATGTGTGCATGCATTTTTGGCGAATTTTTGCAACCTGGCACTTGGTGTAGGTAGAGGAGAGGCCAGGCACAAGAATTTGTCATGCTCTTTGTAATTTTGTTGGTGGCAAGTTTTTGCTATTTTGTAAATTTCTTTTCAGGAAGCTTGGAAAGATACAATTTTGTTTGTTTGTTTGTTTTTTTGTTAAATGTAACAATCCACCAAAATTCACCACATTAAAAATAAATAAATAAATAAATAAATAAACCCAAATTGGTAGAGTAACTATATGTGTGTAGCATATGGATAGTTGTCACTCATATACCTATGTCAGTAATGATAGGGAGGTGCACAAGAAATTTTTTATGTCGTTTGTTACTTGGACATCTGAAGCACAGGTTATGTATCAACTATCTACTTCAAGCTACCATCTACATATTTGGTATGAAACTGCAATTGTGCACAAAAGGGAAAGGCCAATATATATGAAAGAAAACTGGATGTATTATTATTGGGTGATATTTCTTTATTCTTTTCGAGAGGTTATTATTTCAGTATTATATTGCTTGAAATTAACAAAATGTTGTTGACCTTATGGTCCTACTATAAAATGATTATGCATATATCAGAGTATTTTTAGTATTGGATAGTAAGTCAATGATATTAGTCAACCATATGTAAAAAATGTGGAAGTGTTGAGTATGGGTTTAATATCATGCATCTATATTTTAGTCTCAAGTTTTTACATAGCCATAGTCCATGCATAACAAGGGGGTGTGTCACACCATGGCCATGTCATTTACATTAAAAAAGTATCTTAAGGCAAAAGAAGAATTTTATTTTATTTGACTAAAAATGACATAATTGCCATGGCTGGATAGATTATTCAAGCCCCCAAAGAAAAACAACTTTTTTGACCCAATACAAAGGAGAACAATGAAGTTGATCTAGGTTGAAAGCTATGTACTTAATGGACCATCCTCAGATGAGGGCATCACCAGAATTGAGTTCCCCACCTTGGGGATTATCACCTCTCTAGGCCCTTGTTCTAATAATAATGCCCTCATACTAGGCTGTTACCTCCACACATATTTGTACATAATAATGGGTATGGTGCCTACTTATTTACTATAAACCCAAAGAACACCAAAAAGTTCCTCCACACCGTGTGGTTTTTATTTTGTTCCTTTTCAAAGATCAAGCCATTTCATATAACTTTTAGGCAACTTATTTTTAGAAATGACTTCATTGTGTCTTGACTTTTGATTAGTGAAGTACCCCCCCGCCCCCCTCCCCCCCCCAACACACACACACACCTCTTGAATAGGAGGTAGTCACATGATTTCCAACACTTTTTTTGACTTTTGAAAAACATATTATTTTGGGTTTGTTTTCTTCTCTCATATTGTTGGCATGTCAAGTTGGGTGCCCCTAACCAAGCATCCCTCCCTCCCTTCACAAGTCTTGGAAAAAAAGAGAGGGGGGGAAAACCAACTAAGTAGGGTAGAATTGCTCATCATCAAATACATACCTATTGCCAAACATTTTTCAATATTTTTTTCTCTTCATTCCTTAACCAAATTGAACTATTTTTGTGTCCTTGGACACACAAAGGAGAGAGAGGGTTACAAATGTTCTTTGAACATTTAGAGAAATAAAAAAGCAATGCGAAAAACACATGAAGAGGATGAGCGATAGTTTGATACAAATTTTTTGAAAAAATAGCTCTAGACATCTCTCTGATTTTTAGCCCAAAATTTTCTTCATTTTTAATCGGTGTTGAGTAATTAAAAACCAGATGGATGCACTAACTAAAGCTTTTCACAATGTCTTTGTATTCCAAAGGCAAAGAAGCAATCCTCCAAAAGTTTTAACTTCAAATTCAAATCTGTTTTTAATTCACCCATCACTGAACACTAAACCCCTTTATCTTCCCCATTTCTTTTACCAAATTGAATAAGTTTTATGTTCTTTGAACTTCAGAACCAGAAGAACAATGTGTGAGGATTCGACCTCCTTTGAGTTCTTAAATATTCACTCGCTGGCCTATCAACCCTAACTACATATTTTACCACCTCCACAAGTTCTTGTAATTTGGGATTAAAGAAGGCTAAAAAAAAAAAAAACACCAACCAAATTGTTTATCTTACATCCCTTGAAGCTTTTCCAATACCAATAATTAACCAAAAAAAAACCCTTCAAAATAGAAACAATAGCAGAAATTAACTGGTTCATATTTTTACAAAAAGTCCCTACCAAAGTTTCAAGCTAAAAAAGTGAAAAAAAGAAAAGGTGAAAATTAGCCACAAAAAAAGATTTTCTCCTGAATGAAAATGAATGCAAAAACATTATCCACCAAAATATTTGAACAAAATAGAACCCCAAAACCCCAAAATTCATTTAAATTATTTAAAAATATTACAAATATCCAATACTTAGATGAAAGGAGGGTCTCTGAGTGCAAATCAAAAGCTGATTTAATCAAATTTGGCTATTGACAAATATGAAAGGATTAAAAAGTAAACATCCTCGTCTGTTTTCTGGCTACCTGCTTGACACACTTACAGAAATCTGGCGAGTTTTTTTGTTGGAAATTTTGTGAAATTTTGGCGTAAGGTTTTGAGTAAATCATTGATTTTACAAAGAAAAATCCTAAATTTCGCATCTAAGAAATTGGCTGCTCAGTACTTAGTAAAGAAATAATGATCCGGAAAAAAATGTAAAGAGTAAAGAGAAGAAAAAAAAAATCCAGAGAAAGAGAGAAAAAAAAAGGGGGAAAAAGAAGAGGATATGGTCGGTAATAATAGGAGCACCACAAGAAAGTAGGCAGGAGGGGAAGCAGGCGCGGTGGGAAAGTAAGTAAAAGAAGTAATATGTTACCGCGCGGTTCGTGGTGGTAGTTGAAGAAGAGCGAAATAATGATCCACCAAAAGATGCCTAGAGTGCTAAAGAGAAGAAAAAGAAAATCCACAGAAGGAGAAAAAAAAGGCTAAACCAAAAAAAGAAAGATATTGGTAGAATATAGTTTAGCCAGATTTGGCTACATACTAGAAATTAAAGTAGGAAAATAAGAAAAACCAGAAACCTTCTATATATTCGTGGCTACCTACTTACTTGAACTTATCTTTACAATTCTGACGATTTGGATTTTTTCTTTTTTTCTTCGAAATCTGGCGAATGTGGGTCTTCTTCTTTTTTCCATGGAAAATCCTTTGTAAAGTGTCGAAATCATATTTTCGAGGAAAGAATTTGACGAAATTTGGCGACTCATAAAAAAATAAAAAATAAAAGACTGCGCAGCGGCGGTAAGTAAAAGAAGCAGGTGTTACCGCGCGGTTCGTCGTGCTGGTTGGTTGAAGAAGAGCCTCACTGCGTTGTTTGGTTTGTATAAGAGCGCCAGACTTGGTTGTTGTTCTCCCTTTTTTTGCTGCGTGTCTCGCCGAGCCGCTTGCAGCAGCAGGTGCAGCAGCTCTCCTCCCGCCCGCCGCAGCAACAGCAGCTACGCCGCGACCTTAAAACCCCCCCTTGGCGCACGATCTGCCCACGATTTTGCACTACCAAGCTTTGCACGAAAGAATCTCCTGCTGTTTTTCTCTCTTTCTCTCGCCGGCCTTGTGGAGTTTCCCCCCCCACTTTTGGTGCACAACTGTCTTTATCAACAAACACACAAGACAACGACAAAGACAGTAGCAGTGGCCGGCAGCCAAACCGGGAACAAGTGTTTTTTTTTCCTCCCTCTGGGTTTGTACCCTTGGTGTCATCTCTGCCCTGCTGTGTCGACAACAAGGAACAAGGATCGAACAAGGACGGAGGATCGAGGATCGAAGATCGATAAAGGAAGAGGACGGAAGAGGAGGAGAATTGGGTGTTATAGAGAATTCAAGGTTTTCTTGGGGACTGTGGGGGAAGAGTTGGCTTTGGTTGTTAGTGCGCTTCTCTTGTTGTGTGTGGAGAAGAAGAAGAGGAGGAGGAAGACGAGGTGCAGAGGGATAGTACAGTTAGTGGTGCGCAATTTGTGTTGTTGTTGCCGCTCTCTGTCTGTCTGTCGGTCGCTCCGTCGGTGGCTGTCGGAGTGGAGTGTCTTCTTCCGCTTTCCTGTTTCCGTTAAGGTATTACGACACCAGCATACTCATTTTGTTTCCCTCGCTCTTCTCCCCCTATTTTTTTCTCCTCTCGCGCTGCTCAACAGTAGACAGTCTCTCTGTTTTTCTTCTTCTGTTGTTCTGGTTGTTGTTGTTCTTGCTGTTGTTGTTAATCTTTGGGGTTGTCCCGCGGCTCTTCCTGAGCAGCCAGCAGGGTCTCCCCCTCGTTTTTTTAATTTTTTTTTCGGGTTTCCTTTTTTGGTTTTGAGTGGAATGAGATTCAGGGTCTGTGTTCTGTTTTCGCGTTTCTTCTCAGGAGTGTGTGAGGATGTGTGGGTCTTTAGCCATCAGCGGACAGAGGGTAGTAGCTTCCTCATGACTCCCCTTCTCCATTTTCTCATCTTCTTTTTTGTCTCTTCTGGATCTGGCAACGCAGCAATATCACACCTCCCTCGACTCTCCTTCCGACTGTCCTGTTTTGGACTCTGCTCTTTTCCCCTTGAACCAAGTGTCGTCTCCTGCACTGACCACTCCATTGCCATCCTCTCCGCCTCAACATCTTCACAAGCTTTCTCTCCTTCTCTGCATTCTCGTCCTCTCCATCCGTTCTCCGTTGTTCTTCTTGTAATGTGGAGTTTCTTTTTTGTTCTTGAGAAGTTCTGGCACGGACCCCATCAAGCCGCGTGGCTCGGCGTGCTGCTGCTGTGCAGAAGAAGGTTTTCTTCTTCTTCTACATTTCTGGGATATGAAGAAGAAGAAGAAGCAGCAGCGCCATACTTACTAGTGTAGAGAAGGTGATAGATATTTTGAGAGATAGAGCTGCAGTGAAGCTCTCCGTGTTTCTAGAGTTGGCGCTTGTTTTGTAGAGAGATGTGTTGGGTCCATGGAGTTGTGGCACTCTCCATCTGGAAGGAGGTTGGTTCATGCTGAAGTATTGGGCGTTTCTGTTTGTTGCAGGTTTTTGCAACCACGACATATAAGCTTTATCTTCATGCACTTTTTCTTCACTTCCGTGAGACAGTGCTGCAGCAGCAGCAGCTACGGATTTTTTTGTCTGCCATTCTGGTCTTGTATAACGGGGTTTTCTAGAAAATACAGTTTTCAACAACATGCCAGGCCCTCAGACCACCCTCTTCCCTAGAAGTACAGCAGCAGCTTCAATGCCAAAGGTGATGCAGCAGCAGCAGGTCTGCAAGAAGGTCCTCAAGAGGGATCTGTCCACAGAATCCGAGGATGAGTGGGACCCAAAACCTCAAATCTGCCCCAAGAGAGTGCGAGTGATTTGCACTGATCCAGATGCGACCGACTCCTCCAGTGATGAAGAAGGGAACTTCCGCCGCAGTGACTTGATGCGCAACTCCCATCATCGCAGGCATGTGCAAGAGATTAACATTCAAGCACAGGGTGGTGCTGGTGCTGGTGCATCCTCTTCCTCTGACAGTGAGGATGATGATGTTGAGGTTCCTAGCTACCACAGCATCTTCACAGCGCAGGCCATGAAATGCTCACTCAATTATGCCAGTCCGATCGGGACTGCAAGTGTTCCTTCACAGTTGAGCAAAACCTACAACAAGAGTTCTTCAGATTCCAACAGAAAGGTCTCTTTGACAGAGAAGAAGAATCAGAAACTGGCATTGAAGAAGCATGAGCGAACGGACAAGGGGGATTCAGTTGTAGCCGCCAGCATCACCAAGGTGGTGGCCAGTGCAGCTGGCAACGTAAGGAGCAAGCCTCCGCTAGCAACTGCAAAGTCTTTGGCCACAAAGATCTCCAAGGGTGGAGATGACAGAAAAATACACAAATTCCGAGGTGTGAGGCAGAGGCCATGGGGAAAGTGGGCAGCAGAAATTCGGGATCCATCCAAGGGCGTTCGTTTGTGGCTAGGTACTTATGACACTGCAGAGGAAGCGGCACATGCATATGACAAAGCTGCAAGACAAATTAGAGGTCCACATGCACATACCAATTTTCCAAGCCAGGAAGGGCTTGAGCAACTGGAGCTAGCCACAAATCCTCGTTTGGTTGCTGCAAATTCTGAAGATGCAAGAAGTCTTAAGGGCACTGATATCTTGAAGAAAGATGCATTGGATCAGGGAACTAGAAAGCAAAGTGCAACAGCTGGAGAATCCATCAAGAATGATTCCAAAGGTGTTGCATGGACAGATGGGCCTTTACTCAAGGCAGCAGAGAATGTTTTGTGTCATGCTGCTGAGAGTGAAGTTCTCACTGAAAGAACTTCATCAAGTGAACAGTCCTGTCACATGGCAGCCTTGGAGCCAAATGTGGGTGAAGCTTCTCCTTCTGCTAGTGAAAGTTCTGAGGGCTCTGCTCTGACCAGGAGGTCCAAGGAAGAACTGGATGATTTCCATAACTTAGGGGAGGTGGAACAGGGGGAGAGTTTCCTGCATGATGCTGACTGTGCTCTACCAGAAGAAGATTGTGCCAACTTCCTGATGTGTTCACCCTCGTCAGTGTTGGATGGGTGTTCAACATCCTTTTCTGAGCTCTCGACTGGATCGATTGCAAATAACTTGGCCTTTTGTGACCCCTTCACAGGTGGCAATACGACTCTGGAGGACAGATCTGGTCTATCAGACAGCAAGAAAGGCAATAATTCTCATACTTCTGACATTGCAATTGTCAAGTCACAAGGAAATGACTTGACAAGTCTTGAGCTGATTGTGATCCAAGAAGATAGTCATGAAAAGGAGGACAAGGATGCTGCCTCAGATTCTGAAAACCAGGATTTGGCTGATGATGAGAAGGCTGACCTTCAAAACCTTGCTGATCTGAGTGATGCTTTCTTCTCTGATGATGAGTTTTTGCTTGACATTCCTGAATGTGATGGAGGGGAGGATCTCATGATGGAGTTTGCAGAAAGTTTTGATTTCTTGGGTGAAGAGGACAAGATTGGAGATCTAGGTTTTGAGTGTGGGAATGAAGCCTTCAACTGGTTCAGTACCCCTGACATTACAATTGCTTGAGTCTGCCCCTGATGTTTAGAAAAGCAATAGTTGCTATCAGATTGCAAATGGATGTCTTGAGGATGAAAGAGGGATGCTTCCTTTGGACCTGGAAAGGGTCTTCTCTCTTCTTGACAGAGGAGGTGGTCTCTTTTATTGGAAAACATATTCCAGTTTTAGTAGGCTTATTTAGCTCCCCTCTTAGTACGAGTCTGAAGAACCCCATCTCCAAAACCTGTGAGTCTACTCATTTGGTGACTAGCTCTACGGCTGTTTGTTGATGTATCCCAATTGGGGATTACTGAGGTAAATTAGATTATCAGTCACTCACCAGGCACAGCATTCCAGGAATATCTGTATGCCGTAACAAATTTTTGTAGTTGCATTTTCTTGCATTGATTGTTGCAGCAGTGAACTGCCCAGGTTACAGGGTTTTTGATCCCTTAAATGCCATAGCAATAGTTGAGAGCTGCAAAGATCTGCTCTTTGAGTGTTTCTTAGGTTATAGTTTTTTTATCTTCTAGCAATAGGCACTGGTATGTTTACCCAGATATGTCTCTCCTGTGATAGCATTGTGCTTGTTCTCTTACATCTCTATCTGGTGTTTCTGAGAAATTTTTCCACAGGGATTAAGTGCCCCTGTACCTACAAGTTTTGTAGATAAGGAAATGTGTTTGAGAGTATTAGTTCTACGCGCGGGGGTGGGGAGGGGGGGTGTGTGGTAGTGCTATAGTATCAGAGATTTGCCCATTCTTTTTATGCTGGGTTAATATGAAGAAATTTTATGTATGTGGGAGCTGGAAATAAATACTTCAATCTGGCTTATTTCTAGCACACTTGACTGGACTGTAGAATGGCAGTTTTGCAATGGAAATGTGTGACATTTGGTCCCTTTAAGGGGCTCTTCTACAACTTTCTTTTCAAAAGTGAACTCCATATTTCCTCTTGCTCTTTGCACATTTCTGTGACTTTCTGTCTCTTCTTCCTTTGGTGTTGTCTTGTTCCTTTCCTATCAGGAGAGGTCTTAAACTATGTTATTCCTTTCCCTAACTTTGTTGACAACTAGGATTCTGCTAAGACTTGTGATAAGCATTGAAAATGACTTTAAGGATATTGGAGAATTATTGAAGTGACTTGAAAAATATTTGAGAATTTAGGACATATGGGCCTGGAATTTTAGGTTTTCAAAATCCAAATTGTGTACTCAGATGAAATAACAGACCTGATAAGTGTGGCTTATGTAATGTAGCTTTTGTTATGTGGTCCAGTTGCACACCAATCCTATCAACACTTCTAGATGCACAAACCTGGTACAAGCAATACTCTGAACTGCACAACCCTCAATAGCAGTCACTGCAAACTCAAATTTCCAGTTCCATTGCTTCTGAGTCATGTGAAGTACATCCTTCCACTGGTGGTGTTGCCAATACTGGTGCACCTTCACATGTTGATTGATTCCAACCATGTGCTAACATCTGCATGTTAGTGTTGGGTCTGAACCAATGATGTCATCCGAAAGTTTGACATCAGGTCTGTATGGTATGTGGTAGTGCCAAAAACTGATTCATCAATGAAATAGCTTCAGGGATTTTTTGCATTTCATTTCAGTAGACCAGCAATCCATGTCTTTTGAAAAAGCAAGGTGGGCTGGACAAAATTACAAAGTAATGAAAGGCACATTCTTCTTTCTAATCAATGTTAAGTGAGCCTCCAGCTGGCTTTAACACCACTCCATCTGGCAATTTCATTACTGATTCATGACTACTCCTCTTGTATCCCTTCTGTTTGAGAAGAATTGACATGCTTGGCAATGATATGATCTTTTCTTGTGGTTTCCCCTTCTGGTTTCCAAGTGCAGCATCCACTTTGAGCCACTCTCAAAAGACACTGGGAATTCCTCTTGATTTAAGAAGAGCCCCAAGACTGCCACTGCCTACAGATGCACATGACTACTACTCTTGTATCCCTTCTGTCTGAGAAGAAGAATTGACATGCTTGGCAATGTTGAGCATATCATCCTTTGATATGATCTTTTCTCGTGGTTTCCCCCTCTGGTTTCCAAGTGCCACCTCTGTAGCATCCACTTTGAGCCACTCTCCAAAAGACACACTCGGAATTCCTCTTGATTTAAGAAGAGTCTCAAGGCCGTCACTACCAACAGATGTCTGTGAAGGTGCAGCACTGTTGGTCAAGAGCCCACCACTCTCATCCTCTGCAATGCTGTCGATCTGGCACATTACGGAGCACACCTATTCTTTACTTCATAGTAAGGAAGAAAAAGCAGTAATCACTTTGAAAATGCAGCCAATTCGAGAGCCAGCACTACTACTACTGAACCAGGTTTAATCAGACCCATTATTGACATTTTGAAATCGGAGAACCTTAGCAATTTCTTACCAGATTGATAAAATGCACTTGGGGAGGAATGCTTCTGGCAGTGATACACAACAAACTGATCTACAAGGTAGGCATGGCCAGCAGTAGAGAGATAAAACTTTTCTGCAAATGAACTTAGGCCTTTTGAGGCTTTTGAGGAACTTGCTGATAATGATACCATTCAATACAATGCAAGTGAAGTCCACAGGGCAAATTGCTGATACTCCAAATCTAAGAGGGATGACATTAGGTGGTAGATATGCACTCCAAGTTAAAGACAGCAACCTTGTGACATGTTCATACACAGAGTCACATACATTACAGAATCCTATGGTGAGATTGTGCCAAAATGGTGCAATTTGTGGAGAGCAACAAAGTTGATTACGAAGAGATTTGACACATACCGTCTCCTCTGCATCGACAAGGTTGGTTCCAATAATACCAGAGGGACCTCTCTTAAGCCAACCCACAACATATAGTCCATTTTCAATGGTGGTGCCTTCTGTGCCTTGACCACTTCTCAACACCCGCCCCTTTGCATTTGGGACTCGCCCTGTCAAAACCAAATGAAATGACAAACATCAGCATCATTATCCAACAACAAGAGCATTGTTTGGTCCTTCCAGTTGCATGCCTGGGAACATAAACTTCTCCATAAATTGTAGTTTGTCCACAAGCACTGTCAAGAAAAACAAATTACCATTTCTTTCTGTTTTCTATTATATGCAGCAAAATTCAATAATCAAATCTTGTGATCAGCAGCTTCTTTTGGTAAAAATTACACTTGTCTGATTGTCTGGGGCACACCTTGATAATCATCAAATGATAGTCCAGGAACTGACAGTGACTTATACCCAATGCTCTTCAATACCATCCTGGCAGAAGTCCAAGAAACAAAACAGACTAGTGAGACTTGATGTCTGTATTAGGATTGAAAGTACAGAGCACACAGATAACACAATACAAAGAGACTATAGGATTTAAGCAAACAGCAGCCAATGGTCCCCAAAACTGGCAAGAGAGATGAAGGTCTTCTAGAAGTATCTTTGGGGGCAACTATTAGAGAAAATAAGGAGCAAGGTGGGAACAGCAGCCATACCCACATGGAAGATCCTCAAACTGTCCAGTACCCAATGCACGCTGAACACTCCCCTGCTTCCCTGCTATAGATATGATTGTAAGCCTCTTTGAACCAAAGACACTGTAATGGAAACATTTCTTTTCAATTTGTGCATTGTTAGGCTGTTCCAAAACTGTAACTACACACTATTGGTGGGCTGGAGTTATTTGCTTTCCCCTGCACCTGACTTTCAAGGAAATGTACATGACATAATTGAAAACTTTGATTTGGAACTACTCATGTATAGAGAGCAAAGCCACACAAAGCTCCATGTAACACAAACACAGATCCTGACATGCCTGAACTCCTTTGGCAATATCTTCTTGCTCACTGAGAGCATTAAGGCTTACTTATAATCTACTGTTCTTCTGTAAACACTCATAAACTATTCACTAGGAACGTCACCAAAATCCAATTTTGTTGTTGTATAGAATCTATACTCTATATCTTGATGTTCTGATTTTGTCAAGTGCATCACTAACCAGGAGATATTCGTTTACATGCAGGGCTGTTGCCTTCCTTAAAATAGACTCAAAGATAGGATAAAGTGTTGAGCAAAGAACTAGCAGATATATGAAGCTAATGTGCCCAGATATTTGTTGGCACAACAAGAAAGTATAAACTGTCAAGCTGTGAGGCCTATCATCATTTCAACTAAATTGATTATAATTGAAGGTAGAACTGACCCTGCAAAATCGTTTTCTCCAGGTGGACACCTGCAACTCGACTGCCATCTTGAGATGGCAAGAAGGCTGTTGGATTTCGAAAAAACACAAAGGACAATTCACGGCCTCCTGTTTCAAAAGATGTCATTGGCTCCGCTCTGGCTGCTTTAGAAAAGAGCTCGTACACACGCTTGTGGCTTCGGCTTTTTTTCATCTCCTCCTGTGCATGCCCATGACAGGTGCAGTGTGCAGCCATTACACATTAACCTTTCTGCAATCCTCACACTGGTTGTCATCTGTGCTGTGAATGCACAAGTGAGCCTGTTGATTTTATAAGCACACTCGTAGTCCCCTACAAAGATGGCATTGAAAAAGGTTTAACCAGAGAGGGGCTACAAATTAGCTGTAGTGTGACAGACACAAACGAAAAGGCAATCTTCCTTCTACAATAGGTTATCAATTTTGGTTATGCGCCCAGTTCTATTTTCTGTTGATCCCATAGCCTACATGAGTTTTTCCCAGGAGCATAGCACAGTTGAAATATGTCTGTCAAAGTTGGGAGAACTGTTCTGCACACAGCAACCCTGATTGCTGCTGTACACCTCCAAATGGGCGCAGTAGCCACAGCTTTCTCAAGGGCCTAATTTATGGGGAAGATGCTGTGCTCTTTTTCAGCACTACCAAACCTTGCTTGAAAAGGTACATTGATCATGATTGGGTATTACAAGTCCATTGAGACCAATCTTGGCAACCAAATTGAAAAGTGATGCAATGTAGAGAAAAAAAAGATATTAAGGTGATATGGGAACCTACCAGATCTTGAGGTGAGGTGATGAGATCTTGAGGATGCACTCTTACTCCCAATCCTTGTACCCCTGAAGCCACATGATCCCCAATAGGAGGACTAAAACCACAGAAGAATAGGCAGCACAGAAAACAGTCATCAACCAGAGTCCAGTGCAAATCTTTTCCTTGGCCTTCAGAGACCTGGTTCACCATGAATCCCTGATGGAGAGGGTTGTGGGTAGGTCCACTATATGGTGACCTGCAGACCCAGGGAAAGACTCAAATGCAATTTGCATTCAAAAGCTTGGTGACTTGGAGAATCTAGAACTTATATATCACAATGCCTGTTCTTCATTTATTGCAGAGTCAACTCAGACATTTATTGTCAATAGTAACTTAGTCTTACTTTGCTCTTCTCAAGCTGTACTAACCCAAATTGAGGAGGGAGAGGTGGGTGGGATTTGGACCAGTCTGACTTTCGACTCACAAACTTGCTCTGAAGGATAACAGGTCAGTGAAGAAAAACCTTTAAAACCTTGAATAAACCTTTGAAACATCAAAGGAAAAGTCCACACATGACAATAAATGAAAGGAAAACATGTGAAATCTGAGGGACAAAACATAGAAAACCCAGCCCAAGATAAACACCCGAGAAGAAGAATTGAGCCAGAAATAACAAAAACAAATCAGTGGGAAAAGAAGAAAGAGCAAGGCAGGAAGGCAGTGAAGTATTGCAGAGGATGTGATATGAGAAGAAACACACCCAGAATCTCCCGAACTTCCTTTGCAGTGCAAGCAGCCTGGACAGGTCCTCGACGTCCCACTAGAAAGACACGCCTGCATCCACACCAACCCTGCATTTTCACTATTTAAGCAAAACATGCCCCTCTACAGATTTGTAGAACTTAGAACTGACCACAAAGAACCAAGAGTTTGTGATTTTGGATATCAGCCTGTAGAGTAGGAGTCTCCGTGGTAAAACCATACTAGAGGGAACTGGTTATTGCCTCATACCTGTCATTAGGAATCTATTTGTATGTGATTGTTCCATGATTAGACTTCAGGACATTGACATCATTTACCTTGGTAATTGCAAGAATGACAGAAAGTGATAGTTGGTCCTCATGTCAATACCAGTTCAAGACATAGCACTTCCTAAACCCCACCACATCAGTTGTGGGCAGTACCTGATACAGCTTTCATGTAACGCAGCAAGTGCATGTTCTGCAATGTCAGTGGATGCCAATTCACTGGTGGGTCTCAACAGAATACGTGCTGCATCCAAAGCCACATTCCCCTGCAGTTCACAACAAATATGTAGTCTTGGAAAAAGTTCCCTGGTTCTTTGTAAACTGCTCTTTCTCCCAGGTTAAAGAAAGATGTGGCTGTTGAGGACTTCTTGGTGGCAGGAGTGAAAAAGCTGAGAATTGGACTGAGATAGTGGCTGAAATGTTGTACACTAAGTTTTTTCTGGGTAGATGATGTGTAGCAACTAGTGTGTGCCTGGCATCATTTGAACCTATGACCATGTGCAAAGTGGTCATACACACACCAATGGCCAATGTCATCTTTCTGCATTTTAAAAGAGTGGAATGTCAGATACGTGCGTACCTGGCCAAGAATCACAACAGTGTCAGTGCTCTTGAGATCAACTTGTAAATTAGCCGCATCAGGATGCCCATTGTACCACCACACAAACTCCCTGGCTGAATGCACCCCTGCCAAATCCTAAGGGGACAGAAAATACTTGAGGTTAGAGAGATTACCAAAGATATCCAAGATCCTAACTTGTGACCACTGCTAAGCAAGCATGAATTGGTCTGCAAACATTCATAGACTAGAAAGGGGGAGTGCTTAAGTGGCACAGACTCTTTTAAGAGCCTGGTTTCGTTGCAATCTGCACTGGGTGTAACTCCTAGCCCTTAGGTCTGAGCACTCCCCAGCCCAAGCCTTCTCCTAGCTTTTCTTACATTATAAGCCCAAGAGCTTTCAGAGAAATGCAGGAAGCATTTGAAAATCTAAGAAACTCCTGAGATTTAGTGGGTGTCTGTCTTTTGACAGCCATCCCTTTTTCTTGCTTCTTGTAACCACCCATCCATCGGTATGGAATAGCAAAATTGGAAAAGCCAGGAATATTTCACTAGAGAGGTCTGCAATAGAGGGGCAGGTGGTATGAGTCAGAGAGCACTCGATTTGAGTAGGCTCATAAGAAAGATTGCACACCTCTCCAGGGATTTTGAGGCTTCGGTCACTCTCTGCCCCATATGCAAGAACTACCTGGTTCATGAAAAAAAAAAGGTGTTACAAGGTGAAAAAACACAACAACAAAGGTCTGGTGAAGATGAACCCACTGAACACTGCTGCCACGCTTTCTCATGGAAGGAGAACTCCATGAAATATGTGACCAATGTTCTATGGATGCAGAGACTTCTATAAATGTGTTGGACAAAGTGTATTGGGCTCATACAGAGACAGACAAAGTTTATCCAGACAGTGTCAGCTCAAACATAACATTGTGATGGTGCTACTGTTCCTCTTGAAGGTTGATATCTTTCAAAACCATATATAATACAACTTTGATTACTGATTTTCTTCCCTCAGAGTATTCCATGGTTTCACTGTTGCTTATGTCTATGGCCATAGGTAACTTTTATACCCCGAGTTGCAGGGTACATCTGACTTAAAACTCTTGCAAGAGTGTAAACCAAGTCCACGACACCCACCACATGATACAGCTTCCGAAGTTCGTCCAGGGACACATCCATCCCGAGCCTCACATTCCCAAAAAAAGAGCAACGACCACTGACTGCCACTCTGGAAAACTGGTTTGTCACCACCTGAGACCAAAACAATTACACCCAAACACAAAATAAATAATCAACAGCATCATCAAGAAATCACAGGAGTGACAATATACATATCCTATGTTATTTACACATCCCTATGTCCTCAAGAACATGCTCCTCAGATGCTGTCTTTATGGACAAGCTGGCTACTTTCAGCCTGTCATCTGACAATGCAGCTTGGAGCATAATGGAAATGTCCATTATGACAAAACGGTGCACAGCAAAATGGGTCAGTGTAAATTGATCATGGCAGCAAAACCTAACCTCTCCTTTTGCAAAAGCAGAAATTGAAATTCCAAACCTTGGTTTCTGGGTGGTCTGGTGCCACACCGGAGCGCACTAATCCAAAAGGTGTGGGCAACCTCTCCAAGATATCCACTTTGGCCTTTGCAAATCGCCGCAGTACCTGCTTGATTGAGAAATGGTGATTGCTTAGCAACAACAACAGAAACACTCTTGTCAATAAAACCTAAAACCCTTTCCAGATCATCAATGCAATACTGCTGTGCAGGATCGGAAATTTGTCTCCTCAATCAACATTTCCTCCACAGAAACCTTAATCTACAATCTCCTCCACAGGCATCTGCTGAAATTTCACAGTTAGAAAACAATTATCAAAGCTCCCATTATCCTCCTGGAACTGGCCGTTACAAATCCTGGTCCAATCTTCTTCACCGGAGCAAAAACAACAAACTATACTTGCACTGCAATGGTTTTGCTAACAACTTCTGTAACTGAGCATTCCAGGGGAAAACCAAAATTAGGTCTACCTTTTCAGCAGTGTAAAACCCCGCAGGTCCGCTTCCGACAACACATACACGAAGGAGCGACGCGGCGGCATCCGGAGTCGTTGCTGCTGCTGCACCGGTGATCAATCTTCTACCGACATTTACGCCACCATCGCACCAAAAAATATGTCGCCACGGCTTCCAAGCCATCTTCCTCATCTTCTCTGTTCCCTTTCAACCAAGAAAAAAACACCCAAAAAATGCACAAAAAAAGAGTGCACCACACGACGGTCCTCAATCATTCTTTGTCGTCGTCCTTAAATTCTTTGCGTTGTCCTCAAGTTCATCGAGGAAAGAAAGACCGTTCCAAAGAATGCCATGACGCGAGCGAGCGAGCTTGAATGTTTGCTTTTCTCTATTTTGTTTGTTTATTTGTAGCGCATTTTTGTTTTCCCTGTATTTTTGGGGTTTTTTATTGCCAATTTTCTGAAGTATGTGGACTGGCGATCATCCATCCACAAGAGGAATGAGCCAAATTTGGCTAGAGATCAGAGAGGAAAGTAAATTTTATTTTCTTCAGGATCTTGATTTTTTTGGCGATCTCAGGGAACGTATTGTGTAGTTTGGCGATTTCAGCGTTTTCTTTCTCAAAATATGGCGATTTTGGCGCTTTAGAAATGAAACTAAAAATTAATTTTATAACTTTTTCAACTCTTTTCGACTAAGTGATATTCATTCATTATTATGTTTATTTCAAACACTTAAAATGTCTAATTTTACCTTGTGCACATTATGGAAAATTGTTTTCCACTTTCTTTTTTGCAAAAACTTGAATTGAATTTTGACACAATATCGTCGTTTATAACTAGATATTCATTTGTATGATTAAAAGAAAAGCAATGGAACTATGGTTAGAATTTTCAAATATGCACAACAAATTTTAAGAGGAAATAGAAATTTTTAAAATTCTTAATACAAATTATTTTTTAAAAAATTTTCAAAATCCTTCATAAAGCCAACAAACTCTTATCCCATGAGTTCAAAATACAACTTTTTTCTTTTTTGCCGTCCTCTTGTTTGTGTAGCGGAAAGGGAGCAAAGTGTTGAAGCTTCCTGCCTCAATTTGTGCCATCTTGACAAAAGGCGCAGGAAGGTGACATCGCCAGTGAGAATCAGGCCACACGTTTCCAATAGAAAACTGGTCATGTCAACCACTTCTTCGTTACGTTCGTTTCATCTCGTTTGTTGTTGCGCTTCGAACGATTGCTCGTTGCCTCGTTTGCTCCGCTTCACGAGTTCTCGTTTCCTCGTCGTTTACTCCGCTTCGAAAGATTGCTCGTTTCCTCGTTTGCTCCGCTTCACGAGTTCTTGTTTCCTCTTCGTTTGCTCCGCTTCGAACGATTGCTCGTTTCCTCTTCGTTTGCTCCGCTTCGAACGATTGCTGGCCGTTTCCTCTTCGTTTGCTCCGCTTCGAACGATTGCCGGCCGTTTCCTCTTCGTTTGCTCCGCTTCGAACGTGACTTTGTTGCTCTTGGGAGTTTTGCGCGAGCGCTGAAGGGTGGAGCGGGCGTGAGTGGGAAGCGAGGCGAGCATGGCGCTTGTGTGCTGCAACGCAGGCGTGATTATTGGTGGGGTGTTAGCTCCCCTTCCCCGCCCCTCCTCCTCCTCCTCCTCCTCCGCTCATCCTCTTGCTCGTCGCTTCTCTGCGCTGTGTACGCCCTTCTGTCTTTTGGCAGGTCGCCAAAATCGGCATCACCGGAATCGGCAGAGTTTGAGCTGTGCGCCACTAAGGCAATTCAGGAGTGCCACGCGAGGGATCTTAGCGGAGCTTACTCCTACGTCGAGTGTTCAGAGCCCTGCAATCGTTTCGACCGACGCCTTCGCTATCGAATCAGACATAACTGTTGAAACTAGGTTTGAGTTTTCTCATTTCCCTTCAAAAGAATGTTTCTTATTTGCCTTTTACAAAGGAGTGACGATCGCGCAACATCAGACATGAGAACTGAACCCCCCTTTATGAACAGATGATTGAAAGAGCACGACAGTTGTCCAATTTTCGCCATATTTTTGGTTGGTGAGATAGAAATAATTGTGTACACCATCAATTTTGCTCAAGAGATTCCAAATTATTCGCATTTTATTTCGGATCAGATTTCAGCTGAAGAGGGCTGTAGGATTTCAGCTGGTAAAGATTGTTAGATGGCTGTAGGAACTGAAGGTTCATACAGGAGAACTGGAGACTGGGAGCATTATTTTTGGAGTCTATGAACAGCACAAGGACATATGAGATTGGCATACTTGTTAGGTTCCAGTTTCTTTGGAAGCTTCTTTGGAGTATTAGCTTCATTTCTGTATGGTAATTCCTGGATTATTTATTTTCAACTTACAGATCAATCAGAAGCATTTGCTCTCATCATCTCTACAGAATCTCAATGCACTAGGGTGCCAGTGGCCATAGTGTTGTAGGAGATTGAAAAGAGAGCACTGGTTCATATAGAATTCTGAGTTGAGAAGTTTGATATGCAGAACATGGAATTGGCATGGCTACAATATTCGTTATCAAACAGCTGGAAAAAGTGGCCCGGCACTGGTGCTCATCCATGGTTTTGGTGCCAACTGGTAATTTCAACCATATCACATGAATTTGAGGGGTGAAGTGTAGTGTGTAGAGGTTGTTTCATTCATCAAATGCCTGAAAAACTTTGAATTTCAAATGCCTTTGAAGTTTAGGTATCTTTGGATTAAGACACGGCATAAAATTAGAGTGGAAGCTACATCAGTAAGCATTGCCTCTTTCTCTCGAAAACAATGTATACACAGATGTCTGAACACCCATTTTTGCATTATGCAGTGATCACTGGCGGAAGAATGTACCAGCTCTAGCAATGTCACACCGAGTATATGCTATAGATCTTTTAGGCTATGGCTTCGCTGATAAGCCTAGCCCTCGAGACATGGCCCCCAACACTCTGTACACTTTTGAGACATGGGGGAACCAAATTCTTGACTTTTGTTCAGATGTTGTGAATGACCCTGCATTTGTCATTTGCAACTCTGTTGGAGGTAGTTGTCATTCCTCCTATGCATTCACCTTCTGCATATTTGGAGTGATAGAGTTTGACATGCCCACAACCTGCTGGAACTGTTTACTGCCTTAATGTCATGGTTATAGGATTGTGAAGCTAGATTGTGGGATTGTGATAAACAGGGATAGTTGGGCTGCAAGCTGCACTGGCAGAGCCTGAGAAAGTAAGAGGACTTCTGTTGCTGAATGTGTCTTTGCGGATGCTTCACATCAAGAAGCAGGGCTGGTTTATGCGTCCATTTGTGAAAGGCCTTCAGAACGTGTTACGGTGAGAAATCTCAGTGCGCACATGTATTTCTCAAGGAACGGCAAGATTGATATTTCCAAAGGTAGGAACTGCTCTATGTTGAGCATGCACATGATTGGACTGCACAAGTCTTCTCATTGTCTCCTGCCATGATAGCTTATTTGGGTTCATTCTATGCTGCAGTTATGAGCTACACAAACCTTAAGACCAATGTAAGGAACACTGCTCATCCCTCTGGCAACAGTTATGCATGTACAACCTCCATCACAAACACTCCCCCCATACATGGCCTCGCTGATCTGTGTTATAGCTTCATTGCACCTGGAATTTAGGCCCCTAAACTGGGCCCTCCTTATCCCCTGGAGATCAGTCTTTGTAGATTAGTTCACTTTCCTTGCATCAGTGCTTACTAAAGCTTTAAGATTTGCTACAATGAGAGGTTGGCACTCCACTTGATATCCAATTATTGCTAGAAAATTGTGATTCTTCCGACCAATATTCTTCTTTCCATTGAAGGACTCACTGTGTGATTCCTGTCTCAGAAACACAAATTTAGGTCAATGGTTTTTTCAATCTGTTGCAAAGCCACAAGCAGTCAAGAAGATCCTTTCTCAGGTGCACATGCCCACATTTTGCACAAATTAGTAATATGCTGTATCAGAGACACAGTTACTTGGCTACATTCAAACTCTGGTGTTTCTTCCTTTTTCCTCTTCCCTCTTGTGATGATGTCTCTTGCCTATTGTAGTCTTCAGAATAGAACTTAAAAAGTCAGGAATGTTGGGTGTGTGGTGCAGTGTTACCATGACGTTAGTGCAGTGACTGATGAACTTGTTGAAAAGATACTTCAACCAGGTCTACAACCAGGAGCGGCAGATGTATTTTTGGACTTCATTTGCTACTCAGGCGGGCCTCTTCCAGAAGAAATGCTCCCCAATGTGAAGGTGCCTTGATGGAAAAACCAAATTTTCACTTTCAGAAATTGGGCCAATCAGAAGAAACAACTCATCAATAAATTGGGAGTTTCTACTTTGTCACACAGTGATCTGGGTGCTTGCAGCTGTTAAACTAGTTTCTTTGGATTGATGCAAATTATTGTGCTTCTTGGCAGTGTCCTGTTTTGATAGCTTGGGGTGAGAAGGACCCCTGGGAGCCAGTTGCTTTGGGAAGAGCCTATGGAGATTTTGACACGGTGGAGGAGTTTGTTGTTTTTCCCAATGTTGGTCATTGCCCACAGGTTTCTTCTCAGTCTTAGTTCTCCCTTGCTGTCTTACCCCTATGTCCGGCCATGAGCTTTGTCAATGCCACAGCCTTTGTACACCTTAAGTGTTCTAATAAGGTTATGACTCCTTTCCAGTTAAATTGGCAGTTCAGTGACACTTGTGAACTGAATTTAGGGTGATTGCTTAGTAGGTTGTACTGTATTTCAGTTCTTGTCACCCAGTGCACCTTTTTGTATATCTTAAAATAAAGGGCGCTTTGAATTTGTGGAAAGGATCTAAATTTTGGTTTTTATGGCTCTTGCAGGATGAAGCCCCACATTTGGTGAACCCTCTAGTGGAACAGTTTGTCGCACGGCATGCATCATGAGACGAAAGGTTTCCACACAGAGACAACCAACACAGTTCCAACTGATCTGTAAAAAGGTGAGATCCCCTGTTATTGGGTCAGTAGCTATAGGAAATTCTTGCAACACCTGTTCGCTGGTGTCATGTTACACACATGACCCAAGTGTTACCACATCCTCAACTGATTTTTCCTTCCAAAACGTGGTTTTTAAAAATTTATTTGAAATTTCAGCAGCAGAAATCACTTCAAATTCAATATCTCCCACATTCTGAATCCAAATTTTACCAAATAAGTTCCATTAAATCCTGCTCATTAAGATCTTTCCAACAACACCAAAGGCACATTCCAATTCATCTGAAATTTTCAGCTATGATTTAATTTAATTTACAGTGAAGAAATCATTCAATATTCAAGAACTTTTGCACCGCAAGTCCAAATGCCATGAAACCAAGCCGATGTGCCCTTGAGAGCTTTCCAAAGAGACCAAGAACACGATCTGAAGCCTCCCAGTTCAGTGGATCTTACTGGTACGAAACAAAACAAACAAACTACCTTCCTCCATAGATAGATGTCTCCTTTGTCTTGCCTTGCTTTCTTTCCTAGGGTGAATCAGCTGAGGAAATTGGAAGGCCATCAAATAACTCCAAGGAAAATAAAAACAAGATGCATTTCCTTAAGAAATTTGTTGCCATGAGTCTCAATTTTGGGAAGAGCCTAAGGAGATTTTGACATGGTGGAGTATGTGAGAATACTTTTGACCTTCAATTGATAGACTGTGTCTGAATTTGCATTCCAACAGGGAGTTCATATGAGACTAAAATCAAAAGGTTCAAAGGGGTTCAAAAGAGTTTGAAAATTTTCAAGTAATTGATTTGCACTTACATAGATTAAGAAAATTTACAACATTTGATGCTAGTTGTAGTTGGGCTGGTTATGGATTCTGAAGTTGTTATGATTTGATGCGGCAGAATGACATATATATTATGAAGATGGACATATATGTACTGGCTAGTGCAAATCTGCCAGTTTGGGAACTTAATGTGATTCTCATTTATTACAAGGATTATCCTCACACATGAAAAAATGTAAGTTTATTAATGTAGTTTTATTTTGGACTAATTTGGAACACGAAACTGCCTTGGAATCTTGTTTCAGAACAGTTTCAATAAAGATGTTACCAAATTTGATAGCAATTTCTCTAAGCACTTCTAAAACACAATCACATGTAGCACACTTAATATTTCAATAATTGGGCTGTCATTCAGTTTATAGACATATCACTTTGCCCCATTATTTCATGTGTTGTACTATCACCCAAATACATAAGTTTGTCTCTTCTCCCACTTTTTATACATCATGAGTGGTAGAATATCATGAAACATATGATTAATGGCTCTGAATGTTCAAATGCCAAACAGTAATAGTTTCATCCTTCACTGTCATGGTTGCTACGTGCAACTTATTGTATTTGTAACTATGTTAGATTGTACTGTGTTTGCATATTCTCTGAAAATTTCAATTTTATAATCCTTAAATCTATGACGAATTCTTCTTGAATTGAAAAGCACTATATTCTCTTGTTTTTTGGTTTTGGAGTTAAAATCTCAAGAGAAAACAGAATCAGGATACCAGGGAGGGTAAACCACAAGGCTGGATAGGTGAAATCAAAGTGGCAAATGTCACTGAGGCTAAGGGGAGCCATTGTAATAGGAGAGTCAAGATTGTAGCTCCAATTTAATTGAAGGGCCCTTAATGGGGGACGGGACTGAGGTCCATGGGGCCTTGGATCCAATTGGGCAGGCAAGAGAGGACCATCAACATTAATCATTAAGCTGGTCCAAGCAACTTGGCCGGGTCCAACATCATGGGTCGGAACACACCTTGGAAGAAACAGGCAGAGGTTGGAGGAAGTCCATGTGTGCTGCATGAGCTGGGAACACTTGCCAGGAGTTTGGAGGAAGCCATCATGTACTGGAGGAGCTTGAGGCTGAGCACAGGTGGTCTTCAAAAAGCAGAGGGTGATGATGCTTCAGAGAGAACAACAGGGGAGAGAGCTCTAGCAAAAGCCTGGTGGGACCAGAGAGGCATTGGAAGAGGCCCCTTCACAGCCATAGTGGATGAGGAAATTCTAGAGGTTTAGGAGCTTAATTTAGAGGAGAGGCCTCTGGCTGTACTGCAGGTGAACACTAGACTCCCCTTGCACATGTTGGACACAGCCCATAACTATTTGTTGAAGGAGGAGACATAACACTGGCAAGATACACTTATTGAAAGCCCAGTAATAAGTGCTAGTCTATGTCAACAATTGCAGCAAGGGATTAACCCAAGAGGAGGCTAGTTTGAGGTGCTGTTCTTTAGAATACAAAACTGTGAATACAGGGACTCCAAAGACTAGATAGAGGACTAGAACAGAACCTGGAGGTCGACAACACTGTATACAACATACACATAATAATACAAGAAGATAGAAGTACAACACTGATAGAAGTATGCAAATAATCAGAACAAAAATCCAAGCAAAGAGAATTACACAAGTACCTGCCTCCACAGCCTCTGTCACAATTTCAGGATGCCACAGGAAAACTAAGACATGATGTTGTCAAAAACTAGCACTGTAAACCTAAGAGACATTATAGTTACACTGCACTGCATTTCAGAAACAGAGATCCTTTTACACAATCTCAGTCCTGCAGCCCCCACCTGCCACCTACTCCCCTCCTGAGAAGTTTTCCTACTTTGCACTCCAATTACAAAATGAAAGCATGTCAATACTACAACAGCCATATGACAACAAAGTGCTCTCTTGACCACTCTTGTGAACACAAACATTTGTCCCAAGGCTTCACAAGAGTGATGTGCAGTGGGGAAAAGAGTATACCAGAATTACTAAGCTACACCAAAAATATTTGTGACCCCCTCTCCCTCCAGATGCTTCCCACAAGTTGAAACATAGTGTAACAGGCTTATATCGTCTGAATAACAGACCTTCCATGAGTGCTCGGAGAGATTGGAATCATGGAAGGCACCATGCCCATATATCATGATCTTCATGTCTCTGAGCCTTCCATCTCCACAGATCCAACCTGTTCTGAATCAGCCTAGACTATGTTCAAACTTGGCAGATTTAGTCTTTTAAGTTTTACACTTGTGAAGGTGCTCTTCATTTGCCTCCCAGATCAACCCATGGAAGTTTGAAACTCAAATGAGAAAGGTAGCACAAGTGCTGGTTCAGATCGTCACTTCTTCCAAGAGCCAGGATGTGAAGGTTGAGACTGCTCCCTGAAGGTGACACATGCGAGCATCTTCAGGTAATGGTGCATCAAGTACTGTATCATACATTTCCATCTCAGCATTAATTGCAAGTGGAGCTGTCTTGGTCTCTGCAATCAAAAGCACTGATATTTCATCTGCCATTTTGGCATATGCCACCCTGCAGGTTCAATGTTTCCACACATGCGACATAATCAGTCGAGCACAGGAAATAACAATCATGTCAGAAACTCACAGTTCACATTTTCCAAGAGGTTTGCAAAAAAGGACAACCCACATACAGTGAGAGAGGATGCTGGTTGAAGATTACAGTAAAGCAGCAGCATTCAGTCAGCTCAGAGACTTCATCCACATCAAGGGCTACTCTTGAGGAGAATGAAGAGTACCTAGCATCAGCTGAGGTTTTATTCTTCCAAAAGTTTTGGGACCTTCTGAGTTGCTCAAAGAAAGCCTTGCATGCTGCTGTCTTCTTCTCCAATGAGTCCTGATTTCCAAAAACCACTCATCAATCCTTGAAACCATCTACAACTCCACATGACTCACCAGACATTACAATCCCTATCAGGTTTTCCAATTTACACTCTGATTCCAAATCCCTGGACCCATCATGGCCTTGGACTTGCCACAAATGCACCTTTGGTAAAATACTTGACTGAAACTTCCAACTAAAACAACTGAATGTGAAACCTCAACTGCAGCTTCAGTGCATACTCAATATACCATGTGAAAGACACAGCTACTTATGTGTGACAGGTACATAATACAGTGTTAGCTGCCTCAATTAAATCCATAAGGAAAAAGAATTTAGAGCCACAGAGTGAACAAGGCTTCCATGAAATTGCAACACACCAGTTCATTGACTGGACCAAAAGAGTCCACAAACGAGGTTTTCAGGGTGTAAAACTCAATGTAGAGACCAGCTCCTATGTCCCAATTTTCCACCTCAGTATCATGCCCTTCCAGTTGGCTTGCTACTTGCCATACTTGGGAATGCTCAACTGTACAGACAAAAGATGTTTTGGTCATTAGGTGTCATCTATGTCACTTGTATCAGTAAAGATGGGCTGTGGAAACAAGCATAATTTTGCACGACAAAATCACAGAGAACCAAAGACCATCAATCCACGCAAATCCACATTCCAATGGAAGGAGCTTTAGAAGGATTACAATTTACAAACAATGTGGCTGCTACTGAAGTCATAAATAAAACATGTGCACTCCGCCATTGAGAGCTTTTGATCAAGTGTTCCATCTCCTTCTTTGTATCATGCGCATATCGCCAATAAACAGCCTACAAAACATAACCCAGGAAGGGGTTGGTGCAATTGTCAGTAAAAGACCCAATACTTCAATTAAATATTCAACTGTGGTAAATCATGGTAGTCTAGAGTGCCTTGGGGGTCCACTGCTCTGTGAACATAGTTAGCTAAAATAGTTTGCAAAAAATTCGATGGGCCTTCTGTCTAACAGATGCCTCACTCTTCCATCTTTCTCTTAGTTAATTCTGAAATAAAGCAAGGAATCCAAATCAAGAGATGAAGATTAGACTCAAAAATGAGAGGGAAAATGTCATCCAAATCTTAAACTTACCAGTTTTCAGGAATTATAGGAAGCAAGTGCTGTTGTTAGCACTACACACAAATGAAATAAAACAAGAAAGGAGGAAGATAGAGACGACAGAACAAAGTGATCAGAATGGAAATGTAAAGATTGGACATGAAACTGAGACTCAAACCCTACATGCACATAGAAAGCTTATGTGGCAAAACAAATGAAAACCCCCTAAGTTGGGCAGACAATTCACCTCTGAGTTAACAGGGCATCTGTGAACAAAGAGGGTGATGGCGATGAAAATTTCTTCAATTCTTACAATCAATGGTAATATGACCACACATGTACTGTACATACCATCTGAGAAACAAGCCTGGGCTACCAGTTTGATTATTACCAACGCTTCATGAAGCCACTCTGATGGAATACGCAGATCATATTCCAGAAATTGCTGTTGTGCTTCAGAGGAGCTCCAAGTCTCACAGTATTGGTTGAGTATCTCTTTCACAACCTTCACAATAACACCATAACCATTCTAAACATAGATGAAAATTTATCATCATGATTATCCACAAAGAGAATTTTGGTCACCCTTTATCTCCAAGCTCACATAGACAAATAGAAAGTTGCATGATGAAGGTCAGCAAAGAGAAAATTTCAAATGCTGTTTCAGAACATCAGACAACAGGAGTAGAATACTGAATTACTACACACCTTCTCATGCAGGTTTGGCTGGGAAGGAGACCAAGGCATGTGCAGCACAACATACAAAGCCCAGTGACAAAGCCCAAGAGCCAGCAATTGACTTGCAAAATTCATATGCAAGGAATGCAGAAGCTCTTGAGTATCCAAGGCTTTGACGGCACGAAGAATGCTTTCCTGATGCCAGGCCAACTGATGGTCTAACCAGTTGTATGTTGCAGCTGCTGGACAAAGCATTTTTCTTGCATCAAATGCATCTGGCTGTTCTTTCTTTGCATGAAGTAGCATGAGATAGTATGCAGAATCATATGTATTGGTGTAGTCCCTACCCTCATCATCAATGTGCCTGTCTTCCACATACTTGGGGATAGGAATAGGAGCCCTGCTTTCCCTGACAAATTGCTCATATGAAGAAATAATGGTGGGAAGGTCAGTGTCAGGGGGCTGTTGATACCACATCACAAGGCCCAGAAACCGTTTCCAGTCAATGCCTCGCCCATCTAATGAACCCCACAGATCACCAGCAAGGAGCCTGAAAATTGACATCATGTCAGGTTCTATAAGGGATTGATCCAGGCCTTCTGATGCCCACAATTCCAGCTGAGATGCCATATCCAATCGATTCTCCACTGCACCCCCAGCTATGGCTAATAAACAAGACAAGCGCACATCTCTTCGCAATATAGCCTTCTCAACAGCCTCATCCAATTGGCGCCCTGTCAAATGGGTAAAAATCTCCTTCACCTGTTGTTCATTACCATTCTTGAGCTGTTGCAACTCCCCTTTCACCAAATCACTCACACTGTCTTGCAGCCAGCTACTAAACTTTGCTCTTCGAATCAAAGGCTCTGCTTCAGGGTCCACACGATCATCTGATATGACTTCCTGTTCATCGCCTTGATCTTCTAATAGAAGACTTGGCTTCTCTGCAAAGAGAACACTTGTAAGGCGCCACACCATTGCCTGATGGCGTATTATGACATGATCAGCATTTCTTAAGCCATCCACGTCATGCTGCTTTTCTGTTAAGATTTCATATTCATGACACACCCGTGGAAGCTCCATCGGACTGCACACCAAGTTCCGCAATCGTAGGTGCCCAGTTGCTAACTGAGAGAAGCCATCAAGGACCTGGCTCATGGACATGTGGAGGGTTAATGGGGCAATGAACTGAAGCTGGACAAGTTCATCTCTCACAGTTCCTTGCTCATCTCTTACAGTCTGATCAAAGGCAACCCTCTCAAACTGAATACATGATGATAACACACATTCCGCTCCTTTTTGTCCGACACGGCTAGCACTGTGCACCAATACACCATTGGGACCCCAACCTACCCGGAAGGAGCAACCTAGGAAGAGAGCTGCATCAGCAATGTGATCTGAGCGTCCAGTAGCCAGTGATTGGGATTTGTTTGATGCTTCCAGCCAAAATCCACTCCCACGTGGCCTCTTTGGAGTTGAGCCATCTTCATGTGCATGCATAGCCAGTGCCAAAACAGGAGATCTTGAAGGGGATTGCTGACCTGACATCTTATCTTCTAGAGCTGTATATGCAGGTGAACGTCTCCAGGACGTGTGGGGGCTAACACGCATTTGGTTTGCTGAAGGGCCAGCAGCCCTATGCGGCAGATGTTGGGACCAGCCCAGCTGATCCTCACCCTCCTCTGTAGATAAGTCTCTCACTGGAGTTTGGTACAAATGTTTCACATTACTTGCTGGATCACTGATTGCAGCTGCTGATTGGCGAGCCCACTGCTGCCCAAATTTCCCAGGTAATGCAATATCTTCAGCCTCTTCACCATCAGCAAAGAACAGAGCCCGCATTTGCTGCATCTTCCATGGGTCAAGCCCCAGATGAGCTGGAAGGGAGTGTGGTAAGGCAGGCTGAGGAGCAATGGTTTGAAGTTCTTCAATTAAGACCTCCTCAGATTCTTCCTCAATATCATCTCCAGTATTGGTGAGTAAACCTGAAACATTCTGTGGTGATTCATACATTGTGTCTTCCAAGTCTTCGTACAGTGTACCTTCCTCTACCCCCTCCATCATATCCATGCCTGCAACACACAAACAAAGAAGAAGCCTCAAATCCTTTGCCAAAAGGGTTGAATGCACCTTCCAAAAAAATCCAGTGCCACTTGTGCCAAGAAGTTGTCAAGAAGAAAGGAGGTGCTCATCAGGCTACAAAGAAATTCCTCTAGGTTCTGATGTCTATTGCCATTGCATAGCATCAATCTGCCAGGTCCTCGTTGGCAAGTAACCAAATGACTATATGGCCCAAAGTTCTGAGTGTAACAAGGGAATCCACAAGAGGAAATTGAAATCACTGATATAGAGGAAAGCTTGTGTTCCCATGGTTGTTTGCAGGGATAAAAAACAGTCCAGAAAACTGGATATATGGTCAATGACAATGGGTATATCCATGCACATTGGATTTTCTCTTGGTACCTGATGAGTGGAATGCCTTTTGCTGGTCTGATCGGGGAATGCCATCTTCTTCATCTGAGTCCACATCCAGACCAAACCGACTGAAATGCTGCACTTGGAATTTCCACTCCCCCTTCAAAGCACTGTAAGATATGAACTCTGCACCTTGCTTCTCAGTCTTGTTTTTCAAACGTTTTTCAAACTTCTCCACTTCAGGTCCATCTGAATAGTGTTGCCCTGTTTTCTTGTCAACACATTTCACATTCAAGAGGGTGACTTGGGCTGGTTTGTTCAAGCCCTGTCCTACAGGTGGCTTTTTACTTTCATCCATATATACCAGAACTTCACACTTGTTGAACTGAATTATGCTCTCTAAGTCCAGCCCCCGCACATCTGTCTCCCCCAAGAATTTTACAGCACCGTAGCCCTGGCCAAAACAATGTCCAGAACAGGGTTAACATGTAGTCCTTGAATTGCTGTATTCAGGTCAAAGAGTTATCCTAGCTAAATCCAGAATTGCAGTGGAGGAGAACGTTCCAAATCCAAAATGAAATAATAATTTGGAAAGTGGAAAAATACAGACCAGGCGTCCGACAACAAAATCCACTACTCGTCTGCAATACCCGGGCTCAGCACGCTCCTTAGCAGCAAGCTCTTGAATTCGAGGTTCAGTGAAGTAATCAGAGTGGTGGAGTTTTGGCATCAACACTTCGATGTCAGAGCCATGAGCATGTGAATTCTTTACAACTTCACTAGAATTGACACCAGTTGCAGAGAAAAATCCATTAGCCCTGTGGCTTTGAACCTTGAGAGACCCATTTGTTTGTGGGATTGGCTCCCCTGAAAAAAATTCTGAAGGCTTTGTTGAAGTTGTTGGTACTGCATAGACTGGGACATTTCCCTTATCTGGACCTGGCCAGCTCTCAGGAGGACCTGATACACATCAAAACAAATTCTTTCAAGAAAACTGTACTGAAAAATTGGTTTGGACACACATATTCAGACATACATTTGTGCACAAGACTGACCTACACCAAGAAGTGTCAAGATTGAGAACCTCTGATAAGATAGATAGCACAAACTTACGTTCTGGCATAAAGCTATCAGACAGCAGAGGCCTCCCCTCAGACATGATACCTACAAGACCGAAAACTTGTCATGTTTTATTTCCATCTGTGTTCAGTGAAAAAGTAACCAATTTTGTGATGAAGCTCTAGAACCCATGAGTTCAATGCAAGACCCAATGTTTTTGAGCTAATCACCAAGGTGTTTAAGAGGTTACACCACTGATCAAACAGATAACCTCCAATTACAGAGATGCACAGGTTTCATGAAAGGTGCACAGCTTACGAGATTGGTCATTTCCTTGGACTGGTGTGGCAATGTCTCTAGCATCGGGAGTGCCCCTGGAGGTAGTAGATGTGATAGGAGACTGCTCTGGCTGCCGAATGAACAGAGCACGAGGATTTTCACGAGGAACAAACATTACATCTGCCTTGGGAGTTGTGGGAACTTCATCACCATCGCTGAAAAAAGAGACCTACAAACACCCAAAGTGATCAGAAGCTCATACTGGCCAGTAGTTGACTTATCAACTACTCTTGAGGAGCTTTGATTCTCACCTACCAAGAGTTCAACCACCAATGAGGAATAAAAGGGGCATCTGAAATCAGAAGGGCAGAGAGGAAGAAACACTCCATTGGACTTGGCTACGAAGACAGTGAGGATGTACAGACTGGAGTCTCACCTTAGGACTATCTTTTTTGGGATGATAGCGTCTTGCATGCATGCGGACTTTGGATTGTTGTGTAATGTGTCGTGGTGTAAGCAATGAAGTTGATCGAACTTGTGTTGGCTTCTCAGACACCTGCATTACAAACATCCCACTTTTGTTAGACTCAACTCCTACTGCTGACCCAGGATTGCTTTATAAGGTTTTGCATGCAGTTCCCTTAAATCCCTTTAAAAAGAAACACCATGGCACACAATTGTACTGTACACTCACCGGCATGCTTGAAATTCCATACTGAACAGATGGACCAGATCCAGCACTCCGACCAATTAGCATTTGTGGCATTGCAGGGAGAGTACCAAAAGGATTGGTCACAGGGACAGGTGTTGCTGACATCATATTCTGGGTAGGCCTGCACATCAGGGTCATCATGATCACCATACAGTCAGCATTAAGGCAAACTCACTTAGTCATCCTTTGCAATTTTTCCTGTTTCCATTAAGGAGGTTGTTCACACTCCCCATGGTTTCATTGGACCCAGAATCATCTTACTGCTCCTTGAGATAGAAGAGTACAGGCAAACAAGAGAAAGGCATCCAAGAACAAACTACATAGGACAATAGGAGCATTATGCATTTGAAGGAGAAGAACATACTGCTGCCCAAATGCTGGAGCTGGTGAGCCTCCAAATATACTAGTTCCTGTTGTAGAAGAAATTGAGAACCACAGATTAGAATTTGTCATCTGCAACCATCCATGTCACTCTCTCCAATCTGATCTCTTCTGCAAAATTGGCTCGGAAAACTCAAAGTCCTTGCAGATGTTTAAAAAAGAAGCCTAGAACTTTCTAGATCTAATGCAATTTTGTATTAAGCTGCTCCCACATCACCATTGTCCCAATGCAGCAAAATGTGTCATGCAAATATTAGGGGTTGTCACACATGCAAAGGGCAGATATGACGCTAATGGTGACAGAGTTTCCTTTGCTAGGGGCAGATAATTCTCTGGTGTGAGTACAAAGCAAACCATGGTTACGTGCCAATGATGATACAAAAGCTACCAACTTCCCAATGTCCCCAAAAGAATAGAGTGTTATCAGTACCTTGCTGTGCAGTTTGAAAGCTTGGAAAGCTGAAATTCCCTGGAGTCTGGCCTGCTGGGGTTGCCCCAAAAGTTCCAAAGGCAGAAGAAGGCTGCGCACCCAAGTCAAATGAACAGTCACAAATGCATCATCATACAAAAAGATTTATTCTCCATACAGTTTCAATAAAGAACAAAGCCCCACATTACATACCACCACATCATCAACTCTCATACCAAACGTTATCAACAGTGAATCTGTACTCAAGAAACTAGAAAGACTGACTCTGAACCAAGAGGCCACCAAGTTTGTGACATACAGTAGATTGTGCAAGTCCAGCTGATTTTGTCTGGCCAAAAATGGAGCCTGAAGTGCCAGTGTTGAACAAATTGGTGCCAAAAGACGGAGTTGTAGACCCAAAGGCAGGAGTAGATGCTGCTCCAAAAGGCTGAGAGGCTGGAGATTGAAACAGTCCCCCAGTTGGAGAGGCTGGAGTGTTCCCAAACAGGCTACTGCCTCCAAAAGGTGATGATGAAACTGTGTTGAAACCTGAAGCAGGTGTAGATGAGCCAAAAGCAAGGGATGAACCAAATGCTGGCTGAGTGGTCCCAAATGTTGATGTACCAAATGCTGGTGTTGAAGAACCAAATGCTGTGCTGCCAAAAGCTGGGGTGGAGGGTTGCCCAAAGGGAGAGCTGGTGGAGCCTAATCCAAATGCAGGGGCTGTGCTTGACTGTCCAAAAGCAGAGGTGGTGGCAAATGGTGATGGGGTTGTAGTTCCAAATGTCGATGACCCAAAAGCTGGAGTTGTTGCACCAAAAGCAGGGGTGGGCGTTGATGGACTTCCAAATGTTGGCTTTGGGGTGAACAAAGAAGAGGTCGAGCTTGCAAATGGGTTAGGAGTGGTCGTTTGTCCAAAACTGGCTGTTGAGGTTCCCCCAAAAGGGCTTGCTGCCTGAGGATTCTGCCCAAAAATACCTCCTGCAGGCTGTTGAGGAGTAGCCGGGTTTGGACCTCCTGCACAAAGACAAGAATTGTTAGCAAGGACAGCCACAACTTAGCCATGTAAAAAGACTTTCATGACCAGTTAAACCCTTTGAGTCATTATGGGACATGATGCAGTTGAGCATAATATAGGAGACTTCCACAGAACTTTCTAAAATAAGACTAAACCCAAATTTTCCTCTGGAATTGTTAAAAGGATAGAGTGTTGAATATATAAGGACTAGACATGCCAATATACCTTTATCCCCTGCTTGGTAGTCTTCCCACCTAAGTTCTTCATGGCTCTTATTCTTGTATGCAGGCATAGCAGAAATAGACATAAATTTTCCAACTTGGCCACCAGTTCCTGTATCAGGGTCAGGAGTGACTGCATAGGGTGCTGCCCTACTGCCAACCCGCTGCTGTCCTCCAAATGCAGACAACCCAAAACCACTTCCAAATGTAGTTGTTGCAGAGGTACCTAAAAACATAACAAAGAAATACCCATTCACAAATGGGTCATATCTGAGAGACCGCAGACAAAACTCCACAATAGCATGTTGAAGGTATTGTCATATTGGTTCCAGCAATACCAAATCAAACACAAACAAAAATCTGTACCCAAAATTTCTGTCACATCTGCAGAAGCACATGGAAAACTCAGTCATGATGTTCACTAAAACTCAAGAGACATAGCTAATAAAGTAAGGCACATAAACACAGCTCTCCTCAGTACATTCATGAAACTAACACAGAAAGCAAATATTAATCTCTACAAACACGCAACACAGACATACCAAATGCTGAGCCCGTCTGAGAACCAAAGGGAACTGCAAGGCCAGAACTTCCAAATACAGGAGATGGTGCACTTGCTCCAAATGCAGGTGCAGTCTGCCCAAATGCTGGTGTGCTACCAAATGAAGGGGCAGAAGCTCCAAAAGCAGGAGTCGATGTAGCACCAAAAGCTGGAGCTGGTGTTGAACCAAATGCTGGTGCAGATTGAGCCCCAAAAGCTGGAGTGGTTGAACCAAATGGTTGACTGCCAAAAGATGCCTGCGTCTGTCCTAATGCCGGTGAGCCAAAAATATTAGCTTGTGGTTGGCTTGTGCCAAACCCACCAAAAGGAGATGCAGGTTTCTGGCCAAATATCGGGGCTCCTGCAACCATATGGTCCAAACAACTCAGAAGAGTATCAAGAAATCTCCACGCTCGTGATTAGGTGACCAGGACTGGGCAGAAACCTTTCCTTCTTAAAAACTCCCAGATAAGGACTGAAGAACCGGGAAGGAAAAACTGCAAAGAACAGAAGAACGAGAATGAAAGGAACAATAAAACTAACAGTATGAATAGCACTGAGTCTCTGATATATTCAAGGAACATCAAGAGTAACATGTTGATAGCAACTTTTCTGTGCACCCTGAATACAGTGCAATTGTCTTGTGAAAGGAAGCTAAATGAGTCCATTTGAAATCACTAGAAACTCAAGCTAGCATTACAACTCACATGACTGACAAAGAATTCCACACAGGGCATATTTAATTGAGAAACTGAAGTCCTACCCATAAGCATGTGCACATCAATATCCACAGGAACAACACCTGAAGATTATCACACAGGATTGCAGTTTGCAGTGGTAAACCATACCTGATCCAAATGCAGGAGCTGAAGATGAGGCACCAAAGGCCCCAGAGGAGGCTCCAAATGTTGTGGGCTGCGTGGCCCCAAATACACCCGTCGCAGTCCCACTTCCAAAGAGGGAAGAACCTGTTTGCCCTCCAAATGGTGTTGTGCTTCCAAAGGGCTTTGCCCCAAACAGATTGCTAGACTGATTCATTCCAAAGGTGCTCGTGGTAGTGCCAAAAGGATTTGAGGCTGCTGGTGATGCCCCAAATGGAGAGCTGCTTGATGATGCCCCAAAAGCTGAAAGACAGATGACCAGAATAAACATCAGTTTTGTATTACATTCAAACTGACTCTCCTGGTACTACAGTAGAAGCATCAACCAAAAGAAAGATTCTTGGAGAAGGCAACTAGAGACCTTAGATGGAGAAATTATTTCTCAAGTTTGGGCCACAGGAAATCACTGAGGACATAACATCTTTAGCCTTACCAATATCTTCATTGTCCTTCGGTACATCCTGGAATGAGAGATTGGGCAGAGGACATTGTGACAAGAGGGATCTAGTGCTAAACCAGGCTATGATTTCTAAAGAGGGAAGGACTGTCAATCTGACACAAAGCATGTAGAGATTTATTTTGAACAATTCATCTCACAACTTTATGTAACACATTTGTCCTCTTCTACATTGCCCAGAAAACTAGACACTGACAAAAACAAAATCAGGAGAATCCTCAACTATTACCAGAAATTGGAGTATTGTATGTACACTGTCAAGTGGCCTTCAAAGAGGTAAATGTATCATCACATACTGATGGTTTCTGATTGTACACAACGGAAAGACACAAACATGAGGGGTACTGACAAGATATACAGAGAAAGAGCTCTTGAGTATACAAAACCGAACCCTAAACTGAGCTTGAGGTCATTTTCTTCTTAGATAACCCAAACAACTGCCAGCGAGCAGTGTACAAATAAGAGTGCAACAACATCTAACCAGATAGGAGGCTGAAGACTGATGAGACATCAAACCCATGAGTACAAAAATAAACCATAGCTGCCACACACTGGTGGATTGAATACCCAGTCCAAGCAAAAAATACTTGAAAGATGAACAAAAAGGGGCAGATTATAGCAATCCAGGAACTATAGTAGCAAAACTATCTGCCACATCAATTCATCAGAACAGATTACAAGAAATAACAACTACGAGTGCCTCTGACAGAGAAGCTACATGGAGCAAACTTATTGAATTTTTGCTTCCAGGCAAGTTCCAAAACACAAGCATCTATGGGTAGAAATGCTGGACCAAAAGCAACACAAATTTTACAAACAAGACAGCTGGCCAGCAAAGACATGTCTTTGTATGCACTAACCAGGGAACCAGTCAACCACCTTGGCCCAGTGATGCATGGCAAACAAAAGATTGGCAAAAGAAGAGGAATGAATATATATGTGGCCTCCCTTGACCAGAGAAGATAAATTGAACCACAACAGTTTGTAACTTAGGGCATCGAAAAGGGCAGAAGAAGAAGAAGAGAAACACGGCGTGCAAATCAGGGAAAGAAAGGAGCAGTTCATAATAGAAATGGAAAATTTACAAAGTGCAGAATGGGGGGGGGGGGGGGATGGCAGGCAAACACTTACGGCTGCTGGACCCGAACATTGGATGGCTGGCTGATCACACAACGGCCTCAAAATCAGAAACAACCTGCCACAAGAAACCCAAAACACGGAGTATTGTAAGCACAACAACACAGCAATCGCAAAATGAAGGAAAACAAAGCTCCAAGATATAAAGCACAGTAGCCACCGAGACATAAAACTGAAGACCAATTTTCCTTCTTCTTACACCCTTCTTTTCCTTTGAAACAAACAAACTTCCAAATGGGTGCCACAGGAAAAACAAAACCGAGAGTGGGTGGGTTTACTCAAAACCCCACAAACCACGACTTCTCCCTTCATTCCTCCAGACAAAGACCCATCCCCTTCCACTTCCACCAGAGAAAACAGATCCCAAAAAACCCTAAAAAAAAAACTAACACTAATACACAACAACTCAGCCGCATCAGCAGCAGCAGCGCTAGGGAGACAAAACAGTCAAACAACCTCAAAAGATCTACCGCAACAACACAAAACTTCCAGGTGTTCTTCAACGGATAATGGCCACAAAAGGGACACAGGCCTCACAGCCCAACAACAAACCTATTAGATGGAATGAGAGAGTAGGAAAAAAGGGGCAACGAAAAATGGGAAGCAGAGTGCCAACAAATGGGTACCTGTTTTTTAGCGGCAAGAAAATAGATGCGAGAGTAGCGTGAAGAAGCAGCAGGAGGAGGAAGAGGAGGAGAAGCCGGAGAAGACGACGCTAGAAGACGGCAGCAGCTGCTGCAGCGTGTCCATGGCGATGGAAGAAAGAATGGAAATGCGAAGACATAGCAAATTAGGGCAAAGACGACGTCTCTCTTGTTTATTATACCTACGTGTTGTATGTTGTATATTTTTTGTTTTGTTTTTTGTCGGGGAAAGGGTTTTAAATAATTTTTTTCCTAACTATATTACAAATAATTCTAGATAACTATTTTCTCTATTATTACTAATTTTTTTGTATATACTTTCATTTAATTAGGAAAACAACAAAAGAAGCCAGGAAAATATTTTATATATATATATATATTTCTTACTACTTTGGCATCTTGGACACAAATTATATTCTTTTTATAAATGTTGAGATTTTCAAAAGAAATCAAATAACAAAAATTTGTGAAGGGAATTATTGAACTTTTTTTTAATTGAAATGAAAATTTCAAAATTAATTGAACTTTTTGACAAACTTGTGTCATAGCTGCCAAGTTATTATTATTAACATTATTACTAGTGGGTGCCCTTCGGCCACTGTCAAGTCCCCCTCATCCTCCACAACATTTGCCAAAGCATATGGGATAAAAGTGAAGTGCTTATATGCAAAACATGTTGAGGAACGCATTGTGAACTTGGGGAACATGTTGCAAACCCATTAGGAACTTAGAGGGAACACCATGAGAACACATTGGGAAACAGGGAAAAATGGAAAAAAAAATCCTTCCTGCCCCCCCAAACTTAAAAGGAATAAAAGCAAGGCACCTTGGGCCTTCCCATTGGCCGAAATTCTACTGTTCGTCCGATTTCGGCGGACCTGCAGGGACTCTCCCGTGCTCAACCCGCCCATGCTAGCCACCGTCACAGCCAGTCAGCCCCTCTCTCGTGCCCAGCACGCACAGGACCTGCAGGGACTCTCCCGTGCCCAGCCCACCCCTGCTGGCCACCGTCACAGTCAGTCAGCCCCTCTCCCGTTTTTGCCGAGCCGGGCCCGATCGGCTGTCTGTGACAGACCCGAGCCCGGCACCCGTTCTTGACATCGGCTATCCCGGGTCTCCGTTCTGCGCTAGAATGTTCTAACCTAATTTCCTCCAATAGCTTTGCCCACAGACTGGGAACAGGAAATTCCGCCCTCCGATTAACGCCGGGCCTGGTCCATCTGAAACCCGAGCTCCGTCGCGAACGTAGTGAATTTATGTATAACATTATTATTGTATATATGTTTCCTTGTTTTGTTGTTGACAAAGATTTTTCTTGTTTTACTATAAGTTGAAATTAGTTGTTTGTTGCTTACATGTGCTTACATGAACAATAAATCTACAAATGAGGAGGGAAATGCAAAGAAACGCCTTTCGAAGAAAAAAATTGAAAATAGGTGAATGGGAATTTGGAGGACATTGTTGGTCTTCTTGCACACATCGCAAACGAAGTAGGTTTAGGGTTTGAGGATTGCAATTCTCATGTTCTCTTATACTATTAGTGATTTTATTAACACTAATTGTTCGGGTACACATATTTTGAGAGGTTTTGTGCACAATGAAGTTGTGTTGTATTAACTGGTGAATTGAGTTTCTTTAGTTTTCTTTGCATTATTCTTTTCTATGATTAAGCTTCTTTTGTGATAATGGATCTGAACTTGTGGGGGAGCACACAACAACAATGTCTTCAACTCCAACTAAACAAATGGGTCCAACACCTAATACCATTATTACAAACTTGGCAAAAACACAACCTAACAGCATTTTTGTTGTGAACCTCTTTCACTTCGACACAATAAAATCAAAATGCCCAACAATGCAAACCAATGCCACAGTGAATGCAAAAAAGGAGGGGGAGCAAAGACATTTGTTATAAGAAGTGTTGCACATAATTGCATAAGAAGACCCATACATGACTTGATAGTTTTGTCAATAAAAATACATTGAAATTGTTTAAACAATAACAACAGCTTATTGTTATTATCTTTGTGCAATGTCAATTATTTTCTGGGTCTAGGTCAAAAAAAATGTAAAGCAAAAGGAGAATAAGAAAACAAAGAATAAACATAAAGCAATTAATGTAGTAGGAGGTATGGAAAATGTAATGTTGTTTGGTTTTTGTGATGTTGTGATGTTATGATGCAAAGCTCTAACTTGGGGAATGTGCAAAATTATTTTAATAGTTGCATCCATCTACTACTACAACTTTTCAACATTTGTAGACAAGGTTGTTTTAGTTTAGGTTTTGGGTAACAACTTATTTAGTATTTGTAGATTTTCGGCAATCCGAAAAGCAATAGCATAATCTACAAATCCATAATGCAACAAAGTAGACACCACTGTGTTACATTGTACCTATAGGAGAAGTATGAAATGTTGGTATTGGAAACACATTTTGATGTACCAACTTTTGGCAACATGCCTTCATTCCAATATAAGTTCTATAAACTATGTTCAAATACAATAATACATTGTCTTATCACATGATGATGAATTTGTGCCCTAAGTACATAAGGAAGGAATTGTTGAAAATGTACCCCACCGTTACAAAATCTTAAACTAAGTAGCTTACCAAGTTAGGGGAGAAGCATAGGAAGACTCCACCAAACCACCTAAAGCGTTCACATGAAGATGCGATAAAACATTCCCCAAAAAGTGCATCACCATTGAAGAACAAAAAAAAACCCATGGGGATGGCCCTTGCAAGGCCCATACCTCCTAAGGAGAAGGAGATTTATGAATTGAATAATGATGAAGATTTTTCATTCATTAAAATTGCAAAAACATGTAAGCTAGTTGTTTACATTCATTTTTAAATTTTGGCAATGTAATGTGGTAGGTCAGTTTTAAAAGTTTGTTGTCAATTCTGTGATTTGTAGGTTTGGCCACAAACCTTTTGGTTTTCAAGAAACCACCTCTATAAAAAGGTACATTGGATAATGGAAAAGGCCCCAGGGTGAAAGCATGGTAAAATATACAAAAAAGTAATGTAACCAACAAAATATTGGGGTCCCTAAAAAAAAAGGATTACCAAGTAGATGATTTTATGGGGATAATAAATTTCTTTTGGGGTACATCAGTTCTTAACTTTTGTTTGCATGGACTTCTAAAGCTAAATTATTATAATCATGTTTTTAAAAATTATTTGCACGTACTTGAATTGGACTTAAAATTTATGGCAATTTGAAAAATAAAGTTCAAATACTTGAAAGTAAGTGAAATGTTTTTGCAAGTATTTGGTTTTTTTTACAAACACCTCAATATTGATGTGTTGATCATTCTAATATAATTTTTTGGGTAATCGAGTTTATTTCCATAATTAAAATCATCCCCAACCCCTAAAAAATGGAGGGTATTTTTGGGGTATTTTTTCAAGTCTAAATGATATGACACAAATTACTTTTAAAAGTTTGAAAGAGGCTAGAAATGCCCATTAAAAAAAGTTTCATTTGTTTTGAAATGTTAAAAGAAGGTTAAAAGTTTGGAAAAAAACAAAAATTCATGTTTTCAAGTAGAAAACTAGGTAACAAATATGTACAAAAAATATTATTTGCACCCCCCAATAGGAAGAACAAATCAAATGCTAACATATCTTTATTTTTTGTTGCAACTTTACCACAAAAGGGCATACCACCTCTTAGCAAATCACAAATTGAAGCAAAGGCGAGGTCAATTGCTAAAGTTTCATTGTGGAAAGTATTTGTGAGCTACCTCCTCCTCCTTTGGAAATCAAGATTACTAGGTTTTACATTCTATTATTAGAGACAAATATTGTCATGGACAAAAAAACAATTGGAAAAACCATAAAATATTATGGCGTTTATAATGAAATTGAAAACAAATGGTATTTTACGCAACATGTTTGTTTTAACATTTGGTCAATGGTATTTTTGTCCACTAGTGCATACTCCACAACTCTTGTACGTTGTTCAGTTTATCATTTTCTTTAGTTTTGTTTATTTTTTACTTCTTGTTACCCATCACACAAGTTGGCAAATGGATTGAAAAGACAACCCAAATTTCAAATGTTGTCAAAAAATCATTAAATGAATGGATATTTGGAAGGGGTGGAATGAATACCATGCAAAGGCTCATTGAAATGAAATGCCTTTGAGAGTATTTACAATATTGCAACATAGAAAGGAGTATGATGCAAATAAGGTGAATGATACATCATCATTCAAGAAGAAGAAAAAAAATTATGTTTTATAGGATTTAAACAAAATTTGACCAATAACTAAAAGTTAATGAAGAAAGGTCAAAATGGGGTTGGTCACCATTGTACACTTATTGAAGTGATAGCCTTTGGACTTGGGTCTTGAATGCCCACGAGAGCACATGAAAATAAAATTGTAAAACATCATTGTTGAAATGGAAAAGGAATCACAACAATTAGTAGTGGATACAAATTACCCACACATAGTTTGAACATTCAAATTATTTTGTAGATCAACATTTGGGAGATTACATCCACTTACTCATGTAAACAAGGGATTAACTTTACACAACGTCCTACATTACTGTTGTGAACAAGGACATTATGTCAAGTTAACCATAGTAATTCAAGATTTTTTTATTTGGGTTACTTATGGTTACCCAAATTATTGTGTTAGTATCATGAAAATATTGTTCAATGTTGGCAAAATTTGTTGGGGCTACTTGGATTTGATCTACAACTACAAAATCTATTTGTTGAAATTATCCAATGATTCATGTCCAAGATTGTTCATAGAGCAATTTCAAACTTATTCAATTTTGGAATGGTAAAGGAGTTGGAAGACATGTGGTGCAATGTTGATGTTGGGCACAATTGTAGGCCAATTTTGGAATAAATTTTTGTTTCATTACCTTTCGACCTGCATTTTTTCATGCAAACAATTCCTTTAATAAAAATTTCACGCATAGAACATTACTTCCAATATAATTACCAACTCTATCTTTGATATGTTAAATCCAACATATGTTTGTCATAATGTGAAAATGCTCCACCTTGAACTAATGTTTAGCCTAATTTGGAAATGCTCCACCTTTAAATTAAACTTTTATGAGCACGTGGTAAATGAGACTCTGCTAGTGAAAGAGGAAATCAATGTTGGTTGGATTTTTTTAAGAAATCCAAACCTTCAAGATGGGAATGCCTTGTTTGATAGGCAAAACAAATGCACACTTGTCTTGGCAGATGTTATGGATTGTCAGGTTCAAACATTGTATGTGAAGTTTGGTCGAGTAAACGAAACCTTTGAACTAACCCCAAAGGTCCCCATTACCACAATGTTAATTGATAATGGCATAACTACATGTGCATCAAGTATCCTTACATTTTTGTATAAAAAATTTAAGGCGATAAAACACTATATAATTAAAATTTTCATTTAAGTAGGACCCTCAATTTTCACAATTCCTACTTTGACCTTTCATACTTGCTCCATCTTATGTAGTATCAAAACGTCAACAAAACTTCATAATGTATAAGTCACTACATAATAACCCATCCACTTTGACCAATCCTCCCATGGCCAAGCCACATGTAAGAAAAAAATTACACCAACTTATGGGTTGGATTTATTTGTTGGGGCAACCCTTAGTGATAGCCTTAAGAGGGACCATAAACCTAACAATCATGTTGACTGATAGTCATATGTGAATAATCCAAATCCTCCAACACCCATCCTATCAAGTTCTTTATCAACAACCCAAGTTAGTTTCAAGAGGACACCATCCTTGTCTTTTGGGTTGCGACCTCCAAGGCAATCCTTGCATAGCCTTGTTCGACCAATAACAAATTTGAATGACATATCCTCCCAACATAAACACTTATTTGAGCCGATCAATTCTTTACATGCCCCAATTCACGATAATAATCCTAGTGCAGTCGTTTCATTTCTCACCACTATGACAAATTATGGGAACTTGAGCAACCCGAGATGATGGACTTCAAATAAAATATTCATCAAATCCTGGAAAACATATGTACGTATTATCACAACTTCAAACATGAAAACTACTTAAGGTTGTTCATGGAAGCTTCAATTAGTAGGTCACCATTAATTCGTTAAAGCTTGCATTGTGGCCTAAAACTATTAGATTCAAGTTTATAAAATTGGTTGTCACTAGTTGTAGGTATGTTATAGAATACATGTTCAGTTCAAAATAACATCTACCATAATTTATTGTGTCAAGACAACAAATTGCCAAAGTTTATGATTCAAATATAGCTCCATTTATGTTTCATATTCCAAATGTGAAATATTTGTGTTCTCTGTTTTTTATATTGCAATCATTTTACATGAGCAAAACATGCTAAAGGTTATACATCTAAAAAAATAAAATCATAGAGCTAGATGTTCTACTCAATAACATTGGTTGTTATTGTCAATTAACAATAATAGTGGTGAATTTTATTGTCAATAGAGGTGGGACCAGCAAATATGCAGTAGAGTTTGTCATATCAGGTGATTATTTGAAACTCAGAATTGGTGTTGATATCTCCTTTTTAGACAACACTACCAACTACTTGTCTACAAATGCATTGGATTTCTTTAGATTGTGGTATACACATAACCATATGTCACATAAGGACTCATATATCATCCATCATCATATGTGGGATATGGTAAAAAAATCAAGCAAAAGAAAAAAAGGAGTTAGAGGATAGTGTTGTGAATTTTGTGAGGAAGAAGTTCAAAGTGCCTTCCAACATCTGAGAGGTCTTAGTCCCTCTACAGTATGCTCACCACTAGATTGTAATTATAATGAGTGTTTCCCATTTTATGCACTATAGTCCTTTCAATACTACCAACATCTTCCAATTTGCAAATGTGCATGATTTTTTTACAAAAATGTGGGTTGCTACATAGGGAAAATTATCAAAGACACTTGAATGGAAGCAAATAGTATCAAATAATAGTTGGGTGTGGCTTGATGGACCACAACAACTATTTAATTGGGAGTGTGGGCTTTATGTCACGAAATTCATGACCAAATATGTCAACTACGTGGATCAAAACAATATAGCTATAAGGTGCAATTACCCTTACCCAACCCACAAAAGTTTTTTGTTGTAATTAAGTACAACATTATTTACATCATGAATATTGTAATTATTTGTTGGTTGCAAGTGACACCAACTTGGTTTTCAAGGGATGATGCAATTACAATGCACTTGATTTTAGTGAATGCAATATTACAAACATTGGTTATGTCAAATTTTACAAACACAAGTTGGGTTGTTGACTTGGGAGATGTAACTAGTGGCAGGGGATCATCATCAACATAATATGTAAGTGCTTTAACATCTTGTAGAATTGGTAAAACCAAGACAATGGTGTTTCATGCTAGCTATTGTTCAACAAAAATAGTAGCAGCAACATAATCATACCAACTAGATTGAAATGGTACATTGTTTTCTCTCTGTGTGGAAAGAACTTCCAATAGCTAGATGTGCTTTTGGTTTGGTGTTGAAGCTTATGAAACTTAACGGGGTTGGAAAGGTTTAGCACATGTTAATAAAGATTGAAACCATGCATTTTTGTAGGTGGACAGAATGTAGTATGTATTATGCTACAATTTAACAAATGTTTATATTTCAACATTTGCAAAAAAAATGTGACAACAATGTGGTTATAGTCTTTGGGAACGTGGGATTCTAAAGGGTGCTTCCCATCTTAGTAATTTAGGTTGACTTGGAAATGCCAATAGGTGTTCATCTACTAGTTCATTTTTTGCATTATTGTTCATACATCTTGTCATGTTTTGTTTCTCATGTAATTTTGCTTATTGCCATAGGTTGTGTTGCAATGAAATGCATAATGTCACATGATCATTTATTGGTCATGAATACAAAGGTTGAGAAACCAACATGTCTACAATGGTGTTTTGAAACAATCATTACAAGTTGTAAATACAATTGTCATGAAATAATGTTTTGTAACATGCATGTCACTAAAAGACTATGGCAACAATATGGAGTCCCATAAAACAATACATAAATGATAATAAAAAATACAACTTAAATGAAAATTATATTTTAGGTACACAAAATATTGATAACTTGCATTTATAGATCCATACCCACATTTGGTATCTTGGATTCCCTTGGCATGCACATGTGCCTAATTGCTTTGTCATTTAAATGGCTTTTATTTTTTAACATGGGGTTCTAGGATTATTCTATGCTTTACAACTGTGTTATCACTAGGAACATATGGAAACAAAGGGTCTATGTTTGGGTGGTCAATACCAACAATCTCCTTAGCTATCATGTTTTGTTGTTTACTTTTCAACACCTTCAGTCTTGAAAATAAATGTAGTTGTAATGTTGGAATTTCAATGGCATTGGTTTTTATGTCATGAAATACTTGGTCAATGAGGTCGACATATTTGACATGGGCAATAGTGGTTATCATCTCCAAAATACCAATGTTTTCATTTTTTGGGTCAATGTCAAGTTGTTGATCAAGTAGGTCATCACAAACCATGTGTCCACTTGTTGGAGGACCCTTGTTTACTCCATGGAATTTGCATGTATCCCTTACAATGGCACCATCAAGTATGTTAGGGTGTAACATTTTGAATACCTTCATGACATGTTTGCATGCAATACCTCATTCTGCAAATGGGCGATCACATTGTGGCCACTCAAATGACAGAGCACGAATGGTTTATACTTTGGGTGTGTGGTTGATGGATGCAACATATGCAATGTCCTCCCCATTGCGACATAACAAGACATTGGAATTTGGAATATCTCACGCTTTTGGCATTGTTGAGGCAACAACACCTTCTTGTTTCTTGTTTATCACATACCCAAAAAACTTGCACTACACATTGTACCAATAATGAATAAGAACATCTCCAACAAGATGAAAAATCAACCAATCCAATCTACGTCCAATAAATCACTTTCTAGAAGAAAAAAAAATTCATTTCATGTTGATGTGGAATGATTCCACAATTGCATTAGTGTCTTGCCCTACATGTGGAATGTTGCGATTTCCAATTCACTCCACATTGCCACCTTATGTGTCCAATGGTCTTCAAAATATTCAATGAATCGATATGCATTGCGGTATTTGGTTGCCATGATGTATATTTGTAGTTGCACGCATAAAATAGGATCATGATCTAGTGGACAAGCTTTTGAATACATGATTTGGCCCAAAACATGTAATATTTTTGTTCGGTCTTCCGCTTTTGCAATTTTTTGCACATCATTTTCTACCCATGTTTTGTGCACATGCCATAAACATAAAAATACTTTGGCCCTTGGCCAAACATTGTTGCATGGGAAAACATTGTCTATAGAAATTATTTTTTGCAATAATTTAATAAAGTGTTTGTGATGTTAATAAAACATGAAATAAAACATGTTTGGATGGAAACTAATGTTTTACATAATAACCATAGTTTGTGGCAAAATATGTTATGTAACAAAGAATGATCTACCACACTATTTTGTTATGCGACAAAATATGAATTATAATACACAATTAATAAACATGGAATTGTAAGTAGATTTAGGGCAATCAAACCTCAACACATTGATTTTAGCTTGAACATTATTAACAAAAATAACATTAAACATCGAATTACTTGGCATATGTTTTGATAGTGCTCAAAGACATGGGTCAAAATCAGTCTCTTGACTTTTTCCGATGACAATGAATGCAACTGATATCCCATTTTGCCATCATCAAACACCATTAGGGTGTACAAAGGGTACTGTAAAGAACACAATGCCAACATTAGTTACAATGTTGTGGAACATGTTAATTATGTGGCATTTCATACAATAGCAAAAAGGGCATACCTTGCTTTGATTAGTGCCAAATGTTGCATCAAAAGATATTACATTGCCATGCCCAAATTTTGCATAATTCCCAATTGCATTAGAATTTGAATTACCAATGTGAACGAAGTGTCATCCTAGGTTCATGAATTGAAGTCCATAGGGGCATGTTGAACATAAAAGAAAAATAAATCAGGATTTTTTAAACCCACATTTTAACATTGATGGGGTCCTTGAAATGTTTTTGCCATAGTTCATCAACTCGTTTTTTTGCCAAGTTTTGGGTCATTGGACAGGAAAACAAAGGTGTTTCATGTCATAGGTTCATTTTTCAATGCTATTTCTCTAATGCGTGCTTTGTGATGTGTCATTACTTGAGCCAAGGATAGGCCTTGCCTTAGCAAACCCATTAGGTGTGCCTTTATACCATTTGACAATTGGGAACCTAAAGCATGTTAATATCCAAAGAACATCTTTCCCATCAAATATTTGACCCTCCTTGTTTTTATGTTTTGCATTTAAGTATATCAATTGACAAAATATCTAATCCAAATATGGTTGCTTTGCAATGAAGCTCTTTGACAATCACGTTTAATGGACATACGTACCATACATTGTCTTTGAAATACAAGTCTTTTATTATGCTTGATGGTTGGATTCTAAGAACTCCACCAAAGCCTTTTTCGCCTTTTTCGCCTTTTTCGCCTTGGTTGTTCCATTCATTTGGTGATGTTTTCGCTTATGTTGTGTAGAGAATAATAGCTTATGCATGTCCTCCAAGAATACATTGGTGACATAGTTTATAGGTGCAAAGTTACAAGAAAACTTGTAACACAATGACATAGGCAATGAACTCCACACCATGAATAGGAAAATCATCCACATAATATTCAATCATTTGAAAAATTGAGATGTGAATGGTCACAATAAATTGGGATAATTAATAACTCAATTCAATTTATATACGATAAAAGGATGTTTAGTATCAAACTTTCACAAGATTTTAAAATCAAGGTACAACACCAAAACTTTGCAAACAACATAAAATTCAAAAAAAAAAAAAGACTGGAAGGAGTACATTACAATGTGACAACCAACATTGCCAAAATTGCAATATGGTTAACTATGCCAAAATTGAAGAACCAAAACAATACACATCATAAATTTAAGCCAAAACAAGTATTAACATAAATAAAATGTTTTGTTGTTTGTTTTCTCATGTAATAACTTAAGTGACACAAAGTTGGCTCTTGGGTGTGTCAATGTGTTTGGGGGATTGCAAAGCTTGTGCTTCTTTGTCCTTGTAAATTAATTTGCAAAGGAATTTCAAATTGTATTGTTCCCTTTGCAAAAAATCCTTAAGCTGATCCCATGGAATGACCGCAATTTTAGTCTACTTATAAAGATTGTGCCTAGATGTAAGAGGAGGCAACCATGTGATATGATCCTTCTATAATGGTCCAGGAGGAGGTGATTGCAAAGTTTTTTTCAAAACTTCAATCAAATCCCTTTCCTTCAAAACAACAAAAGGTTCATTTTGCAAGATTTTCGAGATTCAACGTCAACCACAACCACTATGTAATACTCTTGGTTTGACATTACATGAGAGAAATTGCATACCCTATAATGAATATTGTTATGAGATAAACATTTGGAAACTTTAACGAAAAAAATTAAACAAAATTAACATTCGAGTGTAAAAGATAATCAATTTCATATCCAAGGAATCTTGCTACATTTTCAACAAGAAAGTAAAGTGAGTAAACCGTAAGTCCCTTAAATTTCCAAACATAATGGAATAGTAAATTCTATTGTAGTTTCTTCTCTAGAACAAGGTTAAAAAGTTGAAACTTCAAAATGTAGTTTCGTATAATACAACAACAATGAAAACACAAATGTATTCAATTTTTATTAAATATAATTAAGCAAAACAAAAACCCTAGGGTGGAAACTTGAATGGAGTCTACAAACAAGGATATTGGAGAGAACATTAAGGAAACACTGGATTTTGATAAGTAAAACAAGGTAAGCAATCCCTAAACATAGGAGATGATGTGTTAAAGCACATGTGAAAGGGAAGGTTGCTAATTTGACTTCCTAAGATGGAATTGGAAAATATTTCCCATTCTACAACTAAATACGCGTAAAAACACAAATTATTGTTGTGGTATTCCATCATTAAATGCAATTTTGATGCATTTCTTGTAAGCGTGCAAGATATCTTAGTTTGTAAGTGTAATGTAAATTGGTTTATGGAAGCAGAATGTTAAGGATCATAAACAAGTTTTGTATATGGGTTTTGAAGCAAAACAGGAGGTTGGGTTTCAAGGTACCTATTGGGTTTATGTTGTTTTCAAATGTTTGGTTGTGGGTGTTTCAAGAACCTTAACCCAAATCTACTAGCGTTAGATGGATTTCAAATATGATCTCCAACCCCCCCCATTTTTTACACACTTCTCAAATTCCTTAATCATTTGAAGATTTATTGTCCAAGCAAGTAGTAAAACAATCTAGACTTATATCCAATGGGGAAGAAATCTCCATCGATTCAACTTATTGGTACATTACAAACTTTCCATCGATGGCAACAATGTTTGAAGGTGGTTGATGGTGCTTGAGATGTTCTACGGACGACAATGAGAGGGGTCCACATATTTGACATGGAACATTGCTAGTGGGGCATTGTAACTTATAGTAGGTGTTGGGGAGTATTTAGTGTCTCATTGACAATAAGTGGTTCAAAAACTTAATGTTTCCCTAGCGGTTTGCCTTCTTTGGTCGTTTTTTTGTTTTCTTGGACGTGGGTCTTTCCATTTTGTTAATTATATTCGCCATTTTGTGGGTGTTTTGATTTATTTATGATTGGCAGGGCTTCATTGTTTGGAAAACACTGGAAAATAGTGGAAAAATGGGAGGAGAGAATATATTAAAGCAATGACAATTAAATTATCATGATGAAAAAAATAAAATTTCAAAAAAATTGGCAATTTTTTTTCGAAAACATAGGGAATTTGCAAGGAAAAATTCCCATTTCATTTTATTTGTTGCTAAGATGTGAAAATTGGCCATTAGAAGAAAACATTGTTTACAACCCAATGGAGTTTTTTCTTTTTGTTTTTTGTATGGAACAATTTGGATTGTTAGCATTTATGTTCATAACCCAAACACAACTAATTAGGTTTTTTTTTCTTCAAGGTTTTTAAAAAAAAATTGTGTAAAAATCAAAGCATTTAAATATCATAATCCATACCCATTTCAGTTTGCTTTTGTAAACCATTTTTTGGCAAATCAAATAATTCCAACAATAGAAAGAAAATGTATTCCTATCAAATCAAATTTATACAAATCCAAGTTTGAAATGAAGTTCTAGAGTTTTTAGACCAGAGGTTTTGAATTTTGTTAAAATAGAAATTGGAATGTAATCAAATAATCGATGTTTTTTAAAAATTGAATTTGAATTAAAGTTGTCACCGTATTTTAGATAGGTTCATGTAATTAGATAAATAAAAAAAATTATATACATATTTATGGTCCATCTTGAACAAGTTACAACATTTTATTGGTTATACATAATTAATATCACACATTTTTTTAATATCTCAAATTATATGCATTAGTTGAACAAATTAATTTGAATAAAAATTGAAATTGATTGAAACCAAATGTTTTAAAAAATATATAAAGTTAGTTTCAAAACCAAACCAAATATTCAATCGAAAAAATAAATTCAATTAATCATGTAATGTCTCTACCTTATAATGTATGGATATTATTCAACTTATGTGATGATATTGTGGAACATAATCTAACCATTGAATGCAATATATTAGTTTGTGATTATTCCAATATGATTCAACAACTCTTTACATACATTGTTGGGTAGGTGCATTCATCCATATGTGATCAATATGGGTGCGATAAATTGTCATGATTTCTTTAAATTGAAATTCAATTGAATAATGGTTCTTAAAAAATTTAAGTTCATTGGGTTATTTGTGGATTTTGTCATATATTATCATCCTGTCATTTTGTGCATATGCACTTATGTTAGAATATTTTTCTAGATCAATAAAAGAAGTAATATTTGATGTTTGTTGATGGAAAAGTGTTTCATTGAGACATAATATATGAGATGTTTTTGGATTGTAATCAAAGAAAACATCATTTTTATGTAATGATAAGGATCTAGTGTTAAGAGAATAAATAAGAACATGTGAATGATGAAATATATGTGGTGTAGGAAGTAGAATCCCATCATGCAACTGTTGCAATCAATTCATTTTTATGAAAACATTTAGGTCAATTTGGAATTTTTTTTTTGGGTAAAAGCTGAAGGAGGAAACTTTTTTTTTTTTGTTTTTAATATGGGAAAGTGTTATAAATGTTAAAGCATGTTTATATATTCCATTAGGATCAAAAGTCAAGCGATCAAATGTTAATCCTTGTGTTTGATCTATAATGCATGCTATGATTAGTTGAATATGAAATTGCATCTTTGTTTTAATATGAATTAAATTTGAACCAATTTGGATATATTCAAATATGAAATTTATAGGTGTCCATGTGCATTTTTTATTTTTATCAATTGATCACTTTTAGGGTTATTAAACAAAATTCATATGATGTTGTGAGTTAAGCAATTTACTTGAAGTTTGGAAAATTCCACATACATCATTTACCAAATCATCATGTGTTAAATAATTACTAGCACAAAGTTTGACCAACATGTTTTTTTTAACTTTAAATTTTTAAGGTAATTTGATTGTGAAATTTGGATCATTTTGCAATTGAAATGGTTTAGGACATGTATCATGATGTTTATCTTTTGCATGAAATATGTACACATTTCCATCACTTTGTAAGAAGGTTGATTCATTATGTTTAAGCCTTGTTTCATTTGTATAAAATAAATATGGAAGTTTTGAGTCTTCAAACATTCTATGAAATCATTAACTATGTATTATATCTATGTCAAATTTTGATTGTGTGGCAATTTGAAATTGGTTTAATATATTGATGAATTGTTCATCACTTGGTTCAATTCATTACATCTTATCTTTTCCATCCAAAAAATTCGTGTTAGACTATCAATATTATTCATATTGGTTTTGAAAACTCTTACATCACGAATAGGTTGAACTTGATAAAAGTCACCTATAATGATGACATCAAGATTTCCTAAAATAATTATCTGCATATATTTAATTGATCTTAATTGAAGGTTAATGGCTTTTAATATTTGAAAAATGTTCCCCATTTTTCAAATACAAATGTTTGTTATAATTTCATTTTCATTGCAATTAATGTTTATGATTTAAAAATCCCTTGTAGTGGTTTCATCAAATTTTGTTAAATAAGACGCACAATAATTAATTACAACATGAGGGTCAAATATGAATTGAACATTTGTATTTGCTTGCCAAAGATTTCCAACACAAATATCAAATGAGTTTTTTCATATTCCTTTAGAAGTTCTTTATATAAATATTGTTGATTTTTAAAATTTCATTTATAATACATTTATGTGTGTATCCTTATCTATGGAAATTGATTCTATGAATGTAGTGAATGGCTACTGTTTGCAGGTCCATTTTATTAAGCTCATAATTTTTTTGTTGTTGATTTTAATTAAGCATGTATTTTCCAAAGGAGATAAATTTCCAAATTGTATTGGTTCAAAAATTTACATTTCTTCCATAAGGGACCATGGGTTGCTTATCCTCTCTCTCTCTCTCTCTCTCTCTCTCACACACACACACACACACACACTCTTCCCTCTTTTATAGACAGAAAAAGACCGAAAAGACTGGAAAAAAACATTACTAAAATTGTATAAAGAAGCTATTGCTAGAAGAACAAAAAGACATTTGAAAGAAGGGCATTGGAAGGCATTTCTAGAAGAGAAAAAGAGAGAGGAGAAAGGAAGAAGAAGCAACTTTGTCGTTGGGGTAGGTAGGGATGCTAAACAGCCTGAATGGCCTCATCCACCACTTGTTGCACTGGTGGGTGCTGTGTCACAGCACCCAATTTCTTGTACTGCTCACAAAAGATGCTACATCATAATGCTTTTCAAAATGACTAATCCCAACCTACACGATTTTTACTAAACAAATTGAATTTCAGCATTTGCCTAGATAAATCAAGTTGTCAAATCCAACTTCCGGGATTTAGCTAAACACCCATTTTTTGGAAACTGATTCAAAACTTGGTTTCTTGTAAAATTTTTTCAAATCGGCTTGTTAAACCAAAGAAACAATTACAATACAAATGTTTGTGTGATAAGCAAATGATGATTTTACACCTCTACATTCTGTGAGAAATGCTAGCTCGAATAAATCTTGAAACGGCTCAACTCTTACATTCAAAACCAATCAATGCAACAAAATTTGATTGTCAATGATGTTCTCACTTCCTTGCTCCAAGTCAAGATGATGCAATCCTTGGCATCAGTTCATAAGTCTGCAGGATACAATCTTTGTTCATTTTCAGAGACCCATTTAGAAAATCTACAAATAAGGATTCATGCAACCACCTTCTTTCCTGATCCAATTCAGTTCTGTTCTTTTCAAGTGTAATAGAGCTAATCACTTAGATCTACTTCATGTTTTCGCCGTTTCCTTTTGTGTTTGCTATATGCAACAGCATAACTAGAGTGCAAGAATGGTGAGTTTGAAAGCTCCCGAGGAATGACAGTGGATGTTGATTGAAGTAATGCCACAAATTCTTTGAAGATAGCCTTGTCATCATCGTTGATGAACACCATGGCAGACCCAGGGTTGCCAAGCCTAGATGCTCGCCCAATTTCATGGATGTATTCAGGAATGGAACTAGGCATGTCGAATACAATGACCTGGGTGACACGCACCAAGTCTAGTCCCCTGCCCATTATGCCTGTTGCCACAATCAGTGGTAATTTGCCAGCAAGAAATGCTTTCATTGTGTCCCTTCTTTCCTGGGAGACAAATGCACATATGGTAAGTAGGGTTGTTGTACAGATATAGAAACCTCCCGGATGTGGTCTTGTATTGATGAGTATATACATTACAGGCAAGGCCTTGTAAAACAGCTAAAGATGCATAAGAACAAACAATAGCAAAGCAAAATGAATGGTGTCAAAAACCCCAACCCATCTGGGTAGTAGGACTAAAAAAGTGCTACCTGCATGGTCTTCTTGCCATGAAGAGATGTGGCCTCCAGTCCCGTGATGGTATGGATGGCTTCTGCAAGCAAATCAGCCCCTATCCGTGAATTTACAAATACAACAACTGGAGGCTGGAAGTGGCTTTTACTTTGTAAGATGTCAAAAAGCTTTTGCTTTTTATTTTTGGACTGAACCCACATAACTATCTGCTTCACAGCTCCATTAGGCTGGCTTGCTTTTCCAATGGAGATTCGCAGTGGATTTTTCAGTATTGTTGCAGAGAACTGCTCAATTGCAGGTGGAATTGTTGCAGAGAACATGAGAATCTGAGGGCTCGAGAGTGCTTGAACTAGCTGGATGACTTGGTCACGGAATCCTCGTTCAAGCATGCAGTCAACCTCATCTAGTGCGAGCATACACACATCCTGAGAAAAGTACATCAATCAGAAGGGGATTTCATTTGGGTTTTGTCACTTGTTCTTGTGGCATACATCAGTCAATCACTGGATTTAGACGAGAGGAAGCTCTGTGGAGCTCAGACAAGCACATGGTTAGTAGATCTTTCTTGCTAGTGGTGATTTACACTGTTCAAACTTGAATGAAGAGAAAGTGTACCCGTGATGAGAATCTTCAACCAAGGGACATAGAATTGAGATGTTCATTAGACAGTGGCATATAGCAACCAAGAGGATGGTGCAAAATGTCATGCCCAAAAAAAAACAATGTGCAATACAAAGCTTACATGAAGCCACTCACCAGTGTTCAAGCTACTGCTACCAAAGTCTATAGAACTAATCAGACCCAAAACTCTCTATGCAATACCACCAAAATATGTCCACCCTTTCCATTAAATAATCAATGCATGCAAGAATGGACCAGCAAATACAAACCTGGAGGATGACATTGTGTTTAGAAAGAAGGTCAATGAGACGACCTGGGGTGCCAATGATTAATTCAACCCCTTGCTTGATTCGGTAAAGCTGTCGTGGCATTGCATCACCCCCGACAACCAAAGCAGTTTTGAAAGGCAATCCCTTTGCTACTGCCTTAGCCTGCTCTTCTACCTGCACAGAAAGAAGATATACTCATCCATTGAGATCTGATCCATAGGTGCATCCACAAAAGTTGAATGAAGTGATGGAGCTAGAAAGCTTCCCTGAATCCTCCCTATTGTTCAAGAAGGAGTGATAAGAGTCATATACTTAGCCTGAAAACTCTTCACATGTCAAATATCTCTCTGTGAAACTCTCCTAGAAACTAGTGTCTTACTCTCCTAACTGCATTGACTTACTTCCCTAATGCCGGCGAAAAGACAGCTTCTAAACTGTCAACCAGCAGTAAACTGAAGCTTCTCTATTCAGCAGCAAGCCATCCAGTGTTTGAACTACTGCTCTCAAACTTTCAAATTGATCATACACTTCCCAAAAAGTTTCTGACAGCACTAATAAGCACAGCACCAAAAGAAATCACCAAATAACAGTGGTACCCACTGTGACTTGCCAACCATTTTGAGGAGTTGCACCACTGACCTGAGCTGAAAGCTCTCGAGTGGGTGCCAAAACCATTGCTAGGGGTCTCTGCTGCTCTGACAAACCCCAGATCCGGATCATGCAGCACCTCATGATAATTGGGAAGAGGAAAGCTGCAGTCTTTCCTGAGCCTGTCTCTGCTGAAACCATTATGTCACGGCCTTCAAGAGCAGCAGGAATTGCTTGCATCTGCACAGGAGTTGGCAAATCATAGCCCTCCTTCTCCAAGTTCTCTTGAATCTTGGGAACAAACTTGCAGTCTGCAAATTCCAATATTGGCCGTGGAGGATCTTCACCTTTGATTGAGATCTGAAGTCTGTCTAACAATGCATCCACTTGAGTTTGGGGCCATTTTTCAATGAGATCATCCCGTTCCCATTCTGGTAGCTTTGCATCCTTTTCTTTCACCAGAATACACTCGTTCTGATGTATGACTTCTGGCACTTGTAGACACCCTGAATTCTCCTTGAGCTTTGAATTCTGTACGACTGCAGAATGCACTCCTTGAGGACATCTCTTTGCCAAAAGAATTGACTTGCATTCCAAGCTGCAAATGTCATCATCAGTTTCATTGCAAATGTATTCACCATAACGGCCACAGATTACACACTGTGGCTCCCCAGGCTCTGGAGCTCTTTGTTCTGTGCTCTTTGTCTTGACAAGTAACTCTGCAGCTCAAATTCCAAAGGAAAAAGCTCAGTACCAAAAGTAGAAGAAGAAGCGTGGGATTCCCTCAACACAAAGAGAAGTTGAACAAGCACCCAAAGAAAATCAATCTACTGCGCAAATGTCCCCAAATTCCTCAAAATAAGGGACCTTATATGTAAGGTGCCTCTTCTTGCATCTCCTCTCAAATGAATAGTTACAGATGTAGGGTTTATGTTGCTGCCATCTCAACTGATCTGGTGGAGAAGAAGCTCATCAAGGTTTGAAGCAGAAGAGCAATGTGAACATGATTGTTTTGAACACTCGTTTCAGCCTTTTAAAAATCCCTAGACTTTCATTCAAACTGGAACAAAGCTTCTTCTGAGGAACCGAAAAAAAAGGTTTTGAATACAAAGGTCAAATACATATCTATATAGAAAATTTTGGTGAACATTTGCCACACCTGCATGGATTTGTGGAAGGAGATTACCTTCAACACCATTCAACTGCATCATTTTTTTTAAAGTCACAGCTCCACAATGCAGCAGGTGCTGTTGTCATGTCCTAAGTTCCACATGTGGGCGGTGTTGTAGCTGCAAAAGTATTCTGAGATTGCAGTTTACTTCGTCACCGTTACCATCATCATCGTCATCATCACCCCACATAGATCTGCAATCCAACAAATCATCGTCCAATTGTCAATCCTGCTCAAATGTAAAACTTGCAAGACCGATCCCTGAATGCTAGAATATAAACAATAATCAATCATCCCTAATCAAGAGTACGAAAACAAAAAATCACACCTGCTTGTGTGCTTCGCTCAACTTCCTGAAAACTCGGGAAAAAAGAAAAAGAAAAAGCAATTGACCTCTAAAACTCCTAAAGTAGAACCAGCCAACACATGCGTTCAAAGGCAAAGGAAGAATCAGTAAAATTTATTTTTCCATACCAAGTCTGTTTTGACGAAAGACACAAAAACCGACACACGAAATTGTTGTAGTAGTCATCTTCACCAACAACAACGACGACGACGACGACAAGATCTAATTCATCCTCCTTCACTACATCATCGCCAACCCGCTTCACTTCGTCTTACGCCATTTCTGAGCCCCGTGCCGTGTGGCAGCCAGAGATGATTCTGGCGTCTTCTTCAAAATCTGTTTTCCTAGTAGGAAAGGAAAGAAACTCAACGATCTTTTGGTGTGCGAGAAGAGAAAATACGCTGCTTGTCACCACCGTCTACATTAACCATTCATTCACGCATCCTTTTACCAAGCTCTCTCGCGCTCCTCTTCTCGCTCCGCTCGAGAATTTCTGCAGCAGAAGCTCCTTCTTTTCGCGGTCTTGTGTGTTGCAGGCAGGATTAGGGTTTTCGAATTAGGGTTTGTGAATTAGGGTTTTGTGAGGAGGAGGAGGAGGTAAGGATGATCGAAAGAACAACCAGAAATGAATTGTCCAGTGGATTCCGGAATCGTCCACTCGGCCATTGCCACTTTCGTCCAATAGAACTACTGAAAAGTAGGAATCTCACCTCTCTCGTCTGAATCGCCTCAGAATTTCAGGACCTCGAAACGGGACCTGGAGTCCGAACATACCAGAAGCAGGGGAATCTATCCCTTCTTTCCTCTTCTCGTCGTTCCTTTTTGCGCACTCGTATGGTCTTTCCGCTCCCGGCGCGATCTTTGCGCGCTCTTCGATTTCGTTTCCTTCTTTGGCATTGTAGCTGATGATCTGACATCGCAATAAATTTCTCCTGGGCTTTAGCTAGGTTTTGGTATAACATATGGTGGATTTCGTCCCATTTCCGCTCGCTATTGTCAGATCGAAGTGGGAGTGGCTCCGTCTGGTGTTGACTGCAGCGAGCTTGACTTTTCCGCTTGTTTCCGCCTCAGTCTGCCGAAAGGAAGGTACAGCTTGCTCGCTTTTATCCTTTCCCTGGTATGCTGCTGTTTGTGAAGGATGATGTTATGCTGTGGTTGTCGCTTCAGGTCCTTGGTTGCTGCCGCATGCGTCGGTAGTTTTTTGGAAGCTTGATGTGCACTTTTTTGAGTTCACAAATGGATTTTTTCTCGGTCTGCTGTTTTATTGTGTTTTCCCCTTAGATTTTTTCAAGCGTTGTTAGTACGAGAAGTTTCGTTTTTCCCTCCCTCTGAGCTATGTGTCGATCATTTTGTCTTTGCCGTTCTGAACAAACAGTGCTACCTACTCGGGGGTCTTGAAGCCTTCTTGTTCTTGTTCTTCGTTTCCTGTTTGCTTGCTACTCGGTCACCAGTGTCAGTTGGATGGAGAAGTCATGACTTTTCGCAAATGTCGACCTGGCTCTTAGTTCCAGCTTCAGTTTGGCGGAAGATTGGTTGGAGTAGTGTTGTCCCTTTTTTCCCCTTTGTGTGTGGTCTGCATCCTGGTATCACTTGATGTTACTTGATACAATGCGTTTTTGACATCTGAGTGTCTGCAGACATCTTTCAAGCTAGCTAGTGCAGTCCAGATTGTTGTCATCAACAGTGTCTGCACTTTCAAAATTTGTCTTCTTTTTGTACTATATCAGGGTCTTGTTCTTTACCTCACTTGCTCCGTCATTTCTGCTTTTATATCACTGCATGTTCCATCGGTTGGTTCTGGATTTCTTGTTTGAAGCCTCTCAGAGATGATGGCTTTTACACTGACCTGTGCACTAACCATTTTCTGGATATTCAATTGGCTCATTTTGTTTGCTCCTGTAATCTTAGTGAGTCCTCAACAAGTGCTCTGTCCCTACTCTGACCACTTTGATTCCAACCACTTTAAACTGGTTCTCGCCTCCATGTGGCCTTTGGGTGAAGAACTTCGTAAATTTGCATGGTCAGACCCTTAGGCTTGTTATACCTCTTTAGCTTGGGTCCGTGCATTTGGAGCTTGATTGCCAACATTCTTTTTCCCTTCTTAAACTGCTGTTAGATGCCTGAAATGTTTGTTTCACATCCTCTCTCTAGCAGTGGAAATGCATGAGTATATCTACTTAGAATCATTTGCGGAGGAGGAAATCTGCAGCTGAGTTGTCTCAGTTAGCTCACCTTGGTTAGACTATGTAAAATGTAGGGAGATGGTGTCTTCTTGCCTGATCTTTGGTGTTTTCAAGAACAATCCATCTCCCTTTTGCCTTCATGAATGTACTTGTCATGTGTAGTTCGTTGAGGAGTCTGTACTAATGGATCAACACTCTCTTGATCTGACAGACAGGATGCAAGGAGTCTGAGAATGTTGGAGTATTAAATGCACTGCACAGTCCTAGCAGCAGAGATTTGCAGCCAGGTTCAAGAAGTTCCCTGCTCAAGAAGTGGTGCAACAACAACTGCTTCTATGTTTGTTTGGTCTTGGATTCTGAAGATTTCTGTGTTCTGTGTGCACTGCATGTATGGGGTGTGTCTCCTACCGTTTTCCTTCCTTTGCATCCCATTGAACCATCCAATATTTTGTGTCACTGTGCTGTCTTGTGAGGGAGGAAGAAAATAATGGAGATAGAAAATAGTTACCATTGCATTGCCTTCCTAGCATTTTAGCTGGAGATGAGGGAGACTATGAGTGGGCTTTTTGTATTGCTTTAAACTACTTGTCTAGACCATACATGGAGACTGGATTGGTATGTTTGCAGGTGTAGTGAAGGTTAATCTCTGGAGTTCAGGTGATATCGTTTTGCCCCTTTTTTGCCTACTTGAAAAGAAATTTTGTACTGTGAGCTTGCAACAGAGCAGTAACTGTCTTGGAGGTTTTTCAAAGTCCCACCACTTGGATGACTCTACAGTAAACCTACCCAAACAAAATAAGGAGTCAGGCAGGGGGTCCCAGAGAAACGCATCCCCTTTTGATAGGTCCTGGTGGACCTCAAGTTCCAATGAGATGGAGAACAATGGCAACATCCCCCATCAGCAGAGAAGTACACTTTCATTAAGCACTAATCACAATGCTCAGGAGACACAAGCAACAACGAGTGACAATGTCAACAATGCTGCTTTTGTCAATCATGGTATGGTTTGGCCTCCATGTTTGCTCCAGTTGTGCCATCTCTTGGTGTTTGGCTGCAGAGAGAAGGGACCAGATGTGTTTTCATTGTGAAAGGTGGGCTGTCTGTGCAGCATTGATATTGTGGACTGAAAGAAGGCGAGAGTGGGTTGGCTCTCAACAGCGGTCACAGCCTGAGGAACACCGAGAACCTGTCATTGGGTACAATAAGCCCTTAGTCCCTAAAGCTGGCATTGATGAATTTGTTGCCACTCAATCCCTTGTTGATGGCTGGGCTTTGTCAGTCCCTGTTAGTGAAACCTGTAAGATTGCTGTAAACTTGTCATGAATCACATGGTAATGACCTTTGACATCTGGAATAACATGGGATGTCAGCTGGAGCACTACCTATGAAGACTTGCTTGGCACCAGCAGACCCTTCCCACAACCTATTCCTTTACCTGTGAGTTCTCTCCACTGATTTGCCTTATCTTGTATGTGAACTGCTGGAATTGTTTTCTACAAAAGTTGGCTCATATCAGTTGTCTCTTATGATGAAGGGGATGATCTGATATTTTTCTGATCAACTCTCATACGTTATGACTGCAATCATCATTGTGTACTTTTTTTCTGGAGATTTGTCTGCAATATACATTTGTTCCCTTCATGTCTCTTCAGTGTCTGGAAATGCAACAGTTTTGTATGATGCAGATTTTGTATAATGGTGTGCTCAAAACTGTCAGGAGCTGATGACAGCAGTGGTAGTCATGGCAGTTTGTCACTGCCATTTGTGATGAAGGTGAAGGTCTGATGCTTTGTGAGTGACTCTCACAAGGTTATGGCTGCAACTGTTGTCATTTTACCTTCACGTTGTTGATGTCAAGATTTCTCTGGAATCTCATAGATATTCTTCCTCCATGAGCCACTTGTTTTATCATTGTTCTAATGCAAGCCACTGGACTAAACAACATTGAGCTTGATACACAATGTTGTCATGAACTTTAAAAGGTTTTCCTTTGGCTTCTCAGTCTGGAATCCATATGGCATATCTGCTGACTTTAATGTATGTAAGATTATCTAGTCTAACAGGTGCTTGTATTCCAACCTACAGGAAATGGTGGATTTTCTCGTTGATGTGTGGGAGCAAGAAGGTCTCTATGAATAGGTACCTGAACCCACACTTGTTTGGAGAGTTCTTGATAGTATTTAGTGTTGTACTTCATGCCAGCATTTCAGAAACTGGATCCATGGTCAGAATGAAAGGGCTAGTTAGATCTGCCAAAAGATGGGGGTCCTTGCCCACTTTCAACTTCCCCCTCTGGTGTCCAGTGTTCAGAGGTGGACACTTTGAGAGCTTACACTAGTGTGTGGTGAAGGGGATGGCCCATAGAATGACACTACCATTCTCTGTTTTCACCACTGTGGTTGATATTGTCATTACTGTCTACCACAATTAGCAGTCAGCTCCATTGGAGGTGGTAGTGAAGATGAATGAAGTTGCAACCTGCACAGTCACTATAATCACCGATCTGCCACTTGGAGAAAGAATTGCCAACAACACAATTACATATACAAGTTTGATTTCTGTCCTTGTCCCATGAAAGTGCTGGTTTGATGTGTTAAGGCCCAGATTTTATGTTTTTGAGTTCTCCACCGTTTCAAGCAATTCCAGTTATCTCTTGAATTATTCCTTGGAAGTAGTCATGTGCATTATTATTGATTGTACCAAAATGTGGAAGACATTTATCTCATGGAGAATATACTGTTTGAACAATATTCCAACACATTGCATGGAAGTGTATACAAGTATTGATGATGTTTGAGTCCATATATGAGTATCTTAGTCAACAAATTTTGCAAACCTAAAAATACAATGTGGTCAAGAAAAGGATATAATTTGCTACCCTAGAGTATGTATTAAAATTTTTCTTTTTGATGAATGCCCATTAGCATTTGCAAAACAATCATTACAAGTAAGCACAGCTTTGTTCTGCAATTGATGTTAATTGAACTATTTCCATTTACACAATATTTGGAATGTCCAACTTACAGGTTTGGATTCATGAATCCCATTGCATTCCATTTACATTGTACATGCCCAATTCTGGTGAGAACTCATGGTCGCACTGATTCTGGAATTGACACTAACTATATGAATTGTAGATGTTGCAATTTCCTCACACAAGAATTTTTTTCAAAGAACAAAATTCTGTGAAGGAAAATAGAGAATATGTTGGAATACTCAAGAATATTCATTTTTGACATTAATTGATGACCAACTCTACATTGCCATTGGAACCAATGGCAAGGTAATGACAAGGTAGAGTTGGTTCCATCATTGACTCACCATTTGTCCTAGGTGATGTGTTTGGGCATATTGAGATGCTACACACATCCAAATCACTAAACTTTTCTTTCTCCCAATAAAATATTAACTCTCAAAGGCTTTGCTTTGTGTAGGGTAAAACAAAAGGTCCCGCGCTTTACCATAATAAGGGCCCACTTGAAGCAAAGCCAAGCACAGTCCTGACAATGGATTCACAGACATTACTCCTTTCAAAAAGCCCACTACTCACAGAGGAACAAATTTGGCATGTAACTTGCCCTCCAAAAATACTACAAAATTCAGCACAGGTCTCTCTGCATGATAAAATACTCCTGCAATCCGACAATTGCTTTGCTAAATTGAAGGGTAATATGTAATTCTACAAAATTTGCTAAATTGAAGGGTAATATGTAATTCTACAAAAATGAGCATCTACCATGCATGAGGTCCAATCCCAAGAACAGATCCACCCACACCCAGACCCAATATGTGAGCCTTTGCCAATCTCTACCAAATCCAAAAGTGTAAAGTCTAGATCAATCAAATGCCACCACATGGACCAAACATTGTCACCAACAAATCAAAAGTAATCACATTTCTATTTACATTATACTCTGCTACTGGTGGACTTTTTACTCTACAAACCAATTCCATGACAACTCAGTTCAACCACAGAGTTCTTTTCATATTTCTATGTGTACACAAGCAATAAGGTACCATTGCAACTCACAAGTGATCATGACACCACAGTGAATTCCATCAAATACACATTGAGTTAACTATACAATACTTTCATTGACAAACTGACACTCGGAGCAAAACAATGTCTCCTTCCTATGGACAGTCCATGATTGCCATCCCAAACCTCCTCAATTGAAGGTGTAAAGATGTTTGATGCCTACACATAAATTTCCCCACCTCTGTTGACCATCTGTCCATCCCATATCTCCATAAGAACACCAAGACATCAGACTCCTCAAACCTTGACCTCTAATCACGAGATCATTAAGAATTGTAGCCACAACACAAAGACCAGGGGTCTATTGTGGGTAACTTTCGAACGCTCCAAAAAGCACTGCAGGCCGTCCACCAGTGACTGGAACTTCCCTCAATGAAAAAGCAACCAAAACATGGAGGAGATCTAGCAGCTGTGAGTGGGGACATTTCCTTGGGCGCACTTGAGAGGGAGAATCATCTGATCAGCACAATAAGTGTGCCAACTGAAAGCTCAAGCATATCCCTGGTTTCCTTCTCCAGTGCTTGAATAAACAACAAAAACCCACAAAGAAAGAAAAGTACTTGATCCCCTGGTTTGTATAGCTAGGTGAGATATGATTCTTTTGAGATAGCAAACCCCTTGCAAAAGTAGCCAATTCCAGCTCACAAAAGGTGTTTGTTCAAATGCTTGGTCAGTTGAATTACACTAGAGAAAACAAAACCTTGACTTCAGCTGAGCTTAGACTGAGACTGCTTCTTCCGGAGTTCCAAGGATTGGCTTTGCAGTCGAATTCCTTCTTGTTGGATCCGGGCTTGCTCCTGCACTAACTGCAGTCTTTGAAGTACAAGCCCCTGCTCTGCTGTATGCTGCTCATGCCATTGCTGCTGCAAAGAGTCCTCTTCTATTGAGGCTCCATCAGTGACAAATCCATTGCCATTGACAGGAAAGGCCATATCAAACACACCTCCCCATACCCCTCCCCCAGGCATGTACTGGCCACTAATTTGTCCAGGACTCATACCTGCAACCATTCTAAGCTTTTTGCCAACAGCCTGGAGATCCTCCATGATCTGAACACTTTTTGCACAGGCCTCATCCACCATTTGAATGGTCTTTTCACGGGCTTCCTCAACCATCAGATTACTTTGAGCCCTGGCTTCATTGATCATTGTCAAGCAGCTGCTTCTTACCACTTCTAGGAGTGCCAAACCTTCCAAGTGTATTTGCTTGCTTGACCCCTCTACCTGTCTATTTACTGCTTCCTTTGATGAGGCATAATCAAGCATTGCAGTGTCCACATCAATAATTTTACCTTCCTGGTGCACCTCTACCTGCAAGGATTCAGGGGCTACTGCTTCTTGCATGAGTATTAGAGATGAGGGCTGGGAGTCAGTCAATAGACTACTGGGTGCATTGCCCTTTGGAATAGGTGTGGTCTCTTCTTTATCAGATTTTTCCTCAGAACTTGATTCCGACCCATCCCTCTCAACCTCTGTCCCTGGGAGGTTCACCTCTATTTCCTTTTGAGTGTTTTTCTCTTGTTTGTCCTTGCTTTCCACATTCTCCTTTGAAGCTTCAGGCTCTGATCCTAATGCAACCACCAAATTGCCCTTCAATGCAGGTTCCTGTGCCTTCTCCACCTCTTCATCTAACTTATCATCTTCATCATCCTCATCTTCAGCATCTTCCTGTAGGAATTCAAGAAGGTAGAAGAAAATAGGAGTTAAGAATTTGGCTTAATGAACAAGAAAGAATGTTTACTTAATTGCTTACTGAGGCAACATACAGCAGTAACATACCTCTCTTCCTTATGTGTGGAAGACTACAGGACAAGTAAGAGATATCTGCATAGACTCACAAAAGCTAATGCAAATTCCAGAAACTCCCAGACATGGAGCTCTCATGACCTTTAGGGCAAATGGAGTGAAGTATGTAAAATGTCTTCCAAGAAACTCCTCTTCAGAACTTTCCAGATTAGATTTCTAAACAGATTACAAATGAAGTTGATCTTTTAGTCATTCAAACCTTTTCAGGTGAGGCCCAGATGCCTTGCCAAATCCTATAAAGGGACTCTTCTTTGTTGTTTTTCCACACATTTTCCTCCCCAATTTTAATCCGATTTGCTAGAACCTCATACCGTTCCCGCATACGCCGAACTTTCTCATGCATTCTTACAATCTGTGCATCTTTGTCATATTTCTCCATAAAAGGAAGCTCCTTTATCCTTTTTTCCCAGTAGTTGTTTTGCTTGCTATGTGGAACCACAATCCCTTTTTTTGTGTCCCGCAATAACAGGTTTGATAATTGTAACTCTTCCATCAGTGTCCATGGTTGTGGGGGTTTCTTTGGTTTCTGAGGTGCAGTATTGTCCTTCTTTACCTGCATCATTACAGAAGAAGTGCATCCCAAAATACTGTAAGTTCTACAGAGAGCCCAGCCAAAATCAGAACTGTTGCATTCCCAGCTAATACCAAACTGTGTAATCAGTAAAACCAATGAAACCCATGAACCAAACAGGAAAACAAAAACTGACAGCATTAGTGGCAACTTCAGCAAGCTATGCATGGCAAGTACTTTCAGTGCCAACTGCATCACAGTGACCCCTCACCTACTGTACAATCATCACTCTCTAAACTTGTGTGTAAACACTGGGAACTTTGAGAATTCTGCTAAGGATAGACTGTTTAAGAACATCAAGGCAAACAATTCCTCAGGACCCTCACCTCTGCCTTCCCTGAATCAGGTTTCTGATCATCACCCTTCACCAGGCTCAGGCCCTTCTTCTTTTGAGATTTTGTGTTCTCCTTCTCTACCACTGAATTCTTTTCCTTCTCTTTCTCTGTCTTTGATGGTACACCAGCCCTGCTCTTTGCAACACTCTCCTTTACTTTGCCGGGTGGCTGTCCCTTCTCCTCTTTGCTGCCAGATTGTAATGAGAGCTGTAATCCAACTTTCTGAATCAATCAGTATCAGTGCAGCTGAAGTGTGAAAGGCAGACTGCCTCAACCTCCCACCATCCGGATCAAAGATCCAGAGATTCTGTTTTTCATAGAACAGTTGGCAACCAAAAGTCCCACTTTCCAGTGGCCTCACTATTAACACTTCTATCCACAACTAGCTCACAACATAGTAAAGTTTGTCAACACTGCTTGACAACAAAAACTAGTATCAGAATGCTACACAAAGCTTCAGTAGGCTCAATTTGACATATCTAGCTTAAGTAGACTTCAGAATGGCACCCCACAAAGAACACAGTCAATAGTTCACTGTACTCAATGGTGGAACACAATTATGGTGGCTTCCCTATAAAACTCAACCACAGGAAGTTGCAGGATAACTTAATTTTAAAACAGTTGGAAACAGTTGATCCATCCAGATTAATGACAAACACATCATGATCTACAGTTCTAAAAGAGCCTTACTGTATTCCACAAAGCAAACAGAAGAAATCTGCCACATATAACAGAGATGTTTCTGGATCTCCATCAGAAAACCTGTTTTGGTACATGTTAGAAGCTATCAGTCACCTTTGTGCTGGAGGACGTTGAAGGCAGTGTAACTTTCTCAATTGCAAGCTGAGGCTTCTTTTTCTTGCTGGGTGGTGCCTCCTTCTTGTTACCACTGCCAATTGTCTCACTCCCTCTTTTCATGGGGCTTCCAGATGGAGGCATTCTTGCAGGCACCAGCTGCCATAATGTTCATGGATCCATGAGCTGCCTAAGGGCTCCAAAAAAGACATTCCATACACACTTGACACTTGCTGGAGGAGGGGTTTAGTGAAACTTCAAACATCAGATACATACCTGAGGCTGTCCATTTGAAACAGCCCTCTTCTGCTTGCTAGCATCAGCACTCTCATCACTTTCAGATTCAAACTCTGACTCTTCCTTTAGGTCTTCCCCTTCTGAAGTTGACTCGTCATCACTGCTCTCTTCCTCTTCATCTTTCCTGGCCCATTGCAGTGCTGCTACTGGCAGCATCCTTCTGTCCATCACCAGGAACCTGCCAACACTGTCCTCAACAGAAACATTCCAATGACATGCAGAGCTTCAAATGGAGACCTTCAAATTGGAAGAGCAGGGGTTCACACCCACTCTCTGGACATCACATCAAGAATCTAGATCTTTTGCTCCATTTCTGCTACTCTAGAGAACACTGCCTTAACCCTGAATTAAATGAACGAAATATGCAGTCTCCACATTCACTAGAAGATGCAGCCTCGTGGACAAGCCAGAAATCCAGTGTCAGTTCTTGTGCCGGCTACTCTCTCCAACATTGAAGGAAGCAGAAATCAGGTATTTGTATCTAGATTTGCTCACGAAGAATCTCTTCTGCTGCTCCTCTTTGTTTAACTCTGGGGCTACATCGATTATGCAGAAACCCTGGACTTCTTGTTTTTCTACAAGATTACTCTCTCCATCTGTTTGGCAGATCCCTATGTGTTACGCATTTGTTTGTCCCTTTGCTTCTTTTCTAATTTGAAGACAATGTTCGATTTGCATGTGTTTTGTATATCGCAAATGTTCATTCTGAGCCAGGATTAAACTTCTTCTTTTGAGTTTGGTTTTTTATGAAGAAATAGGTACTGGACCTAACAAACTTCTAATACAAAACCTCTTATCACTGAACAAATCATCATCAGAGTACAATTGACTATCCATAAACTGATTTCAACTTACTCTGTAGAACCCCTGGTCTACTTAATTGACAATATTTTTACATTACAGAATTACATAATGATTACAAATTGTAAACATGCTATATGAAATGCCATGCTCTTCATTTTAGATAGCCCCGTTTGTAATTAAAAAAGAGCACTGCGATTGAAGGAAGTGGAAATTAAGTTTTCAGGCTACAATTTGTATCTAGACTGCTCATCAAGAATCTCTCTGCTCCTCCTCTTTGTTTAACTCTAGGGCTACGTTGATGATGTAGGAGCCCTGGACTTCTGCCGACCCTGCGGATCAACAAAGAAGAAAGATGGGTGCTGTTGATAAAGCAACTTCATGCACTCTAGCATGCAGACACAAGAAGATGCAAGATACAACCAGTAGAAGGACGGAAGCTTTACCAAGTCCTAAGAGTGAGTGTGCGATCTTCTGTTTACCGACTCGTACAGCAGCAAGGTTCCAAGGACTGTCTGTTGCTGCTCAACCTTTCGTATCTAAGCTTCAGTCTCCAATCTTTACTGGGATCACTGCTGGCCCACAAGGTCCCAGGGCCAACCACAAGACTAGTACCTAGTCCAGGGACGATATCCAATCGAAAGAGACTTCACACAAACGTAGGGAACCGCTTCAAACGAAGAAATTTACAGAAGGCGGGAGAGGAAGGCCCTTAGAAACTCCAACACCAGCAAAACAAGAAGAGGAAGAAGAAGAAGCAAACATGCAAGAGAATCTAAAACCTTCTTTACAAACATAAAGAATATGCTCCGTCCTTTGTTTCTCCTCTTCTGCTTCCTCCACCAGGAAAACAAAAGAAAACACTCTTCCCGAACAGAAAACTCGTCAGGAGCAAAGAGAAGAGAACGATTAAATTAAAAACAGGAAGGCAAGCGGGGCTTCAAAAGGTACAGAAAACAAAAAGAGAGAGAGAGAGAGAAAGGTGAAAATTAAAAGCAACAAGCACCGCGCAGAAGAATCGGTAACTAAGCGACGCAAGAATCAGAAGACTCGATCCGGGAAGAAGGAGCAGCGACGAGCTCGCCGCCGAAGAACCGGCTAAAACGAGAACAAGCGCACCGTTGAATCATCATGAGCCAGGATTTGGAAACCCTAAAACTGGCCCCAAATTTTCATACTGCCCGTACTTTCATCAGCTAGGCTCTTTCGACATACCTATATGCAAACAATCAAGCTACGCAATTTTTATTAAAAAAATCATGCTGCCCGTAAATTCGTCAGCCATGCACTCTCTATAAGGACTCCATTTTCATGTAAGTTGGTGATAACATGGAAGCATTAGATGAGAGGCAATGCTGCAAAGCACTTGGGACAAAAGGTGTGGTGAAAAAAAATTGCTCAAAGCTCTTACAAAAAGAGAAAATTTGTTGGTTTGTAGAGGTCTTGTTGTCGTGGCAAAGGGAGAGATGATGATGATGATGATGATGCCAGGCGTTTTCCAGTTTCAAGAGTTTTGTAACAACTTTTCAATGTCTATGTTTCTAGAGCTATTTTGGTGGAGCTCCTATTGACATACCCCAAACCTCACCGTATCTTACTTTTAACACACAATGAAGAGGTAGTTAGTTAGTTTGTTTTGTTTTGTATCGATGAGATTCACCAAACCAGGATGCTTCAGATTGTGTTATTGATGTCTTTGGAAAGCTGTCAATGAGGAAGGGGTGCATGGGCTTGGTCCATGATGTTTAGACTTGCGATGCAAAAGTTGTTGAATATTAAATGAAGCACCTACTTATAGAGTGAGAAGGATTTTACCATGATACGACATCCCAGTTAACACAGTCTGCAAAATCCCTCAGCCATAAATAAAAGAAAATTCCAAAATATCAACTTTGCAGAAGCCATTGCAATCCTGCAAGCTCTACAATTTTCCTGAAACCATAGCAACATCAAAACATAACAAAGAGAGGGAGGATGCAAAGAAAGTTGCAAAAGAAGTAAATCACATTCTTGGGCTAGTGACCATAAACGCAACTAACCTAACAATCCAGAGACAGACTACATCTAGAATCAGACTGACCCATCATCTACAGCATTCATCAAGCACATGGCAAACCTTTAAAAAAAAACACTTAGTTTGCAAACAGAATGGAGTGTTTTTTGACAACAGAAATGGGGTTTTCCAGCAGCGCAGCAATTTATATAAGGAAACTGTTTGCCAATAAGAAATAGCATTACATTGCATGCTATGTGAAGTATGAAAGCCTCGGTGTCCTTGGCTTTGGGCAACAACCAGGCTTTTACTACTCCACAAAGAATAATCAATTTTTTAAGTTCAACAAATTTCACACTGGATTACAAAGAGATTGCAATCCTGAATGATAACAAATTTCTTCAGAACAGCAGCAGCCATGGCAACCTCTGCCTTCTAAAACACACACACATACACACACATTAAATGCACACACAAACAAAGCTTTCAAGGAACTTCAGACTTTGAAAAACCTTGAAAACTGAATGTGAGGGTGAAATGCCTATTACTACTAACCACACCCTTGTCCTACTACCACTGGAGGTCAGAATGCACTTTGAGAAATGTGGCTGTCATCTGCCTCTGACAATGACAAGAAAGTCAGAAGGAACGATCTGAAACCCACTCTGGATTGCAAGCTTGACATGACAAAGGGGGTCTATTTTTACTAGAGCAGAGAAACTAGGTCTTGATATGGTGAAATGAGGACTTTCACCAGATTGTGAATATGGGAGGTGAAGATCATGAATAGGTAGCAAAAGAAATTTCAAAGATTTACATATGTGGGCACCTTCACGGGAAAGCTTTGAATGCAATCTGCCCATGGACTGATGCTTGGGGGCTTCACGGTTCGCAGAGCTTGCCACACAGCACTGTTGCACTTGAATCCAGAACCAAAAGCTATCTGCCACACTCTGTCACCCTGCTTCACTCTACCCTTGGCCTCTGTATAAGCAAGTTCGTACCAAGGGGAGCTGCTGGAAGTGTTGCCAAATCTGTACAGTGTCATTCGTGAAGGTTCCATGTGCCATTCAGAGAGTTGCAAGTTTTTCTCAATCTCGTCTAGCACAGCTCTGCCTCCTGCATGGATGCAGAAATGGTTGAATGCGAGCTTGAAATCGGGGATGTAAGGCTTCAACTTCATGTTGAAAACTTTGCGACCAATCAGAGTTGCAAAGAAGAGTATCTGCTCTGAGAGTGGAAGCACAAGAGGACCAAGAGTGGTAATGTTTGCTTTCAGTGCATCACCAGCTACCCCCATGAGATCTCTTGATAGTGAGACTCCAAGCCTGCGGTTCTCATCTTCCTCTTGGAATATGCAACTGTAGCATTTTTCATCGGCTCCCTTGTGGGTTCTGACAACATGCAGAAGCTCGTATTTTGCCCTCCTTCTCTCCTTCCTTTTGTTTGAAAGAAGCATGGCAGCTCCACCCATCCGGAAAATGCAGTTGGATACAAGCTTCGAGCGATCATTGCCCAGGTACCAGTTCAAGGTGATGTTTTCCATGGAAACCACGATTGCGTATGAGTTTCGATACACTTGGAGTAAATCCTTGGCAAGGTTGATGGCAATGACACCCGCACTGCATCCCATGCCACCAAGATTGAGGCTCACAACATTACCACGCATCTTGTAGTGGTTGACAATCATGCTGGAGAGAGATGGTGTGGGACTAAACAAGCTGCAATTCACCACCAAGATGCCAATATCCTTTGGTTTCAGACCAGATTTGAGAAACAACTCATCCAAGGCACCGAACATCACCATTTCTGCTTCCAATCGAGCTTCCTTCATGCAAGGATTGGGAGGCTGGCTTTGGATGGCTGGAGGAAGGTAAGTTTCATCTCCTAATCCCGATCGTTCCATAATCTTTCTCTGGAATTCCACACTTTTCTCATCAAAGACACCTGCTCGCCGAGTAGTGTCCATGAATTTCTCCATTGACATTTTCCTCTCATCCTCCGGCTTGAAGCAAGAGAAATCCACCAGGTACACAGGCTGTGGCCTGGACATGAAGTAGAGGGTGCCGACAAACACCAATGCCCCTGAACACACTAAGATGCTAACAAGATTGAACTGCAAAAGCTCCCATAGCTGAGAAACGTCCTCTTGGCCGAGTCTTCCGATCTCAGCGGCGATTGCTAGCATCAAAGGGATCATGAGAAGAAACAAACCGTGCGAGATGACATAGTGATACCCCAGCTTCACGTACTTCAGATTGACAGACTGCAGAAAGTCGGGCATGATTTTGATCTTCACTGTAGGGTTGCTGTTCCCATTGCTGTTGTAACCAGTGGGCCCGCCCACATTCTCGCTCTTAGGCGCCATCTCTACGAAAGTTGTAATACGGTGGTCGTTCCTCCTCCTCCTCTTCCGACGGTGGGTGGGTTTTTCCTTTGTCAACACTGCATCCGAAGCTCAGAGGAAGAAGAGGGATGATCTTAGTCTTGCGGGCGTCACATCAATTCTTCTCCAAAAGACAGCGTTTCTCCATCACAGATCAGCGGAAAAATCTGTACTAGTTCTCTCGCAAGACTTGGAGATCATAAGAACTGTGTGTTCAACGAGGTCCTCATGGAGTTCATCAACCAGATCATGGCTCCATGCAGCCAGCCAGTGGCGAACTGAAGAAGCAGCCTTCAACCTGAACATCAGCTGTCGACAGTCCGTTAGCATCGATTCGCAGAGCATCCAATGGAGCGCGAGCGAGCGAGCTGGGGGGCAAATGAGTGAGGCAATCCAGAACCGATGACAAGCTTGATGAGCAACAGAGAGGACAAAAAACAGAACGCGGCACATGGGCGTATATATATATTGTAACGCCTAGACTATTCTGTAAACAAATGGATGCGCGGGATACAGGCGGAGCTAGTTGTTCAGCAGCATTCAAGAGGATGGCAGCAACATGCATGCAGGACGGATATTGCAAGCTGGTCGATCAGGCGATCACAATCGGCAGTGCGCCGCCACATGACAAAGCGACAAACAAAGTTGTCAAGAAAGCTGCATTCAACAGCAGACTGGCAGAGAGAGGAATTAAATTCCGGAAGAGACTTACAATCCGCAGCGCTAAAGAAGAAGAAGAAGAAGGGGGCACTGCAGTTGCTCCTGCGATAACAGATCACGTACAACCAGCTGCTGATCGGATAAGGACAGCACTTGCTAACAAACATTTGCAAGCAGCTCCTCCTCCACTGGAATCACATTGATTAACCGGAAGACTACGACGACGACGACGACGACGATTCCCAGAGTTGCTCACAGATCAACAACCTCCTCCTCTTTCGCAGTCCACAACAACAGGCGCACCGCAAAAACATCAAATAATACAACACACAGCTTCTTATTGAGAAGCCCGAGACAGTGTCAGTCAGACTCTTGGAGTACTAAAAGCCAGAAATCCTCTCCCGACACAATACTGCAAGACAACAAAAAGAGCTCACACTTGGAGGAAACAAAAAGAGCTCACACGTGAAGGAAACAGATCCAAGTCATGAAACGCACTCCGCTCGTTGACTGAGAGAGAGAGAAAGAGAGAAAGGAAGAAAGAAAGACGCAAAGCACACACAAACGCCTCAAGAGCAAGCAGAGCCAACTGAATAAAAAAGAGAAAAGAACCGATGTCATAGATTTTTTATTAAAAAAAACAACAACAAGAACCAAGTGCACAAGAACACACGGAGCATAAGAGCTTAAATGCAAGAAGAAGAAGAAGAAGAAGAAGAAAAGAGCTCTAAAGAACGAGTTTCCTTCAAGAACAGGACACCAAAGATCCAGAATCCCACACAAACAACTAGAGAGAGAAAAAGAGCGCGAGCACGTAGATAGAAGAGGAAGGAGCTACAGTGCGCGGCGGCGCGCGTGGATGCCAACGAGTTGCGGCGATGGCGGAGGAGCTTTGCTCTGTAGGCAGGCTTGCTTGGTCGAGGCGAAGAAGGGCAGGCAAGGCGGGCAGGAGGGCAGGCAGTAAAAACGAATGGAGTTTTTTTTGCCCGGGGGGGGGGGTTGGTTGCGGAGCAATAAGTAGACCATGTGCAAGTTTTAATTTGGGCGGTGAGTTATTACACCAATATTTATTCCTTAAATTTCTTGCCAAATTTTTGGCAAGGAAAATTTCCTTTTAGATCCCCCACAAATCCCCTCCCCACCACCCCCAAAATAACAATTTAAATAAAAGCCTCATAACCCTCACCTCCCCTCCCACACTCAAATAATTCAATTTTTATTTTTATTTTTAAGAAAAAAACTAGAATTATGGTCTTTACTTACTTAGTGGCTAGCTATTTCTATATTTATTTATTTTTTTATAAATGGTGGGGGAGGTTCCTTGTGCATTTAAAAGAAAGAGGTTAAGGTTTTGTTCATAATAATTATTTTCTGACAAATAGACAAAAATAGTCAAGGATTCCTTCATTATTTTAAAGGCTCTTAATTTATTGCCCATCTACCTACTAACTACTAGGTACTCCAAGTGTATTTCTATTATTTATTTATATATTTATTTATATTTTTTAGGGTTTCCATTGGGAGGAGGAGTAGCCTAGCCTAGTCTAGCCTAGTCTAGCCTGGAGGAAAGAGGACCAACAAGAACTTACAAAAGGAGCAACAGCAACAGATGAATCTTGTTTTTTTGTACTTCAATTGTTTAGGTATGAGACTCATTGAAGAAGCTAATTTATTATAAATAAATATATAAATAAATAAATATTTATCTATCTATCTATTTATTTATTTATTGTAAATATTTACTTTAAGAGCCTCTAAACCCATTAAGTTTTTACAATCATTTTTATTTTATTTTTTAAAAAACCCTCCAATGGATGGAGAATGGCTACCTATCCAAAGTCTTAGTTTAAATATGCAGGTTTTTTCTAAAGCATTTTCATCCATGAATTTGGATTATAAATCCACTCACTCATCCTATTCAATTCAATTCAATTCAACTAGTGGGTGCCCGTGACCTTCGGCCATCTTACATACAGACTCCAACGGGAAGTGCAAGGGAGGCCGGGTAATCGGGCTTGGGCGCCATTTTCGGGAGACGTGTCGATAGCCTTTGGGGCCTGGCCTGGTTCGATGTATAGGGTAAGGTGGTAGGTACCTAGGATGATCTCGTGGATTCAGTAGGCTCTGCGACCCAAGCACGGGTCAGTAGACCGGGTGGATGAGACCGGGGAGCGGACCGAGTGAATGAGAGACCGAGTGGATGAAACCCGGTGTCGGAGCACGACGATGGAGCTCCAGGCGCTGCGGCTACTATGCATCCCTGCCTTTGTTGCCTCTTCGTGAACTTTCCTCTTCCGGGAGTGCCGGGCCAAGCCTGGTCGTCTTTCTATGACGGACCCGAGCTCCGTCGAAGACAGACGTAGTGAATTTATAAATAAGATTCAATGAATTGGATTGTAAATCCAAGCCCTTTTGATTGAGAGTCTACATTTTTGCTGAAATCTTATCCTCTAAAAGAAACCCAATTGCTTCAAGATGTTATAACTCTAATATAACTCAAGTTTTGAACACAAGCCAAAATTATCATCTTTCAAAAATCCTCCTATAGAAATAGACCTATAATTATAATAATAATTATTATTACCTAGGCGCCCAAATCCCTCAAGCTACCATACTTTTTCATATTGAATCTAAACACAATGTCCTTGCCTTGCTAGGCAAAGCCAACAAATGGGCAACTGTGAATTAGGGTTGGTCAACAAGTCCACACAACTTGATGAGGCCATCCCATTAGGTGGTTTTTTTGTAGCTTGAATTCAGGAGCACTCTTACCTGCTACACTACTCCACTCTCCACCTACTTCACCTCCACACCCTCCTTGCTAGTGCTCCTCGTACAAGGAAGTGGTGTGACTTCGTGATACCCATTGGGTATTGCAAATGCTTCCAAATGAAGAGTATTGTCGTGTTTCTCATCCATAACTAACTTTGGGCTTAATGAAAGTCGTAAAATGTTTCAAAGTGAAGAGTGTTGTTAGGTTTCTCATCCACAACCAACTTGGGGCTTGATGAGAGTTGTACAATGTTTCAAAATGAAGAGTGTTCTTAGGTTTCTCATCCGTAACTTGGGTGTTGAAAAAAACTTTAAATGTTTCAAAGTGAAGAGTGTTGTCATGTTTTCTCATCCAAATATTAGCACCCAAGCTTAAGTTGGTTACTAGCCTTTCCAAGGCAACAATTACATAGTTGCCACATGTCCCACCAAAGGAATGAAGGTCTCAATATATTCATCCAACAAGGATTAGGGTGAAGATTAGTTTTATTCATGATCATCTGGACTTGGCTTCATGGCAAGCTTCACATGTAGGTTTTGTGCACACTTTTAAAGCAACATTTGTTTGGGCAACAATGCTTATACTTGAAGCATTGCAATGTTTGTCATGCCACTTGTTTGTGTCAATCAACATTGAGGTCCTCTTCATGAAAATGAGTTTGTAGACAAAACTTTCCCACCTTCTCACCAATAGGCACAACCTTAAATAACTAAATGCATTAATAAATGATTGCAGCTTCACCATAATATAGGTGCATATTGCTATTGTCATTTTTTTATAAAAATTATTGCTATTGACCAAATAGTGTTGTTATTATTGTGTATGAGATTTCTAGTGCTATAGGAATACCATTGAATGTGTCACATTCAATAGGAATTTTTCTCTCTACCAACCCAAGTTTTAAAAATGTTTGTAATTTTTTTTGCTTTTGTGTTGTTGAAACATTATCACAATTTGTTTGTGACATGTTCTAGAATATCTAGATTTGCTATCTCACATTCGTAAGCAATAGAACATATAACATTAATATTTAAATGATTTTGAAGGTTATTAATTGAAATTTACTTTTGCTATAAATTTACAAATTTTTCAGTGAAATTGTGTCATTAGTATTGCCCACACTATAAGCTAATAGGTTTACATACAAATTTTTTTTTCCTAAACAACAATGTTTCAATGTGATATGAAAAACCAACAACATTTTATCTCACGCAACACACAAAGAAGATGAAGGTTCATACGTTATGCACAATAATGACTTTCTTCAATAACTACGTAAATTAATGATTATTTCTAAGCAATAAAATTACATATCAAGATACACAATCATCCCTATGTTTTTCAACTCTCCTTTGTGAACAACTAATTTAGTTATAACTTGTATCAAATTTTTGATGTTATAAAGGTGCCATTAACAATGTACATGATCCCTACTCAATTTTTTGGATAATTATTAACCCAAATTCTCAAAAACAGAATTCTTTCAATGTTTCAATGTTGTAAGGATACTCAAGATAATTTTGTTTTTGCAACACATGAAAAGGGTGTCAACATTTGATATCTTATGACCAACATTCACCTTTTTTAAATTGCATGTTGATGTAGGAAAAATAATAATAAAAGTTTACTCAAGGAATTATTGGCTCAAGATTGCCCATAGTTATATTGCATATAAATGTTCTAACCACTTTCTTATTAATGAAGGCCAATTTTATATTCAATTTGAGCATAACACAAAGGTTTTAAATCTTATGTTTATTTGTAAATATGAATAGGAGTTTGAGTTTAATGATTTTAAACTTATTGCTCACATTACATCACAAAAGTATGAAAATGTCAATAAAATCATCCAATCATAATTGAAAAGAATTTGTAAAAAGAGATGTAAAGTTCCCCAAAAAGAAAGGGTTGCAAAATGAAGTTCATTATAAAGACATTTATGTTTGTGCAAATATATATCAAAACCTATGTTTAAGCAAATGAAAATATTACATTTCAAGTGAAGACTAATGATATGGTGCATTGTATGAAAAGGGTGAGTTATGAAGCTCAAACTTTCAATGTGTCACATTGTGAAAGACATAATTGAATGTTAACAATGGCATAGATGGCATATTGGAGTCGAATAGGGATGTATTCCTTACTAAGCAAGAAGTTAGATTCTTGTCAAGTAAAGTAAACTATGACACATGCCAACACCACAATAATGGTGTGAGAGCATGCACATGTGAGTGCACCATTGAAAGTATGTACCTTAATATTGATAATTGGGGGAGGAATTTGAAAGTGTTTTGAGTGGCCGAAATAGGACATTCACTTTCTATATCTTAACACCTTCGCAAAAGGAGAGGAGGATTTCTAATGGGCACCAAAATGATGTTCTAATTGATGTGACCTTTAGGATCAATGCAAAAACACACAATGGTGTTTGATGAATGGCATATCGCATCTTTATAATCCATGATTTCATTCATTCAAACCCATGTTGGCTATCCAATACTTTCATTGTTGATTATGCTTGAAAGGAGATTAACAACATCAAATAATTAAGTGATTCAAAAACATTTTGTACACCATGTTTTCCAATGTTTCAATGCCTTTCTATATGTATTAATGTTTAAAAGTTTTGTCTTTCTTTTGCCAAAATAAAGGAGGACCTAATTGGATTTCATCATCTAAGACTCTTTTGTTTCCTCAATCAATAAATGGCCAATCTTTGTCATATTTTATTTATTATGGTGTGTGACGAGATGATTGCAAAAACAAACGTGCATCAAAATTTTAAAACCATGGGGAATTGCATATGCATGTGTTAAAAAAGATGAGATCGTTATTACATCTTCAAATTACTTCAATCGCTTTATACATAACAATTTGTATTTTTTAACATAAAATAAGAACACAATCAAAATAAATTTGCATAGGAATAAAATAAATGAAATGCATAAAATAGGAATAGATATTTGACATGAATCATTTGCCTATGTTTATTATTTTTGAAACCTTAAATTCAAAATATTTAATATTTTAAATTATTTTTTAATTTCCCAAATATTTATCCAAGTGTGCTTGAAAATCATTTATTTCTATTCACAAGGTGCAAACACATTATAGATCCAAGTGAAGCATAGTCTTTGCCTAAAGGCATGGATTACCAAAAATCTTCAAATGCCCAAAAAAAAAATCTTTAATGAAAAAAGCACATAAAAATCAACGATGACAATTTGGTGACTTCAACAAAATTAGGATGTCATTTCAAACATGGATAAAATGAAATAAACTCAAGTTTGAAATGAGATAAAATGATATTTTGTCAATTAATGTAAGATGTTAAAATACCACATTGTCTAAACAACACGTCCAATAGATATAAAAATAATACTATTCTCATTACAAGAATAGGTGTTTCTTCAAACCTTTATGCACAATCTCCATTCATTACAAGGAAAAGATCTTGAGATAGGCAAGTCCCTCAAATCTCAAAGTTCATTCTTGTTGGATGGTATGTTAAATTCATGTGCAATGTCAAGGAGTTTTTGAGTCTAATGTGTTTATCTTATGATGAGTTCCCTAAAATGATGTGTCAAGAGAAGTTTCAAGCTTGAAATGGATGTTGATCAACACCCAACATTATCACAACCAACAAAGTTGCACACATGAAAACATGCACACAAATGTAAAAATGTGAGTAATTGACACTAATTGTTTTGTTTTCGTTGTGCTTGGGTTTGAATTCTTGTAAACTTTGGTAGTTAGTTTGAGTTCGCAACCCCAAAGATGAAAATCTAGAAGCACAAAATGGGGGGATAAACCTCCCGAATTCACCCAAATAAATAAAAAAAATGATGATCACATTGAATTGGGTTCCACCAACACATCACATCCTACACAAAATTATTTTATGTAATGAATATTAGATAATTATGCCATTTGAGCCTATTTTTGAAAGTTTGGGATCAAAGGACTTTTGAGAGTAATAATTAACATTAATATGGTATTACCTTTTGAGCATACCAACTAGGGCTTGGTGTTAATCTTTTACCTTAACATGATAACATGCAAGGATGTATTGGTATCAAGGAAAACTTGAAATTGTAATATACATACAGTACTAATTAACCCATGTGTCATTGGCCCACATATATTAAACCTCTAGTGAGGTCACCCATCCCAATACTATTTCAATTCAAGTGGGGCTTAACTTTAGGATTTTTAGAAAATTCAACTGTGTAACATTCAAATTAAATTTCAAAGAGAAAAAAGAAAAAATCCTTGTAAGTTCAATAACTTTTGTTTCGTTTGGTCTGAAAAGTGCAAAACAATAAACATGCACATAGCCTTGTCGAAGGCTTCCCACAATACCAATAAAAAGAGCAAAGGTTTTCTAAAGCTTTGGGAGGGTTAGAACATGATCACATCCAAATAAACAAAATCAAGAAGCAAACACTTAGCAATATATATATATGGGTATATGAGAGAATTGTTTTCCATCCATTATTTTAATTTTAAAAAACTCATCATTAGGGTTTCATCCAAACCTCATCCAAATCTCATCATGGAACTTATAATCCAGACCCACAATCTCCTTCCTGTTCACCATGTGGGTTGGCTATTCATTTTGGTGTACCTTATTGGAAATTGAAGATTCTCTCTCAAGAATTAAAAGACAAAACAAAAAAAATTGCCTGTATTTTGCTGGTTGGGTAAGTATTCCTTACACAAAGGAATGATGGTTTTCTGGTTGGCTTTCAAAGCCATTACTTATTATGGACAAAAATATACACACAAAAACACACACACACACACACACACATAAAGAACCCAAATAATATTTGCAGCAACAACAGATTAATAACAAGATCTGTTCAACTTCATCTTGTCATTACCCACCACCAGTTTTGCCAATCATTTATTTATTGATGTATTGATTTATTTTATTTTATTTTATTTATATTTATATTTATATTTTATTATTTAGCTGGCTTTCATAAATAAAGGCCATGTTCAGCTTGGGGGGGGGGGGGGGGGGGGGGGATTTATTTTGTCAGAGGAAAAAAAAAAAAAAACTCTGTGAAAAAATAATCCAGTTCTCCTCTTTCAGAAAATAATAAATGGGTTTTACATCCGGCCTTTTTTTCTGGCTTCTTTTTGTTCCTCTTACAAAAAAAGGCTACACAATGGACAGAAATGCTCTTTTGGTTCTTTCTTTCTGCCTACCTGCCACTGTACAAACCATTCTGTTATGGAATGTGCTGGGTGCAAGCCATTCTGTTATGGAATGTGCTGGGTACAAGCCATTCTGTTATGGAATCTGCTAGGTAAAAGCCATTCTGTTATGGAATGTGCTGCTGGGTACAAACCATTCTGTTATGGAATGTGCTGGGTACAAGCCATTCCAAAGACAATTTCAGAAATAACTACCTTTTTTTTTCAAGCCTAATTATTTCTTTTTTTTCTTTCTTTATAACTACTTCCTTTTCTTTTATTAACTTTCTTAATAACTATCTCCCATTTTTTTTAAAAATAACTACCTCCATTTTATAACTACCTCACTTCTTTTTCCTTCTCCATCAACATAGATATGAAAAAATTAAATTAGTGTGTTTCTTTTCATAATTTCCATGAAATTATTATTTTAATTTCCCTCCCTTTAGCTTAATATGTTTTTTGTGCTTAATATGGTCACTAAGGAGGCCTCACTCAAATAGGTAAAGGTACAAGTGAGGGTGATGGTGAACCAACACCCATACTCGTACATTCACCTTCTTGAATGAAGTCCTTCGAGGGACCGTATTCATATTCAAACCACGAAATGTTATTGAAAGCTTAACAAGAGAATGAAATTGAAAGCTTAACAAGAGAATCCACATGTATATTGGGGAAAAATTTCTACAGTACTTTTGAGGATCTCGCTGCATTCGAGGAGAAACAAACCACAAGTTAATACAACAAGAGCATGCAAAGTATGGCCTACTTCTGCTTTACCTCCATGTGGAATCCAATGAAAACTGATTAGGCTCCACCACCTTCACACAAGATAAGTAACCCTCCCCTTGTAAACATGTAAGCATCAGAACCTTGTGAAAAGCAGGTGATGCATCACCCACCACTTTACTACAAGAGTGTAAACATGCCCACTTGGCCAGGATGCCAGCTAAATAAAATTGTGCCCTTGACTCAATGTTAAGCTAAGGGAAGGGAGATAGAACATACATTAGACCAAGATACTCACAACTTCAGACCCTTGGTGATTCCATATACAATGGTAGAGAGATTTTCATTCAATGCTGAGAAACCTTCAAGGACTTTTTCAAGCTTCAAGTTAACCTGCCCAAGTGCATACAGCTGAAGCTGTCGACTTTCTTCCGAACCATCTACTCTCTTCTCCACATGCTCCATATGCTGCGTAAGAAGCTCCATCATAAGGTCTGCCCTGCATTTCATTTTCTCCTCCCTCCTCTCTGATGCCTGCAAACATCAAGCACAGTGAGAATCTAACAATCTTGCTGCTGTTGGGAGATAGGTCAGGAGTCGGCAAGTCATTAGATTTCTCTTATTTCCAGGTCAACATTTACAATATCAGAACCATAATAGAAAGTATAGAACATGATTTCTCTGTGGAAAGCAGAGATGCAAGAGTACATGGACAACAGGGTTATGAATTTACCTCAAGCTGAACTTTCATTAGATGCTGCATCTCTTTAACAGCACTTCCACAGTCCACTATGCCATGCATTGAAGATGACACTTCCTTCCCCAATAGTCTTGATGAATGTACATGGATTTCTGGGGTTTTCACAGTGTGGGCCAAATGCACCTCTGGCAAGGTGCTTCCCTTGGGCAAAATGGCTTGGTTGTTGGGGATTAGATTGGAGGATTCTCATCAGTTCAGCTTCAATATTTTGAACATTCTCATGGTATAATTCTGAGAAGCACAATATCCAACACATACACTGCTTAATAGTACTGTCTGCTGGCAGCAGCTTGCACAAGTGTTATTATGTCTCTTTCTCTTTCATGTTTGCAGGCAGCACAGTTTCTTTAGATCAAATTTCCATAGATTGATATCATTAATTCTCTCAGATTGACACCAACCTGTAGTCTGAACACTCACGCTGCACACTCCAGTACATTGCTTTTTTGAGAAATGGGATCCAAATCTCTCCTGCATGGCCTTGAGGATTGCTGTCGATTTTTTCTCACACTTGGCCATTACTCTCCTGCCATAAGTGCTGGTGTATACTGTTATAGGTCTCAAAGAAAAACCTCACAGACTCCTCAGTCCATGTCACATTGCCATCTGCATCTTGCCCAGCTGGTTTGCGTTTCTTGCAAACTTCTTTCTCTACTTTATCTGACTGACTACTGCTAGATCCAGACTCAGAGGAAGAAAGTGAGAGTTTGCAATCGATAGAGTCCTCCTGCTTCTTCCATTTGACCCTCTTCTGTTCCACCTGTTTTCGTTTTGGGTTTAGCATGCCTAGTTCATCTTTTGTTCAGATGTAGAAAAATGGAGAATCCAATTAAATCTGAAGGTTTGGCTCCATTTGCAGCATTGACATTGTCGACTGAGAGGGGTCAGAAATATATGTTGGCTCTCAGTGGCATTCATGGCCTGAGGAACTTGGTGAAGCTGCCATGAAGTACATAGGTGGATTTTGAACCTTTCCTCCCCCTAAAAATGCATTGAAAAAACAATCTCAGCTTGAAAGTCACTAGCACATTCATTTTCGAAGGCAACCAGGAGATCACATGTTCTTGAATGACATATTGTAAGGATTCAAAAGGATTTAGTTGGTGAACAATTCTGATGTTTGCAATCCTCTACATCATCTCTGCAAGGAGTGTCAATTGTGGGCATTGAACTATTTAAACATCAAACAACATTAAACAGCAGAACTCTCTACTTTCACCTTCAACTTGCTTAGCACTAAAAGCCCTCCTGTAATAGAAGTCAAGATCTTGAAGGAAACATCGACCTGACATAGCAAAAGTGCGAAAACCCATCTCCAAGAAACAGTTATAATTCAATTGAGAAGAAAGACAAAAAGGGAAAAGAAAGAAGAAAATCTCCATTTTTCTTCTTTTTTGCTTCTTGCTTTGCTTCTACCTTTTAGGGTTTTATCATTCCCACACGATGACCAAGAATCTACTGGCTTGATCCAACGGTGTGAAATGATGGACGCCCATTGGGACCGTTGGTGTCTGGTCATTTGTAGCGGTCGATTATGAGTAGCGGAATGTTGCGCTTGGACGCTCATGGAATCGTAGTGGTCGATTCTACGTTCTCGGAATATCGCGCTTCTACGCTCATTGGACCGACCGCAGTCTCTGGTCATTCGTTGCGGTCGATTATAAGTAGTCGGGATGTCGTGCATAAACTCGCTCTTGTGTTTGTCTCCCTCTCTGCGCGCGAGCGCGTTCTCTTCTTCTGTTTCTCTCGCGTCTCGCGTCTGGATCGACAGAGACAATTCGTTGCTTGTTTGTTGTTGGCGTCCTTTTTCTGTAGCTTGTTTTGCTGGCTTCGGAGCTGGCAGGGAAGTCTTAGACAGGTTTCTTCTTGCATTAGTTTTTTTGGGAGGGTTTCTGGTGGAAAAGAAATCGCTTTGTTTATCCTCTGTGTGCAGTAGCTGTTTTGACCCTCGTGTCAGGTGAGGGGAGAGGGCGAAGTGGAGGGGAAAGGGAGCCGTGAACGAGAGGCGGGGAGAAGGACTTAAAAAAGCTACCTTTCCTTTGGATTTGCTTAAATGATCTAACAGGACGATTGCCATTTTTCTTGCATGATTTAGGGTCCGCAGTTTTTGGTCTTTATCTAGCCTTCCATTTATATCCTTCGGGAAGTTCGGCGGGGTGTTAGTCTTTTGGCCTTGAAAGCTGCTGTGTAGAGAAGAGACAATTTGTGGTTTGGTGTCATCATCAGTCGTTTCTGTTGTCGTCGGTGATCACTTACTCACCTTCGCAATTCGGGTTTCCGTTCTTTGCATTTACGTGGATTCAGGGAGTTTACGTTCTCGAGAACAAATAGATCTACGACATTTGCAGGAACTTTGTTAGGGATCTTTGTTTAGGGGAAGAGACCTTTTTGGGGGGGGGGCTTTTGCGGTTTTTGGTTTCAGCCTCTGAAGGAACTGAGTTTAGGGGAAAGCGGGTTTTTCTGGGGTTTTCGACTTTGGTTTAGGTCGTAAAGCATGGCGAGGACTGCAATGCAGATTGCCGCTTCAGGTCCGGCAGCAGGAAGAGCAGAATCCGTAGATAAGACAGAAAGGACTGGCGAAGAATCTAATAGGGCAAAGCTCGCTCAAGAGGAAGCCTCTTTGTCGGAAGCAATAGTGAAGCTCATTCTGGATGGGCGGTGGGAGCTCTTGAACCCTAATTCCGGCAACTCTGTGGCCGTCGGGGATCATCACGTCTGTGTGGGGTATGAGGAAGACGCCGCCTCTGGGTATCGCACATGGGAATGGCATGGACATGTGCTTGTCTACGATGGAGAACATGGCTATGTACCGGAGTACATCTATGGGAACTTTTTCGAGCTTTTGGTGAAGACTCCGCCAACAAGCAGTAGGTCACATTATGAGGGTTTTCTCAATCGACCTTCTCTTGGACTTGGTGAGATTATCAATGGAATTCAGAAGAGAGCCTCCCAAAGGAACAACTTCTAGTGTTGATGATGAGCTTGTCCTGGTGATGTTGCAGGGAGTAGAAGAGTGTAGTATTCTAGGAGTGCTCTGAGAGTTATTCTCTTTGGGAAAAATGTGACTGAAAAAGCTTGTATGAATGCAGCATGTTGTTTTTTCTTCTTGTTGTGTTTTGGGAGCAATGTGTGGAGATGACTCTACAAGTAAGGAGGATCCTATTACCAGTCTCTCGACAGTGTGGATGGCTGGCACTTAGCACCCATAGTTTACAGTAATTTCTGCTGTTTACTCATAGCAGCTTCACACATGACATGCCTATGCCATGAAGTGAGACTAGCCCCAAGTCACTAGTATGAGGATTGGCTACTTCCTTGGCAGAGTGGAGATGTAGATCCCAGTAGCCTATGGCAGCTATGACAGCCTGCAGTAAAGAGTATACTGAAGCTGGAAACTTGTTTTGCTGAACTTATGTTTCTGGCCTTGCAATCAAACAGTGTAGTTAAGGTGGTCCTAAATATTGTGGTGCTCTGTATGGGAATGAGATGCACCAACTTGGCAGGTCATAGGATGTTGTATTATATTGTTTGCATTGAATTTGCTGTCAGTGTTCTTCTTCCTGTTTACTGATCATAAACTGAAAACTCTGACCTTACAATTGGGGTTATCTTTCCATTCTATGCAGGTTCATATATATTCTAAGTAAGAAGAAGCTCTTGGTGGTTTGAAAGTTTCTTTGAATTATGTATAGTTAGGTTTAGGTTCATGATCACCTTTGCCTTGTGCATTACAATGGGTAAATCTCAAGGTTGGTGACATTCCCAAAATGCTCTTAGGAATTTGCTTGGATTCACTGGCATACAGTCAATTGTTCTTAGTGGTCTTTGGATGGTTCTTGCTGGTCTTCTTTGGATGGTTGGCAAATTTAGAGACTCAATTTTGTGGGTTAAAGCGTTTTATTTCCTCCTTAGATATTTGTTTCACCACATGTATTTGAGTGTCCTAGTAGTAGGAGTTTTTTATTTATGGTAGAAGCCTTTTATTTTCTTGGATGTATTATTGCATTGAATTTTATCCATCATGACTTAAGCACACACAACACAAGCCATAGAGTTCAAGCAAAAATTATCAAATTTATTTAATTTTAAACGACATACATTACACAATCTTTCATTTCACAACTTGTTCACCTATTAAATAGGAGTAATACTAAACAATTGTTTTCTTTAGTTATGTGTAAAGTAAATGGACATGGACATGGTAGGACTAGACTCCAAATTTTGAAAGAGCTTTCCAAAATTGGAAGGTTTATAAATATTAAAAAATCATTTTTTAGGACACTAATCATTATCCCCAAAGTTTTATAAAATAAAGGAATAAATTCCATATTGGAATTGAAGGTTGTTTCATAAATCAAAAATTAAACAACCTTGGTTTACTTTGGTTAGAGAGTTTTTTTCCTCTCAATACAACTTGCAAGCATTACGTCTTTTTTTCCTCCATGATATTTTATAACACATTATGTTTAATACATAAAATCTAATAAAAATGCAATGACTTACATCCACCATGTGAATAACTCTCATAGTGAAAGGTTAAAGCCTACAAAGGACCACCAAGAAAGATATGTTGAACGAGACAATTGAAGGATTGGATTTGCAATCACAAATAATTGTAATGAGACTACAATATCAACATTTTGTTGCTGACCTTGTTGTCCTGAACACAAAACAATCATTCAAAAAGCCCAACCATATACATTTCACATGCGTTAGTTTTGCTAAAACTAACATAAGTAAATGAAAAAAAGGAAGGGACATCAATCTATGTCACCTGCAAACAAAATGTCTATTTGCCAATATATAAATTTAATGGAAATGTTGCACAAGTTATTTGTTTTTGCAATATAATTCATTATTTTTATTTTTATTTTTATTTTTTAAATTACAATTTCACATCATTATAATTGGAAAGGTTATCAAATTAGGATATATTAATAATTATTGATGGAACACTGTAGCATGTTAAAATATATATACACCATGTCATTGTAAATAATTATGTGCATACATAAGCACAAAACAATAGCCTTTGGATCATGCACATTTTTAATGCATTAGAACAAATTCAAGTGGCTGTAATATTTGCATTCACTTCTTCTTTCAATGCCCTAGAAACTTGTCTTAGATCATACATCCAACATGATGAAACATATCATCTTCCATTTCCACTAGCTATTTCCTCTTGTTTGAATAATCAAATGACAACATTCCTTACATGTGTATTGCATTAATATGGGGCAATGATTGCTACCATGTTAACTTGACCTAACAAAACACATACTCTTCATATCTTTGATATTGCAAATAATATTTCATAATAAAACTCTAGAAATTGTATCATACTCATCTACAATTTAATTGTGTGATTTGTAAATTCATCAAATGAAACCATTGGGCATTTTTGAAATGAAAATGAACTCAATGATTTTGTGTTAAACTCTTGTTTAAAGTAGATTTTGCAATTGATCATATGGTCCTTTCATCCATCTAATAAAACCAACCACATATACAACTTTTCAATTATATTAAAATAATGTACTTGGTTTTATTGAGTTTGGTTTATTGACCTTTTCAACTTTCCAACATTATAAGCTTTGCAAAGGTTAAAGATCATGAAACAAACATGTTTATAACTTGATGAGCAAGTTTTGGTGAGTTTTTATTTTCATTTGTTTATTAAAATATTCCTTTGAACCCTTACATAACTCCCAAGGATAAAATCCATTGTTTACAATCATGAACAAAGGTTTTGACAAATGTTACTACACAAACTATAAAAACTTCAACTTGTGATTTAGGCAAAGGGATTTTATGACTTGCCTTAAACTTTAAAAGAAATGAACATTGAAAGGAGTTTAGATACATACTTAAAAGGTGGTAATGGCATTATCATTCTCATCCACCTTTGTTGCTTGTTGTTTCAAAAGTGCAACTCTTGATTATAAGATAAAAATGTTATCCCTTTCAAGTTCATCACTTAGCATACTAACACAATAAAACCCTCACAATATTAATTATTTTTAGGGTTGTAAAAAAAAAATGTTCAACCCATGCGTGGGAAATAATAAAATTATATCACCACCATGTGAGAAAGTTTCAAATGGAACAATTCCCATAGATTATATTTCCAAGCTTTCATTCATTAATTTTTTGCAAGAAAAATGAGTTGTGGGATCAAAAATTAATTAGTGTTGTGGGGGAACCAAAAAATTATCTCTTGTTGCCACATGAAAGTTATGTGAAAATATTTAGTTAATTGAAAATTTCCAAATATAGAATAATTAATATGTCATTACAATATGTATTTTTATTACGATTTGTGAACTTTACAAAAAAATTGGCATTTCCCTTTGGTAGGGTTTGTAAATCATATAATTCAATTAAAGAGTTAGGTTAGATCTTGCCTAATCAATTTTATTGATAGACATCCCTCAATGTGTGCACACACTTGAATGGTTGAACACATTATCAAACAGGGGAGAAACATAGAAGAAAAAGCATTCACATTTTATTTGTGCATCCAAACAATCACTGTCGCAACCCTACTTTGGCCAAGTGTGGGGTGAAGCCCAACACTTGGAAAAAGTGAGGATTTGGAGTCCTCCGGGACTCTCGAATGTTCAAAGCTCAACAGCGAGGCCCAAAACACCTTGCATTGAGGTGTTCTTGATGTCATTGAAAAGTTTTTGAAGCGTAAATATCAAAAATGGCCTTGCATAGGCCATTTGGACATCTGTAGCCCAAGTTATGGGCAAAAGAAGGGTCGGGAGTCAAACTGGCAGTTTGACTCCCGACCACTAAAAGTCAGGAATCAACCTCTTTTCAACCTCCGAATTGATAGTGCAATACGTCGTTGGAAAGATCTTAACAAGGGCTACAAGTTCGATTTAGACTTTGTTGCGATCAAACTTTGCAGTCGAAAGTTATGAGCTTCCAAAGTCTCGAGACTCCAACCGGGACAATTTCGGGACAATTTTGGGACTCCAACTTGGGAGTCCCGGGAAAAAGAGCCATTTGGATGTAGTCTCGACGGGGCATCGCAGAGAATACTATATGGGGGAAGGTGGTGGCTTCCTCCGAGTTCGGGCCGTGGTGTGTATTGTGGTCCAAAGTGCCCATGGCTTGTCCCCAACACCCAAGGGTGTCCTGGAATGCGAACTAACCACTTTGTGGTTTGTTTTGATGTAGATCGAAGCTTGATCTACTAATACCTCTTCCTAGTCTAATCCCTGGGCTCCCAACTCGACCCTCTACCCCTTTCTAGAGTTGGAAGCCGGGAGCGCCTTCCGAATCCCAACTTTTCGCAACTACATTTTGGTGAACCCTCAAGTGGGTTCACCCCGGGACTTGGGAGTGCGTCAATCACACATCAACATAGTCACAAAACTAGTAAAGGTGAAGGATTTTGTCATGCTAATTTCCTCGTTTTTTTTTTTTATAAAGAAACTAGAGTTGGAGCATTTGCATTGATTTTTCCAACATACCAACAAAAGAATATTTGTTGTTGTTGTCTTGTAAACATTTAAACTATTCAAGTGTTCGGAATGCACATTTTTCTTTGGTTTTTTATTTCAAATCTACATCTAAACTAATGTTGGGTAGGTATCAAAAACCCCCTTGGGTACCTAACCAAGTTTTAGTTTGGTTTTCAAATTGAAAACCAATTGGTATGACCTATGTGATACTTAGACCACAAGTTCTTGTTTCAAGTGATAATTAGACCTTGAAAATTAGGTACATTATAAATTTAAAAAATGATGACACCTATGTGCTATTAATGCTTTAACCCAATTTTGATTTTTAAGTTATATTTTAGGGGTCTAGGTAAGGTTTAAAGTTTTGGCAAGGTTTAGAAAGGAAGGTTTCAAAACAATTATGGATTAAGGATCCAAAGAATTAAATTGGTGACACCCAATAGACTTGCAATGTTCATATCATACATTTATATTTTCAATTTTTTGAAAAATAAAAATTTAATTCCTATTTTGTTGTGGGGTTTTTTTTTTTTGGAATTTTGATAATCAAGTCATTAAGAACTTATTACTCTTAAGTTTGTGAGAACCAACAATTTGAGAATATGTTCAATAAAAAAATTCAAAACCTTGATATCATTATTAGTTTTTTTTAACTTGAAAAAAACATAAAATATTCAGTTGGTTCTTAAAATCATGTGTAAAAACCAAAACCAACAATTCTTTCACAAAATAAAAATCACCTAACACTAATCTAGACATGTTTTGACTTAATACAATTAGTCTTTAAAGCTTAAGCATCAAATGATCAACATGTTTTGATATAACAAATGTTTACAACAAGGGTTTGCCCAAGTCAAAAATCCCCAAAAAATGAAAATGGATTGGGGAAGGTGGAAACAATTTCCCTTTTGAGGGAATCCATGGGGTACTTTTGCATCCTACCAATAGTGGATTAAACATTTGTGTATCTCAACATCACCATGACAAGATTTTATTGTAATTTAAGTAGTTATGGTGAAATCATATAGCATGAGTGCCCCATATCATGACCATGATGCATTTGTTAAGGGCCAAAGGTAGCTAGAGTTGTTTTTCAATTTCCTTGCAAACTTATTTTGTTGTTGCAATTTATTCTTGTTGCAAGTCATTATAAATTATTGCAAGGTATTATAAATTGTTTTATTTTAAATATAATAACTTAAATTAATCTAAAATAAAATATAATGACATAATATAAAAATAATTTAGAATATAAAATAATAACCTATGAAAAATAATTTTAAATAACCTACAATATAATAACTACCAATAACCAATGATATTATAACATGGAATATATAATAATAATTTATAATATAATAACCATTAATAAAATAGCCATCAATAACCACCAATAAAATATCACCAATGGCTTATAACGGAATAACCATCAATAGCCATGAATAACCACCAATAATTGTTAATAGAATAACAACCAATAGCCATCGATAGAATAATTACTAATAACCATCAATAAAAAGACACCAATAACCATTAATATAATAATCATTAATAACTATTAATATAATAACCAATAATAAGCACCAAAATTCCTTTATAAAATAACCACAATAATCATTAATATAATAATCATTAATAGCCATTAATACAATAACCACTAATAAGCACCAATATTCCTTTATAAAATAACCACAATAACCATTAATAGAATAACCTTCAATAAAATAACCACCAATAGAACAGGTACCAATAACCATTAATAACCACCAATAGCCCTAATTAAAAAATAACCAATAGCCATATATTGGAATTGCTTATGATTGTTAAAAATAATTCAGGGTGAAATAATTTATAATAGACAAAAATAATCTAAGGTGAAATAGCCTTCAATAGCCAAAAATAACTTATAATAACTAAAAATAGTTTAAGACGAAATAAGCTAAAATAGCCAAAAGTAACTTAGAATAACTAAAAGTAGCCTAAGGTGAAGTATCCAAAATAACCAAAAGTAATTAAAAATAACTATAAATAGCCATAAATAATGTAGGGTGAAAAAATTTTAATTAATGAAAAATAATCATATAATAATTGAAAGTACCTTAACATATGTAATATTACTATATTAACATTAAAAATATCCATTTAATAAAGGCGATAATGGTGATGGCAATGTAAAAGTGTTCCTCATTTTGCTATTTTGTGCTTGCACACACAAAAACAATACATACCAAATAAAGGTTTAGAAGAAGAAGGTGATGTTCACTTAAAAAAAGGAAAAAAATGCCAATGGTGATATTAATAGCAATGTAATAATGTTTTTTATTTTGATGTTTTATGTTTGCACCTAGACATACTATAAAGGGGGTCTAGAAGAAAAAACATTTAAATTAACCAAGCTTTGTTGCTCCATGCCTACACACACAAACAATACGTACTAGAAGAAAGTTTAGAAGAAAAAACACCTAGACTAATCGAGCTCTGGTGCTCCATGTACACACACAAACAAGACATTAAAAGAAGGTTTAGGGTTTACTAAGGTTTAGGTTTAAAAGAAAAAAGACCTAGATTGATTGGGCTTTGGTGTTCCAACAAAACATATTAGAAGAAAATTTAGAAGAAAAAACACCTAGACTATATGGGCTTTGCTACTCCACACTTATGCACACCACAAGACAAACCAAATGAAGGTCTGGAAAAAAAACATCACCAAGACCAACCAAAAACACATAAACTGATTGAGCTTTGGTATTTTGTACTTGCACACACGAACAAAACAAACTAGAAAAAAGTTTAAAAGAAAAAAATGAACAAATCATACCAAAAAACAAATATTGATAAGGCCTTCAAAATGGTTTCTCAAGAAAAACCTTGTTCTTTTGTGCCTACACACACACACAAACAAAACATACCAAAAGAAGGTTAAGTAGAAGAAACACATAGACCGACTAAGACCACACACACACAAATGCCAAAGACACTTGAAGCTCATTTATATGTCAAAGATACCTAGAGTTTGCCATGAACTCCACTCCTTACACATATAAAACAAAAGGATTTAAAAACATGATGACAATGAAAATAACAAAATAAATAGTGAGGAAGGAAAGCAAGATAGATTCATTCTTTGTTCACTTGGCGAACTTGTCAAGGAGGAGGAGGTTGCAATGGCTATGGCACACAAGTTGCTAATTTGCAAACCTAGTTGTAAACCTTAAGCCTAAACTAAATCATTTAAATGAGCAATGCACAACCATAAAAGGCCATATAAGTATATGTATTTAGACATATTTTACATGCCCAAAATAAATTATATAGGGTCATGTAAGTGTATGTTAAAATTATTCATTAAGAAACAAGGTAAGTTTAATGTAAAAAAAATGGACATGAGCTTTACATGTTGAATATACAATTATTGACACTTACATGAACAACAACAATATGATCCATTTGATCAATCACATTGTCAATTTGGCAACTCCCATTGTGGGATGTGATATGATATAGTAAAGTTGTTTTCTTTACCTTTTGCAAATTCATTTTGTTAGGTCCTACCTCTACAAAGGATATTTTAAATCATTTCCAATGTTAGGGTGATGACAAAATTTTGAGCATTGGGGTGGAAACATTAGGATCACAAAACACGACAAGGCATAAATGAAATGACACGTTTGTCATTTTTTCTCATAGAATCAAATTGGTTTTTACATGTAGTTTACTGAGGCAATGGTGTGATATCATGTGTTTCGTAATGGTTTCGATCATGAACATTACCAAAATAAAGGCCAACAAGGGGTGGAGCCAAAACATCCCTAATTTCAAAAATGTTCATGACCGAGGGTGTTACATGGTGTAATAAAAATCAAAGATTAAAAAAATAAATCCCATAACTGTTTGAGAAATTATTGCGGGTAATTCGAAAGATTTTATTTATTTATAAATGCCTTGTAAGCTTTTACACTTTATAATATCACCTCCAAATACATTACAAAATTTGTCAAAGGTTTTTACATTAAGGGCAAAGCCCCATGAAAGGCAACATTCCCAAAATAAAGGGCCTAATATGAAGATACCACCCTAAGCAAAAGGCAACCATTATCATTAACTTAAATATATGTAAACCACAAGGCATAGGAGGGGGGGAATTCTTATGTTTATTCCTTAAGAATGGGGGCTAGGTAATCTAATGCCTTTGTTTTAGGAGCAATTATAAGACCCCTCCTCTTTATTATGAAGGACATTGAAGGATACAAGATGCCTTCAAATATGATAAAAATTTCTTCGAATATTTTGCAATCAAGGAAAAATAAAACTCTTGAACAATGTAGTATTCTTATGAAAATGAATTTGAACCATACTTTTAAAGTTTTTATTGCCTTATTGACCACAAAATTATGTTAGTTGACCTTTTCTTTCTTTCAAGTGTTTAGTGTCTAGGGTCCTTTAATAGCCCAAATGTACATTTAGCTTGTAAATAGGCTTCCCTTCCAATAACTTATGGAAGCATTGGATTCATTTCCATAGTTACCATAGCCTTGATAACCTATATACATAGTTAGGCCTTTGTGGCTTCTATTGTAGACGTTAGGTTTTTTATAAGTTAATGTCTTTTCTTTTTAGAAATTGTAACCTAAGTTGACATCAACACTTTCCCATTTAAACAACACTTGAAAGCAACTTGTGACCTATTATCAACTTTAGCATGTGCATACCTTCCTCCTTTTGAACAACTTATTGGACAACAAATGATTTGACTTTTAAAATTCAATTTTGAGATGCTCGCACCATCATACCCTTTTTAACATGTTTTTTGAAATGTTTCATGTTGTTCATCAAGCTTGCATTTTCTCATGTTTTGGTCTTAGGTTTTGCACTTAACTTACAACACCCTAACCAACAATTTTGAACTTTGAACTATTTTTCGTGAGTTTTTCAAGGATATTTTAAAAATGACTAAGTTCCCTCAACCTTTGATTGCAAGCTTTTATTGAAGATATATTGTACAAATGCATGCATAAAATACATAACCTTGATTCAAGTATTTTGTAGTTCCAAAAAATGTTAAATGCATGAATCACAAATATCCAAGGTAAAAATAATTTGGCAAAAGTAATTTCATACGATTTGACATCCAACCTATATGAAATTTAGAGCAACAAGAAGTTGAAGTTTTTTTTTGGGGGTGGGGGATTGAATTTTTGGCAAATTTTGACCTGAAAATATATGATTTCAACTTATTAAAAGGTTTTTTTCATGGGAAAAATGACCCAAATTTGATAAATTTTGAAATAAAATAAAATCCAAATCACTAAATTTATTTGATGAGTTCTTGCAAGTAGCCAAGAATAGCCTACTAGCTTCAACCTATATATATATATAAACATTGAAATTTCAAAAAAAAAAAAAAAGTCAAAAAAAACTTTTTTGGTGAAGGGGAAATAATTCAAAAATATTCTACTTGTTGAAATGAAAATTTTCAAAATTAATTAATTATTCAACAAACATTTGTCACATTTGTCTATGATGCCAAGTTTCCAAGGCATTATAACTACAATATAGAAAGTTTTTTTTTCTCTAAAATAAAGAAATTTTAATTTAATTTAATTTAATTTCAAAACTTTCATATTTGGTTTGGTTTGTATCCAAATATGGGTAAGTTATTTTTTGGATGATTGTCACTTTGGTTGCATTACAAAGTCCTTAAAAAACAAATTCTTTAGAGCAAGGTTTTTTTTCTTTCAAGTTTTTTTTTAAAAAATTATGACCAACCCAAAATCCTCCATTTTGATAAACTGATTTTCAAAAAAAATAACAAGAATCTTATGCCAAAAAATCCTCTTTTTTCCAAAAAAATCACAACAATGTGAGAATTTTCAATATATAAATTAAAGAAATTTAAAATTAAAATGCTAGGCTACTTGAGGCCAATTTGACAAAAAAACACAAGTACATTCACATTATTTTATGCAATTATTATTATTATTATTATCATTATTATTAATAAAATTCAATTCAATTTTTTGCTTTCATGTCAATGATAAGCATTTCAAAATGATATAGCGTTCATTGGCAACCAATCCAAAAAGAAAAATAAAAAGAAAAATCATTCTATAGTCTGGCTACATTGCTATAGTCATGAATCTTATATATAAATTCATTACGTTCGTGCGTTCGTCTGTGACGAAGCTTGGGTCCTTCACAGACGGTCGATCGAACTCGACTCGATAAAAACGAGATTCGGATGAAAAGTTACAATGTCTGTCTGTCTGTTATTACATTTTCGAAATTATCTTCTTTTATTTAATTTACCTAAGTTATTTTCTACTAAGCAGACAAACATTGTTAAAAATTTAACTGCTGCTCCCTTGGGGCAGGGGGTCAAGACGGCAGGGGTGTCAGCACGAGCGAAAAATTTTAATTAATGAAAGAACAAATTTCAAATTCTCAAAAACTGTCACTTTCGATTTTTCAAGTCCTAAAAACCTACAATCCATGGACCTTTTCGGTTTAAAGAAATCAGGGGACTTCCTAGTGGCCGAAGGTCATGGGTACCCACTAGTAGAAATGTAGTAGTCAACTTGAGCTTCCCTTTTCTTTTTTTTTGGCAAAACTTTATTTTTCCCCTTTTTTTTCCCCCAAAAAAGAGAATCTTTCGACAGAATATTCGTTTCTTTTCGAAAGAAAAAAAAAAAAAAGTAAAATCGCATTAGGGTTTTTAGGGTTTGCTAGAGCTGGTTTCGGAAACCCTAAAAATCTTAGGTTGAGGAACGAGATAGTTGGTGGACTCGTGTGCGGAGCTCCGTGGCGATGGAGGATGGAGGTCAAGTAGTAAGCAGCTGTGAGGTCGTCTTGGCAAGTCTGTGCAAGTTTGTGTCGCCAGAAGAAGAGGATGATGGAAGAAGAATAAGAAGAAGTCTGGAGAAGAATTTCCTCGTTCTCATAGCTTTTGCACGATCCAGCGATGGTCGGCAGAAGCTGGCAGAAGCAAATGCAATTCCGGTTCTTCTTCCTCTGCTTCCTGAATTTGCAAGAAGCTTGCCTTCTTCGTTGCAGCAGAATCAATTTCACCTCCTCATTCTCTTGCTGAAACTCCTTCGCAATCTCTGTGCTGGCAATGGTATAAACCAGGATTCATTTTTGCAGTGCAAGGGTTTGGAAACCCTAGCCTGGATAGCTCACAGCTTGTTGGAGTCTTCTCCTTCAACACGGAGGGTCTTGCCTCCTCCTCATGCAGCTGAGACTCTGCAAATGCTTCTTCAGGTAGTGGCCAATGTAGCGGGGAGAGGAGAGTTGAGCCATGCAGTAGTTTGGGAGAACTTTTTCCCTGCAATATTCGGAGGCATGGCTGAAGTTTTGAGCCAGAAGGTTCAAGAGCCTCTGTGCATGGTTCTTTACACCTGTTGTAAAGGGAGCAAGAAATCGTGCATGGAGATCTTGAGCTCCCAAGGCATACTTATCATAGCATCAATTCTGAATGCAGGTAAAAATGCTCACAGTATTTTGAGGCTTCTTCCTTCCGTCTCCACGTCCCATGCATACTTGGGACTCATGCAGTTGGGATATATGATGTGAAATTCTGTTCCTCGACTGCTTGCCATGGTATTTTCTTCATTTCCCTGAGTGTTTATTTTGGACAATTTGAGTTTTACATTGTGTTTCTCTTCTTTGCAGATATATCATATGGTGGTGGCTCTATGGTTGTAAGAAATGAATGGTTGGAAATGTTGATCACTCATCTGTGTCTTATAGAGGAGCAGTGTTTCCCACTTCTCTTTACTGAACTTGGCATCCCACGCACCACCACACAACATCTGCCACAACAGCCTGAAGCTCCTTTAAGCCATAAGTTGGAAACAAAATTGCCAAGCAAGGAGCAAGCATCACTTCTGGAGATCTTATGTGTTTGGATTGAAGAAGATGGAGGGAAGGCAAGAGAGGAAACAGCAGAAGGTGGAGGAGGTAGTCTTACACCTCCAAGGCCACCTCTTCTACCAATGGAATGTGCTGGTTTTCTTGTTGATGTAATACGACATGCTGCACAGTGTGCTGCATCTGATGGCCTTTGTGCAACAGCTTTCCCAACCAATATGCCAGTACTTGATGTTCTGGGCCTTTCTCTTTCAATGGCAAGAATCCATTGTGCCTGGGACAAAACCCTGACCTCTGCAAAGGAGCCAAATGGTGAGACTATCACCATGGCTGCAAAGCTTGCATCCAATGGTCTCATTGCTCTCATGCTAGATATGTTGCAGGCTCTTGGACCACCCCAGAGTGCTAGACCTGGTGTCCCTCCAGAGCACAGCTCCAACAAGAGTGATCTACAGCAATCTTCAAGCTTGGAATTACACAGGATGACAGTAAATGTTGGGAGTGGTTCTGCTGAAACTGATGCTGCTTTATCAAACAAAGAGGTTAGCATTGAACACATGCAAGGAAGAAGGTCAGGTTTTTTACATTGTCGAGAAAGATTTCCAACTTGGGATCCCTACAAAGGATACCGCCGTGACATTGTTGCTGTGATTGCAAATGCAAGCTATAGGAATTTCCACATACAGGAAGAAGTAAGGGAGACAGATGGGCTCTACTTAGTCTTAGAGCAGTGTACAACTGATAGTAACAATCCCTTCCTGCGGGAGTGGGGCTTATGGGCGATTAGAAACTTGTTAGAAGGGAATCCCAGAAATCAGCATGAATTTGCAGAGTTAGAAGCCAAGGCTTCAGTTGCAAATCCTGAACTTCGAGACATAGGTATTAGTGTGGAGCTCAACCCAGAAACTGGACGGCCCAGGCTTGTGAATGTTAGCAATGCTGAAGGAAATCATTAAGCAGAGGCACCTGCCAAATAACTAATCTTCTAGGGAAGATAACTCTAATCATTGGTTATGGAATTACCAGGTGCTAGAGAAACATGAAGATTATCTAGGGAAGCAGCACATCCAGAAGTTAGGGAATATCATGTCCTAAGTGAAGGGCCTTAGAATCTCCATACAGCGATTCCACCTGTTCAATTTGTACTGATAGCATTCAAAACAACATCCAATTGTTTTAATATCTACATAATAGGCGGGTGGCCGGTTTCTACCTCATGGAAATTACTGTAGGAAAAAGGTCTGGCAGACAAGACTCTGCCTATTGCAAATCACCTGAACCAGGAGTCAATCTAACCCAGGAACCTGAGCGGACGTCATATTAATCTTCAAAACCCAAAACCCTGTCATGGCAAATTTTGACCTCTTAAGGGAGCTCAAAGTAGTCATACTATTCTGCCCTTGTACTACATGCTCTTAGAAGATATTAGCCTATATTGAGCCCAGATCCATCTGTAGGTATAAAGGTCAAAATGTTCAAGACATACAAGCTGCAAGTGTCTGTAAACTTCCTACCGTGACTACTGCTGGAGACAGTGAATCCTTTTTACAAACCTCGCATTCAAAGATATGTACAGATGTGTCCCCTTAACATATGAAGATGAATAAAGTTCTAAAGAAAATTCCTATTTGCACATGCTAATCAGAGGACAACATAAGACTTCCAATAGAAAGAGAGATTTTTTTTTACATGCCTCTTTCAAGGGTGTAGATTGTACTGGTCTGTCATTCTGGAATTGAGCATCCCAGCTCTGAGAAAAGAGATTATCTTCACCATCAGAACAATGATCTTGGTGGGCTTCTTGCAGAGGAGATCAGGTAATGTCCCTCTTATCCCAGTCGCAATCCCTCAATGAATAACTTTTTCCAGTGAAAGCTTGAAACTGGGCAGCCTCCTCCTTCTTTTCTTCCTCTTTTTGCCTCTTCTTTCTTAGATACAGGAGCCTGTAACCAATCATCCAGCGAAACATTTCGTGTATGGAAAGTTAACATTATCTGAATGCTGCAACCTCAGCCCGTGAACTCCAGAAACAAACTGCATCCCTTGAACCCAGCAGTAATAAATCACCAAGATTCGGTTTTAGAAAGGTACTGCATGCAATGTGCAACAGTTCCAAATTGAACAAACTTGCACAGGCTCTCACTTCAGCATGCACAAGGTTAGTTGAAATATACAATAGTTTGTTTACCACTTTTGTTCGAACAAGTTTACAACCATATCTCCAGATAGCCACAACAGGGATGGGGAGGGACACCTTGTTCGAACACAAGGAAGTTGGAACATAAGGAAACTGTAGTTACTTATGAAAAAAATATGGGAGATGCTAATGAATACTGAAAATTGCTGGAACCACCAACCAAGTACGAGAAGGCTAACAAAAGAAGGATAACAAATGTGATATGCAATCAATGTAATAAACCAAGACATTCTAAGGAACGTTGCCATTGGAATTTAGACAACTCAAATAAGAAACTTAAGGACAAAAAAGAGGTAATAATAAATGGAATTTTGGCACAACTTGATGGTATAAGAAATATTTTTTGTAACAAAGGAGGTCATAGAGTCTAAGCGAACAAATCCAAATCCATCATTGACCATTGCTTCATTTGCAATTTCATTGAACACAAAATTTATGATTGCCCACATAAGGATGGAACTCAAGCCATGTTTGGGGAAAAGGTAATGGTGGTTACACCCAAGAAGGACAATGTTGCCATTGACATGGTTTTGGTAGTAACCACATGTAGTTAGATATTCAAAAATGTGGTATTCAAGAAGAAGAGCTTGGCCAATTGGCAAGAAGAGGAAAAGTTTCAACGTTCGTTTGAAGAAGTCATTAGGGACATACATCAAAAGGAGCCGTTTGGAGCTAGTATACAAACTTTAATTAAAGCTAATCTCACCAAGAATTTTGGTTTAGGTACCGAAAATCAATCTACCAAACTTATTAGTTTTATTGGTTTTATTGGATCTATCAATACTACTAGATCTATTAGGTCTACTAGAAATACCAACACCATCAAATTTATTGAAAATATTAGACCAACCAATTTTTTTTTGGTTTTGGAGGATATCACACAACAACTATTGGAAACTAAATATACCTTTATTTTGAGCGAGCTCTTCAAGATTGCTTTAGATTTGAGACAATATGTTATGACCAACCTTGCCCCTAGAAGAAGAATTGTCATTGCATTAGGACCTAATTTGGTTATTACTAACCTAATTTGGTTATTACCTCAATGATGATTGATAATCAAGGCTATGTTGATGCAGAACCTTATTGAAAAATACAACCAATTGATTGCCTATGCATTGTAATTGTTTAACAACATTGAACGAAATTATACAATGACTAAAAGGGAGGCACTCGCAATGGTGTATGCTTTTCATAGATTACGTAATTATTTATTGGGTAACAAATTCATCTTTTCTGTGAACCATATGGCATTGTTATACTTGGTTCGAAAACCCCAAGTTTTTGGGAAAATAACAAGGTGATTATTTCTCTTCTTGGAATATGATTTTTCAATAATTTATAAACCAAGGAAATTTCACTCAGTGGTGGATGTTTTATCCCGAATGCCTAATCTTACAAAAGAAAATGGAATATCGGTTGGGTTTAGGGTTTAGGATTATAATCAATTTTTTTTGAAAATTTTGATTTGGAATCAACTTAGATTGATTTTGATATGGATTCCGCACAAGAAAATTCCATCCCATAATCATTAATGGCAGATTCTATAGTCAAGGTAATCATGATTGGTTGTGTTTTCATTCAAACCAATGAAACAATGCTAGAAGGACATGAGTTCATTCATGCTTTCGATATGGTTTTTGCAATTGACATTAGGTTTAGCACCCAAATTTAAGTATAAAAGAAGGAATTGTTCACTCATTTTTATTTATTTATTTATTTTCAATATTTTATGTTGCAAAATTTCGTAGTGATTTTTTATTAGTGAAGATGAGGGGAAATATAAACAAGGAGATGGTAGAAAAGATGAAGATGAGGGAAAATTTAAAACCAAAACTGGGTAGTAGTTAAGTTGCACCAATATTTGAACATGAGGACAAAAAGAAAGATAAAATGGTAGTGATTCTTTCCAATAGAGGAAAAATATTTTTTTTGGAGATGGAAAAGTTCCAACAATGGATTGTCGGAAGAGATGTAGAGTGGCTTCAACACGTCAATGTTTATAGTTTGTTGGGCGTGCAATGGAGTCCAATCCGATCACTAAGGAAAGAGTTCATGTAGGTCATCACATGTTTCAATTTGAAAGTTATAAAATCGATTGTGCATGGAGTTTTGATTTTCATAACTGAAAAGATAGTTGTTGAAATGCTTAACCTATTCAAAATAACATCAGCAAATTATTGCCCAAGTTGACCAACAAAAAAGAAAATAAAAACAAAAATCAGTTGTTTAAAATCACTCCATCAAAGGCATTAGTTGACCAAGAAGGATGGAAGGTTTCCCTTTTCAAGGGAATGTATGTAGCCAAATTATCGGCATTAATCCAAGTAATTTGGTTGAAGGGCAATCAACTCACCTACGTGATAAATAAATTGATGAACTTTGTGGTGTTGGCCGAACAAGGGGTGAAGGTGAATTGGTCTATTGTAGTTTTCAACAACCTCTATAAGAAATTGTGAAATTTGTTTGCATCGACAAAAACCTAACGCAAGTAGGGACAACACCAAATTCGAAACTACCCAAGTGGTAAACATCCTATTCTGGAATTAATTTTCAGTAGATTTGACATTCATTTTTACTAGAATTAGACAAGGAAGAGGAAGGTGTTGCTAGACTAGTATAGGAAATTCAAGTTATAGGAAGCAATAGAGTTCTAAGAATGCCTTTTCTTCATGCACCCATTGAAGCTAACAAGGAGATGGAGGACGTCAAGGAAATTGGTGAGATAAATACCCAACCACAAACCTCAAGGTAATTAAAAATCTCACCCACATTGCTACCAACATTGAGATCTTGGAATTTGGGCTAACCTCGTCCTTAAAATCTAATATTATTGCCTAAGAAGCACATTCCAATGAAGTGATCATTAAAATTGTCAAGTCCATGGAAGAAAAGCATAATTTGGAGTCTGAGTTCAATTTGGATTGAACATTTTTTTGGTGCAACACTTCAATTGAAACTTCATTCAATGCTTGCAAATAGTGAAACCCTTGCAAATATTTTCAGCCAATTGCATTGACGCCTAGAAGGAAAATCAATTTCAATAGGAAATATAGTGGAATTGGATACTCCATCAAAATATTTTTTCAGTGGAAACATTGCATAGAGTTTAGGTGAGGTAGTTGAAGATTGTCATTTCTTTGATACCTCATTTTCCATATGGGATGGACTTTTTCCTTCACCTATTGAAACCAAAAATATCATAGCTCCTTCAATTCTTTCTTCATCGAAGACTTTACAAGACCATTTACTTAGTCAAAAGAGTTTGCCTAGATGGTGGGTAACATCTTTACAACTTTTTGGTTGGCCATAACTGAAAAGGATGTTGTAGAAAAAATGTTACAAAAGAACCTATAAGAGGTAATAGACTTGAAAGGCTAGTTGTTGTAACTATAGAATGCCAACTAGTAGTGACGCACTCCTAAGTCCTGGGGTGAACCCACTTGAGGGTTCACCAAAGTGAAGTTGCGAAAAGAGGGACTCGGAAGGGTGCTCCCCACTTCCAGCACTATAAAGGGGTAGAGGGGCGTGCTAGAAGTCCCGGGATTAGACTAGGAAGAAGGTTTAGTAGATCAAGCTTGAATCTGCATCAAAACAAACCACCCACGTGGTTAGTTCACATTCCGGGACACCCTTGGGTGTTGGGACAAGCCATGGGCACTTTGGACCACAAGACACACCACGGCCCGGACTCGGGGGAAGCCACCACCTTCCCCCATATAGTATTCTCTGCGCCACTCCACGGGGACTACATCCGAATGGCACATTTTCCCGGGACTCCCAAGTTGGAGTCACGAAATTGTCCCGAAATTGTCCCGGTTGGAGTCCCGGAACTTTGGGAGCTCATAACTCCCGACTGCAAAATTTGATCGCAACAACGTCTAAACCAAACTTATAGCCCTTGTCAAGATCTTTCCAATGATTTATTGCACTCTCAATTCAAAGGTCAGAAAGAGGTCGATTTCTGACTTTTTGTGGTCGGGAGTCAAATTGCCAATTTGACTCCTGGCCCTTCTTTTGCGCATAACTTGGGCTATAGATGTCCAAATGGTGAATGCAAGGCCATTTTCGATATATATGTTTCAAGACCTTTCCAATGACACCAATAAAACCCCGATGCAAGGTGTTTTGGGCCTTGCTATTGAGCTCTGAACATTTGGGAGTCCCGAAGGACTCCAAATCCTCACTTTTTCCAAATGTTGGGCTTCACCCCCACACTTGGCCAAAGTAGGGTTGCGACACAGTTTGACTCCCGGCCCTTCTTTTGCCCATAACTTGAGCTGCATATGTCCAAAAAGTCAATGCAAGGCCATTTTCGATATCTACGCTTCAAGACTTTTCCAATGACACCAAAAACACCTCAATGCGAGGTGTTTTGTGCCTTACTGTCGAGCTCTAAACATTCAAGAGTCCCGGAGGACTCCAAATCCCCAACTTTGGAAGTGTTGGGTTTCACCCCCACACTTGGCCAAAGTGGGGTCGCGACAAGTAGGATGCGTTCACCATATAACATCTATAGACTAAGTTGTAGGACTTGGAAATCACAAGGAATGCGATTTAGGAATTAGAGACCAAAAATTCCAACTACCATAATGAGCCATTAGATCTCCACAAATACCTTACTAAAATTGATAAGATGTTAGGCTCCATTAATTTGGAAAGGGTTAAGTTCAAGCAAGTCTTGGATTAGGAGCAAGTCGACTATAAGGTGGTGGATTAACTTTCACCCTTATTAAAAAATTATTTATTTTAGTAAAAGGGTGGGTAGAGTAGTTGGAGGGATAAAATGAGTTGCTTACCGAAATGGAATAAAAGTAGCAACTGGAACTACAATAATCCCAAAAAAATTGATTGCTACAATAAGATTTGGAAGAGGTACAACAAAATCTTAGTGTTATTTAAGAGGTGGTGGATTCCTTGGTGAAGGAGATGAGGGCGTTTAGGCAAATGGTGGAGTTTACAAACTTCTGCCACCATTGGATGGAGGAATTCGACAATTTAAAAATGGAGCATGCCTTTATGAAAGCATAAATTCTAATTTATCATAAGAGGGGAAAAAAAGAAGTAAACGAACAATGGGAGTTATACAAGGAACAAGTTGGTGAAATTATTTGGGAGGCATTTGAATCATAGTATAAAGACAAGGAGTTGTACTAGTTGTGCTTGGAAACCTATTGATAGGTGATGCCACATTTGGTGATGTCACCTTTTGATTTCAACATAATGCAAACCCATTCTAGATCTACATCCAAATTTGATAAACATGGAAGTGAAGAACAATTTGAAGGCGGGAAGATGGAGGTGGATTCAATAATCACATCAAAATTGTAACCTATTGAACCTGAATTAACTTCCAATACTAGGATTTTATTTGGTGTTGCACACAGTTCCGATGAAACCAAAGGCACTACACCTATTCCAACTTCTGCACATGTAGAAATTACAACATTTTTCAATGGAGTAGTTGATTAGATGCTTTCTAACATGACCATTAAGGATAGGCATGCAAATTTAATGGTTGAATCCAATATGGAGGGAGGGACTTTGACGTTGGTACAATTGGAAACAATTGTTATCAATGTTGCCATTACACTAAATCTTGTTGTTGCAACGGAAAATTTAGGGGTAGATGTTAGGGTAGAGGAAACATATGTTATAATTATGGAAGAGTAATGTAAAAAGTGTAATTATGAGGACCTAATCCCAATTAGAAAGGGGGATGGTGTTGAACGTAGATTTTACTGAAACCAATTTCTCTTTACCAAATTTTCCCTACCAAATTTCCTTTATTGAATTTATCCCATTGAAAACCTTTTTACTGAAACCAATTTGTACTACTAGTTACACTATGTATATTTAAGACCGATTTTTTTAGAATTAGGCTAACTTCATGTTCCATCTTTTCTGGTTTTTTTTCTTGGAGGTGTGTAAGGTTCTATCCCTTTGTGGACTATACAATTGAATATTTTATGAAGTAATTTATTTTTTCATGCCATACTTTTATACATAAAATTCTATGTGTAGTTGTTTTCTTTCCTATGTTTGGAGTATTCTTCCTTGCATGTTTGCTTCATGTTTGTTTATGTAGAAAGTTTATGAGACTACCTTATTGAGATTGGATAGTCCCCTTTGTGTTGAAGCTTTTTGCTTACCTAAAGAGAATAATAAGATTTTATCTTTTGCTCCCTTATTTTATTTCTTTCAAAACCTGGTAGTTCACCAAGTGGCCTTAACACCTAGGCTACTTACTTAACACATAATAAATATGTAATAGCTAGGTAGGTAGATAGGCCTTGGTTACATACCTACTTAGGTCTACGTACCTAACCTAAGTAATAATTATCTAATTTAACCTATTAAGTAACATGTGATGTCAAATTTGATTAGAAAACCATTTGTTATTTTGACTAAACATTTCATTTTTGTTTGTTTAACTTGATTAGATGTCCCACTTCACAAACTTATTCCCTTCCTATATTTGTGATATTATAACATTTTAACAATGTGTTCAAAGTTAAATGTTGATATAATCATTAATACAATGTTGTGATGGCATTGTGACACAATGTTTGGATCAATGATTATATCAACATTTAACTTTGCACACATTGTTAGAGTGTTGGAACAAATATATGGAAGGAGCAAGTTTGTGATGCATTGCAAATAATCCATTGGCCATTTTGACCAAGGTGGTCAATTTGTTTGTTCAACTTGATTGGATGTTGACTATGACAATAGATAGTAAAATAAATCATTCTAGTTAAATTCACTAATCAAAAAATGCAAATGTCATTCAAGCCACATGTCTATAATCAAATGGACACGTTCATAGTCAAGGTGAATAAACAATCAACTTAAACAACTTTTTAAACCATGAATTGTGCTAATGTATATAAATAGGTATATGTCATAAGTACTTATTTAAAAAACATTATGACCCAACAATGTAATTATTAAACATGTAATAAATACCTACCTACTTAAGGCCCACCAATTATTTATGTATATTTGTGTATATCTATACATACATAAATATGTATGTAATCATATATGTACAACATATAATAGATGTTGGTGATGAGAATTGAACTTTGGTTTCCATTTTGGCACGTGTTTTTTATTTCATGTTTTGTTCAAATGAAACAAAATGCAATTCATTGTTGAATATTTCTTCAAGGAAAAAATGCTTTCATAATTGATTTATACTTATACCTACATACTTGAGATCATTATTGATGTGGAATGCACATGGTGAGGGGTGTTTAGGAGATGACTCAATTATTCATGGCCAAGTTTTCTTGTGAAGTTGGTATTATAAAAACAAATGAATTGGCATGTGACTTGGTTCATTAATTCACACATTGCATGGTGTAGTAGTCTTTGACAATTGCATATATGATTATGATAATTTTTCATATCAACACATGTTTAATTGTTCTTTTTAGTTGTAGAGTTATAATTTTTGTTGAACTAACACTAAAAGATATGAATTAACATGTGATGTGCTTCAATTAACTACACATAATGCAATGTGTTAGTTTTTTCAAAGTTGCATATATAATTAAATTGCCAAATCAACATTCATTTAAATGTTTTTGTTGTCGTTCATTAGTTTATTACCTAAACTAACAAGCTATCCACTTAGCTACCTAGCCCAAATATCTTAGCTAACCTATTTAGCTAACTACCTTACTTCAATTTTTTATTTTATCCTAAACCTAATTTACCTAACTTAGCCTACCTACAAAGCCTAGTTAACTCTCTCTAAATGCCTACCTAGCCTATCTTTCCATGCATGTAAGTAGGTGGCAAGTATAAAATGTCACAAATGAAAGTTGAACCCCCATCTTCACATTAAAAATTAAGTCTTTAACCAAATCATCTCAAGTACTTATAATAATTATCAACCTATTATTATGAACATGTTTATTTCAAGTCTTCTTACACTAGTTATGTAAGTAGGTAGCTAAAAGGTAGGTAGGTTGTAACTAGGCAGTTGTTCAATATTTCAACACATCTACCTTTTTACAACCTTGCCACCTATTACATACCTACCAAACAACCAACCTACATATTACCAAATCCCAATCCAAGATACCTTATGTATGTATTACTAATTCCCAACCTAATTGTCACCAACCAATCAACCTACCTATCACCTACCCACCTTTAACCTACCTACCTATATATTATGTACTTAGTTATTACCAAACTCAAACCCTCCTATCACCTACCCTACTTACTAGATTGACCTAGTGCTTGCATAAATGGTAAGACACTTTTAATTATAAGAGTCACAAGTTCTAATGACCAAGAAGTAGGACCATATCGCTTTGCTTACCATGAGGTGTCAAGCATGTGATTGAAGAAGTTTTAAGATGTTTACATGGATGAAAAAAAGGTGGATAATTATACACATCATGGTAGAAGACATACACCATTATAGTTGTATACATGATTGTAAATTATCAAAAAAGATGAGGTGGCAAAATTTGTAATTGCGAGAAGGATTCCAATCACAAATGACAATCAATTAATTATAAGGACAAATTGATTGGTTGTAAAACACAACTTTTCCTCATTCCTAATAATCTAACTTCGATAATTCAGCTTAAGATAGTTTAATGAAAGTAGTTTATGGTTGTCAATTTGTCTCAATTTGCTTTACCTATTTGATATGAATAAAAGTAACCAATGGATTCTTGGTTTTCATCTTGCAAAATTTTCTTTGGAATTTTTATTGAATTTAGTTTCACCATCATGCATTGTAGACTTGAATAAGGTAGTTTCAACAATTGCAATGATGTTCCTCACTTTTTCCTTATCCTTATAAATGATTTTTTGGGGGAGAAAATTTACTGTTTTGCTACAAAGAAATGTCCCAAGCAATGTGGTTAAAGGAAAATTTTGAAATAAAAAAAAGAAAGCCACATTTTGAGGAAAAAAAAACAAAATTGTCATGATTTTTGGAGGATTTGGTCAAATTTCTAATTTTCTTCTTTTGAAATTGCCATATTTACTTAATAGGTTCTAGTGGTTTGCCAACATGTAATAGGATCCCTAGATTTTCTATTTGTTTTATAGCCAGATTTGCTCAAATTCTTTTGTGCCTGACCACCACTTTTGGAACAACACGAGAATTGAAAAAAAAAAAACAAAACATTGGTGCTTACACCTTCCAAATTGCAATTTATGGGAAGCATATAACAAGTTATTTAAAATAATAAATTAGGCTACGATAAGCTTGGAATAGATCAACTTTCCAATAGGAGGTGAACAATTGGAAATAAAACCACTACTAAAATGCATATATTTCTCACAAGCCAATATAATACAGTAGAACCTGTCTAAATTAATATTGCCTAAAATAATAACTTGTGATAATTAATATGTGCGGTCCAATCCCAAGTCGGGCCCCATACATTTATTAATAAACCTCCAAAAGTTAATAATTGATACTCCATAGGCGGTCCTGAAATTTTTTATATTGATAACCACTATGGCAGACATAGATTTGACACAAATTTTTCTACATTTGGGCAATTAAACCTTGGAGAAATACTCCTAGATTGGCTTCTGAACGAGCTTGCTAGACCTCATAATGCTGATCTTGTCCTTGACTGTCTGGATGGCAGCAAGCATCTCATGGTCGACGATGTCTTGTTGCATCCAGAATTGATGCAGCAAACTTGCACACTGCAATGCTTCAATTGCCATCACATGAATGGATTCTTGACTATCGTTGACCTCCACCTCATCTTCCGGCATAGGATTGGTGGGGAGGTCCTGCATAATTTCCCCCTGAGTCGGAACATAAACAACTTCGTGCTCAGTAGGATAGTCGATGAGATTGCGAATATCCATTAGGTTCCGGTGCCAAAGCTCTTGAACCTGCTCTTCGAGGTCCTTGATCACCTCAAGGTCAATAAGCGGCTTTTCTGGGACCGGTGTCACATTAGCATCGGTGGTGCGAATTCGACAATGGCGAGAGCAATTGCGGATTGTTTCTGGCTTCACATCCATGCTCGAGGCTGCAACAACAATGTGCATAGCCTCGAGGACGTTGATCTTCTCAGGGTCTGCTACCTTGTCCTGAAGGCGCTGAATGAAGAGGCGATTGAAACGGCGCCGATAGTAAGCCTTGAGGCTTCAGATAATTCCTGCGTCGCAAGGCTGAATCTTCGAGGTCATGTTTGGTGGCAGATAGAACACGGTTGTGTTGCGGAGTGTAACAACAGATGCGAGCTGCATTGACGGGATATGTGCGCTGCAGTTGTCCATAATCAAAAGAACATTACACCCTGCCATCCGCACATCAAACCCTTTTAGCCACTCAAGAAAGAGGACTTGTGTCATCCAAGCCTTCAGGTTGCTTCACATTTTTGAAGCAGCGAGGGTTTTCATATTTGCGAATGACAAGAAGTGGAAGCTTATCCGAGCCATCAGCATTGCAACACAAAGTCAACGTGAGACGCTCCTTGTTCTGTTTGCGTCCTTCAAGCTGCTTTGTGGCCAAGGAATTGTCCGCCTGTTGAAATGTCATGTGTTAGTGAAAGTAAGTCGATGGTTTGGCAGTGGGCATACAGTATCATGTTGCATTTACCTGCATTCTATAAAACAATCTAGTTTCATCCATGTTGTAGATGTCACGTCGCTCATACTGATCTAGAGTCAAACAAATCTGCGGCAAGTTCTCTTCAATCACAACCATGTTGGCTGATCTAGACTCCTCAAAGCGGCGGTAGGACTTGATGCCGCGACGATTTTTGAATGCCTCCAGCCACCCATTTGAGAACTCAAAGGCCCTATGGCTAGGGTAGAGCTCGGCAAGGAAGTACGCAACCTTCTCTTTGGTGAGGTCACCTGACATATTGACTTGGTCTTGGTATGTGAGGAACCACCGGTATAGAGCTGTTTCCATTAGTGGGTACTTCACGATCCGTTGCCGCTTTGCTGCTCGGTTCACATCCTCCTTCTTGGCAAGGATTTCAGCCGAGCGGTTGAGCGTTAGAGAAATCGTTCCCTAATTGAAAGAAACGTTATGCGTCTCTTGAAGCCACGTGATCAAGTCTGTTTGCGTGAGCGATGGATGTTTTTTCTTGTGCTCACAATAAGCTATCCAAACCTCGTTGGTCATGTTCGTATTGGTGGACCTCTTTGAAGCCATTGTGTTGTGGGTTGCTGCTATCCCAACGTGAACGTCATGACTTGCAAATGTTACAAATGGCGTGAGTGGAGAATTATTTAATGACCCTCTCTTTATTAATATCTTGTCTAAATTAATACAGAACCCCCGGTCCCGGCAGTATTAACTTAAACAGGTTCTACTGTACCCCCACAAACACATATTTACATACGTACCTGTGAAGAAGAGATAAACAAATAAAAAGGTGTTCATGACTTTTTTAAAAACTTTTTATTTCAACATCTAAAATTCAAGTGCAGCTCACCCAAAAAGTAGTGAAATCTATAATTGCCTTATAATTGTCCAAAAAAAACCCCTTGGAATGATCATAATAAGGATTTTAAAGTTCTTATATTTACAACAAAGTTCCAAATTTGACTCCCATGCAAAAGATGTACAAATGGAGTTTTTCCAATGCCATGCATTCAATCGATAGCGGGACAATGCTATGATGAATTTTCCTATAAAATCTCAATGTGGATATAATAAAATAAAATAAAATAATAAAATAATAATAGTAATCTATCTCCTCATAACAATCCAGACTAACCCTAACCCTAACCATTCAACAAAAAAAATTCTTTCATGTGAACATGGCAAAAATATAGCCCAAACCACAATCAATGTAAACACATTGCCATTTTAAATGAACACCACCTAGGACTGATGCTGGAATATGTCACCCAATGGGCAGATCCAAGTACCCAATGGGCAGATCCAAGTTCACAGAAGGTAACAATAATCCCTCAGATTTAGGGCAGCCAAAAAAAAAAGAGAAGAGGGTTCAATGATCTCTAATTTTCAACACAATTTCTTTGACAAATGACATAAAATAGAGTTATCCCTAAAGTCACCCTCTGTTGTACCCCCCTATCTCCTCTGCTTTGGCCCTCTATCCCCTCTTACAAATAAGGTAATTAATTTTTTATTAAATCTGGGTATGAAAAATGCTGAAACTCAGCATCTAATGCACAAGGTTCGAGAGTAATTATAGTAGTTGTACAAGTAGAAAGTTGGTGGAAAAACTAGTTTGGGTCCCAGTTATTTTTCAAGCCTAGAATTATAAGAATTTGGATATACCAAATATGTTCTACAATAGTAATGGTTTAAAACTAAGGAAATAAATAATATATTTAAAATATATTTAAAATAAAATTTTATATATATATATATATATATATATATATATAGTGGCCTTTTACCACCACATGGTTCCCTGTTTAAAGTCCATAAAAAGTGTGTTTTGTTTTGTCCTATTGGTTAAAAACTGAAAGTGGAATTTTTTTAAAAGAAAAAATCCTAAAAGAAGAATATAGTGGCCTTTTAACCCCATATGGTTCCATTTTTAGAGTCCAGAAAAAGGGCGTAATTGTTAGGGGCAGTTTGCTTGACCGTGCCCGGACGGGCAGCTTTGCACACTGCACACAAAAGGGGGGAAAAAACTATTAAAAAAAACGAGAATTTCGAATTTTTGAATCGGTCAGTTTCAGGTAGTGACTGGGGAGGGAACATCTACGATTGGCTGATTGGTTTGTAACCATGTTGTAAGTTTAAAAAAAAGTAAAATCAGGAACTTTCCCAGAAATTTTCAACTGAAGCCCCTGTTTAGTACCCCCCGGTTCTTTACCGGTTGTTCCATGAAATAAACCTCAGCTCGACGAGGTTTTTAAAAAATAAATAGAAACCGGCTGGTCTTTTGATTCTGATTATTTATTTATTTATTAACTTATTTCCATAAATATTTTTAAAAATTTATTTTGAGACTTTTGTTGAGAATATTAAAAAAATCTGGGGTTTTTTTTTCATTCTCAAATATAAAAATATTATAATTAAAATTAAAAATTTTAAATTTAAAAAAAAAAAAAAAAAAACCAAAGTCTGTTCTTTCATTCTATAAGTTTTTTCAGAATGGGAACTGATGGTTGGTTAGTTCCCCAACCATCAATATATATCCTAAGTGGAATTGGTGAAACCCAAAGTGGAATTGGTGAACCCAAAGTGGAATTGATGGAACCCAAAGTGGAATTGATGGAACCCAAAGTGGAATTGGTGAACCCAAAGTGCAATTGATGGAAC